>KZ505711.1:666086-758280 GCA_002844005.1 Limosa lapponica baueri
TTTTTTTTTTTTAAATTAAGCTTGCTTATTTACTGTTATCCTTTAACTACTACTTATGTTGCCAGATTTGGAAGCGTAAGGAGAAACAGAAAGAAAAGAAAGAGTCCCTGCTATGCCTTCTGCTTTCAGTAAAGGACACTGAGTAAGCACTCAGATGGTAACTGACCTAGCCAGAGAATTCAGCAAATAAAGAAAGTGACAAGCAAAACTAATTTGAGATGAAAGCTGTGGAATATCTTCCTATGCAAGGAACCAAATACTTCATTTCACAAGGACTGTCCAAGACAAATCAACAGTCATGTCACTGTGTATATTTAGAAGTATGGTTCTCATGATTATGTTGCATGAGACATCTGAAGTGAATGTCTAAATACATGAAATGCTAAATAAAATCACCCAACAATCATGTTTGGCAAATCCAATTGGAATCAACATCTTGCACGACAATTTCAAAACCATTTAAAATATGTCAGCATTGCTACAATTAGATATTGAGGGAAAGCAGAAGCAAAAAACAAAGTGGAGTGGATTCAGAGATCAAAGAGTTCAACTACACTGAAAACAAGGTTAATATCACTACCTATTTTACATTAAAAAGGAAACCAGAATGTCCATTCAATGGCAGAATGTAACTGATTTTTATTTCAAACCAGTATTAAAAACTATTTACAATTTTAGCATATATAAAATAAAAAATCAAGAAATAAATAATTGAAACTATACACTGTGTTGTTCTGAAAACCTAAGTTTGTAATGTGAAATAATTTATCTGTATATTGTCAAATAACATGTAGCGTGAGGATGAAATTAAAATATTTTTTTTAAGTACCTGAGATAAAATTAGATGTTTCAACTAGCAAAAAGCAGAGTGGTTTTAGGTAGTTGTCCCTTTTAATGTTTTTTAGTTAAAAAAAAATCAACACATTCATTAGACATTGAAATTTTGACATAAGTAATAGGTTTTTAATGTAAACCTTTCTATTCAACAATTTTCAACAATCTGAGGTAAAAGGACAGCAATATTACGCATGACCACCTCCACTAATTATACCATGAGCCAGATTCCCTATAAGTGAAATAATAGATAAATAAATAAATAATCCTGCCTGATGTTTTATTTGCTATTTCACCTACGCTTGCAAAAGTGAAGGTCTCATTTGGACATATGAGAAGGAACTACATGTCCATTAGCCGTCTATATTTTCAAAAGAACACTGTGTTTTTGTGATTACATTTTAGGAGTCGTCAATGGTCAGGTAGATGACAAGTATTGCAAAAAAAATTGGCTGGCACTCCTGCTCAGCAAGACATGAACTGCAGTACAAATCTTCACTTCAACATGACTACTAACAAGATTTCCTTTTCGAAATTCTTTTATTGGAAGCACATATTCTCACATAATAATACCCACTGATATCTTCCAAAAAGTTTGTCATTATCCTAGGTATGCTCCAAAAAAGATTATCAAGTGCTCCTGAAGTTTTCAGTAGTTGCTGTCTGAAAAAGATTCAATATTATAATAAGCCCTTATTGCTGCTCAGTTCCAATTCTTGCTGACATCAGATCTAATCTCAGGTCATGGTTTTCTACACATGAAGTATGATTCTAGGCTTTAAGCATGACCTGCTACTCAGAAAAGAAACAGAACAAAACAATTATTAGCAACATGAAGTTTCTCTAGCTTTGAATTACAATTCTCTCATAACAAGATGAAAATGGCAAAATCATGATGTTACTGAGCTCCATTGTCCGCATTGCACACAAGTGCACTATCTTTTGATTCTTCAAGGGTCTGCTGCACGCAGCAGATTTTTGGCCCCAAACACCCTAAAATAAGGTCAGCTACAAGCTTCAGAATACAAGGCAAAACACAGAACATAGCTTCGAGGACTCACAAAGCCACTAGGCACTTCTGCCCCTCCTCACCCCTGGGCTCCGACTCAGCTTTGCGCAATAATGATGGCACTTTGATTAGTAAACCTCCAAATGCAAAACAGGAGCACGGTAGTCAGCGAATCAGCGTTTGCTATTTTCATTTCAGCTGCGTGGACATGCTGAAATAATGATCCTGGCAACATGTTAGCAAAACATTAGAAAGACTTTAGTAAGCAAATAATTTAATTACATCCTTCTCTCAGGCAGTTTGTCTTGTGCGACCCCTAACCTTTTATATTGCTGTACCTAAACTCAGCGTGGGATTCACACTTCCCATTCCTGTCACAGAATCTCTCCATCTTGTACCATTTAATATAGTGTGCTCCAGGTGTTCTGTGGTGAATGAATAGTTATATTACTACCTGTCAGACACAATCACACTCTATTCATCATCCGCGGCTGGCTGCGTGAAGCCCTGCTTCCAGCAGGCTCCCTCTCTATTTCCTTGTTCAAACGTCTGCAGTGCTTTCGGCCCATCTGTCAAGCCTGTCATTTAGAGGGAAAACAGTATCAGCGCTTTAAATATATGGAGTTCTCTATTGAAACAGTGCTGTGATTGAACTGTCAGCATTCCCAGTATCACAGACAGTAATTCATGACTGGTCAGAGCTCCATTTAGGTTGCTATTACTATGCTGACCTTGCTGGGTCATGCTGAGAGTTTTTTTCCCTTTGCAGTTAGGTCTATAAATAGTGCAATTAACCTTTCAAGAATTACAAAATGTTCTCGGTTCCCCTCCTCCACAAATTCACTTGCTGTTTGCAGCATTTATAATAATCAAGGAGGGGGGGCGGGGGCGGAAATCAACAGGAAAGGGTATTTCTCTCCACTGATGTGTACACCAGGTGTCAGTGAAAAACAAACAAATACTGTAACACTCCTCGTCCCACAACCCTTTCTCCAGCAAAACTTACACGCTTACCATCAGGAGCCTTGCCTCAGGTTCCACTTTTCTGGATTCAAGTCTAACATCTCGAAGTACTCTAAAATATATCACTTCTGCTCTAAACTCCTCTGCAGATGCTATAGTATAACCTTGTTTCACAGAATTTATTTTATATAAATTTGACTGTGAAACAACATTCTGAAACAAAATCATTCTGAAAGTCATTACAAAATAAAAAAGTAGTTCTTAGTCACATGCAGTTCCTGGTCTTTTTGCCAAAGTACCCTTTGATTTGAGAAAAACATGGAATAGATGTGGATGGTAAGTTCATATATATCTCCTTTTGGAACAATTGACAAAAATGGTTTTGTATGAACTGCTGATCATGACCTGAATCCCTCTGGTAAAGACTAATCTCTACGTAACATATAAGTCTCCTATTAACCAGTATCTCTCCATATCTCAAAACGTTTGAAATAGATCAGCTTTCACTTGCATCTTTGTACAAAAAGCAGTGACAGTAAGCTCATGTGATCCAACGTTAGACAGTACATCAAAATTCCTCTGAATTTTGAGGATTCTGAATTACTGAACAATACAGTACACCTGTAATGAATGTATGCCTGAGCCTAAGTCTGAGTTTTTCATCCTCACCCACAGCCTTTTTCAGCAGTTAGACCATGATCCTGGGGCTGGATAGTCTCCATGCCATATCTCCGAATCCCTCCAGCTGGAGGAGGACCAGCAAAACCAGGCAAGAGAGACCGAATGCTCATAAGGTGTAAACAGGTGAAGAGAGAAATCAAAGAGCTTAGCTCAAGTCACTGGGGGAACAGAGCAGTGTGGAGAAGAATGTGCCCCAGCTGCCTCCTGCAATCTAAGACCAAAGCCCTAATTTGAACACAACAGCCATGTCTCAGTAGGCTTGCTGGGTTAAAGCTTAGGGCTCCGGCCTTGATTACATTTTCAGATGTAGACATGGTCTTGTCACTGTTCTTCTCTGGGGAGATGTCTGGAGTTCTGTGATTGCAGCCAAATATACATAACGAAGCTAGCTAACCCTAGATAATTACTGAGATTGCCAGTATTAATACCATTTAAATAAACATTCAGAAAATCATTCACAATGGGTTTGTGATCATTTTTTTTTTATTTTTTTTTTTTTAAAGTACAGAATCTAGGTGAAGTTGTGCTTACCAACATGGATCTAGGCAATTTAAATAATCCAGATAATACATTTTCTTGGTATCAGCTAAGTGGGGTGATTCATTGGAAAGCCTCCTCCCCAAGTGTTTATGATACATAGCTGCAAAGAACATCATGCTGCAAGTACACAAGAAACACCAATGCCAAGTAGAAGGCTTACACAAAGCAAAATTATTTAGTATATGAATGCGAAAAGGCAGAAGAGAAAAAGGCAATAAGGTCTTTTCAAGGCAATATTATCTTCTTATTGCAGACACAGAGTGAAATTAATTATGTAGCTTCAGCTGAATATTTTGGACTCTGAAAGAAAGATACAGCAGCATAAATCATTCCCTGTGTTGTTAGCAGTTTCCCGAATATCTCCTTTTTAGTCTTCTCCACCATGAATGCAAATGTCACAGCTTATTACAGATATTGAATAAGTATAATTAAGAAATAATTTCATCTAGTTTCTCCTTTCTTGGAGAGAGTCATAAAACAGAGAGACACACAACAGTGCCCTTGTTGTTGGTTTTAGCATTTTTAATGAATACTTCAGTATCTGTCTGCCCTCAATCTGAAAGCAAAAGCTTTTACGTATTATAGCGGCAGAATAAGTGTAAGTCTCATTAGCTGTCATATTACCAGGCTCTATGCCATACTATTCAAGTTTCACTGAGCATTCAGAATCGCTTAATTATGTACAGTAAAAACAGTCTGGTGAGACTTTCCCTTTCAGATTAATATGGAGGCATAAAGACAGAGGTCATCTTCATGATTCACTCTTGCTTGCAACTGTGTTAACTCAAAATGACAGAGGCCTTTTGTTAGTGACAAAAAATATATAATAAGCATTTGAAAAATAAAATGTTTACATCTAAGGATAAGAGACGCTTTTGATTTTGCAGACTAACAATTCTTTATCTCCTCCTCTTCTCTCTGCGTTGGTGTTAAACTGCATACTACATTCCTTATAAATTATACCACCCTATGTTAATTATAGTGTGCTGACACTGCTTGTCATTACTAAACCTACTACATGCTTTGTGTGCTCAGATTCCAATAGCTATTTGTTCCACAAAATGTGGAAAAGCCGTACAAGTTACTGAGACTGGTCATTTCTCACATCTCTCTCTCAGCCTTCCCATTTTGTTCTAGTTTTAAACCAAACACACATACAAATCCCAGTTGTGTGGTCTGATTTCCAAAAATGCTGCTGTCCTTAGTTAAAATGACTGTCCTTACCAGGAGTCTCTGACATTCCTGTCAGAAACTCCTTATTCTTTCACTTCTGCTTCTTCTTTGACACAATTCCTAAAGATTTTAGATATTGAGGACATGCACATAGATATGCCACTCACATTCATGTATAAGCATATAAGCATCCCCCCCCGCCCCCAGATTGTACTGTTATCTCTGCTTTCCAAAGAAAAAATCAAAATGAGCATTTTCTCAAGAAAGAAAAGCTTTGTCTCTTACATAATTCTTTTCCAGAGCTGCACCCTGCAAGTGGAAGAAAAATGCCAATAAGGTTAATCAGCCAATATGCTACATTCTAAGGAAATAAATTATATGAATTATCATTCTTCATCCAGCAATTTTGTATGCTATGTCTTTCTTCAGAAAGCACAACATCCATTTGTGTAAATGTAGACATTCTTGAACACAAGGAGAGAAATCCTAGCAATCTCACAAATAATCTTGGCTTATTCACGAAGTAATATATGCAGCTATGTTTAAAGAAAATAATGTGCCATTGTAAATGAAAGTATGTGCTCCCTAAACACCCTAGAAAAACCTAGTGTTTTTCTGAAGTTTTGGAGAATGTAATTTTATTCCAATATATAATGGATTTTCTGGTTTTACAACTGTATTACTTGGTTTAACAGATCCCAAAACTTTTCCTCACTTACAGTTTTACACAAACACAACTATAACACAATCACTATACTTCAGTATGTGATTATTCTGTGTTGTCAGCAAGGGGAGATTTTGAAAAACTTTGTCACCTTGTCAGGGAAGAACCAGCATATTGCTGTTAGTTGTAATTACTGCTAACTTTAACAGCCTGCAAAAAAAAAAAAAAAAAAAAGTGCAACAGCTTTTCTTTTTCAGACGAATCTGCCTTCCAGTATTTTTCCAACATAATCCAGCTCCTCATGGATTACACACAATTGGAAACACTAAAAAACATTCTGAAATAATGGAAAGAGTTGATGTTGCTGTATCATCATGATTCTAAGGCACAATTTATAACATCTCTGCATCACAACTTTAGAAGGGTATCCACAACTTACCACTGGATAAAGGTCATCTGAAAACTTCTAACCAATGAGTCAATCACTGTCCAAATAAATTTGGCTTCAGTATAC
This sequence comes from Limosa lapponica baueri, assembly GCA_002844005.1. Lineage (NCBI taxonomy): Eukaryota > Metazoa > Chordata > Aves > Charadriiformes > Scolopacidae > Limosa > Limosa lapponica. The sequence goes on from KZ505711.1 coordinate 672,465, forward strand.
TCTCAGTGATTATTTACAGACCTCTAGAACTACAACCAGCTATAACACAACCACTGATGCTTTGATTCATTATCTGCGTGCTCATTTCACTTGCAGCATGGTATATTTCCCCTATAGACTCATTACTATTAAAAATGACACAAACTTTAAGCCTTGCATGAGGAAAAAGTGCAAGCGGGTGGTAAAGACCAAAGGAGGCAATTTCAGGGAAGTCCAGTACAAGCAAGTCACTAACTGATGTGATTGACAGAAAGGCATAGTAGCTTTCATCTTTAACTTCCTAGCTGACTTCTTTCAGTCATTAAGGGGCCAAGAGAATTCCTTCTAAACAAATGTTTAAATGAGTTATAAAATGAAGAGAAAAAGGAAGAAAGGATTGGCACATGAACTACAAAAGGCAGATTGCTAACTCCTTCCCTTTTTTAAAGGCTGAAGGACATTTTACAACAACGATCTGGATGGACAGGTAGGAGTCAGGAGACAAAACCTAATATAGTATCAGGTAGAAAATGCCAGCAGTTTCAGTATTTGCCCTCTGGAGAGACATGCGGCCTCTGCAGTTCATTTGGTTCACTTCATGCAGCTGCAGTTTGTGAGGTAAAGGGCAGCAACAGGATGGTTTGTGTCTATATTCCCCACCTCCTAAAATTTTGTACCAGGATGTGACAGGGCCTCTGGTCGTATTTGACCTGAACAGTCCTAAAGTTGCAGGTACCCCCCAAAGTGCTTCTGGAGAGCAACTTCCTGAGCAAACCCAGAGATTACAGCCAGAAAGAACACAGACACGGAGGAAAAGAAGCTCCAAGTGTCTGTAGGCTTAAGAAAGCTAGTTAGAGGGGAAAATTCCCCTGATCCAACTGATCTGAATTACAAGTTTTTAAAATCAAGATTAGACTAATTAGAGCAAATAAACACATGTGCATTGAAATTTTTACACCTCTGATGCAATTAAAAGTCTTTTTTTGTTAAAGCACTGAAGTGAATCGCCTTTGAGATTTATGAAGGGCAACAGATCAGTTGCTCTTTGGTTTTTCCTTTAAAAAAACCCTAAACTGTTTGGTCAGGCCACAGCCAAACAGCAGAACAACTGGGTTCTTATGCTTCAGAGAAAAGCACCTAGCCATTGGAGAAAGTTAACAGTGACGTTTCAACGTCAAGGAACAGCTACGTTAGAGCAAACACTTTAACAGTCTCATTTCTGAAAAGACAGTTTTTGATTTTGGAAAAGTAATTCTTCTTCGCAATAGTTTAAGACAATTACCATGTATTTTCCACATGCATATTTTTCATGTTAAAAAGAAAGCTGTGGATGAATTCTAAAATCAGCCTTATATTGCACTCAGACTCATTTCCAACTCAAACCAGCAATAGCTGCAGAAGCTTGAATAATTCTCATTTAGTCCAATTTGAAATTTTTTTCTCTTTCTGTTAGTTTTTTTGTTTTCCATTACATTTGTGGTATTTATTCTTATGTCATCCAAACCGTCAAAAACTGAGATACTGCTTTAAACAAGATACATCGACCTGATAAGCACCTCAGTACCAACATTTCCAACCCCAGCCTGCAGATATAACTCGATGCACAGAAGAGATCCAATTCAATTACACTCATGTAACAAGAATTAAATAAAAACATCCAATATGTTTAAAATTATAACATGCAAAATAAACCATACCAAATCGAATTACACTGGGTACAAGTCAAACAGAATGCCACTCATATTGCAAGAAGATGGAATTAATATCATCACAGAAATTAATTAACCTGCCTTTTCTTTGAAGCAGGTACCTACAAGATTTCCAGTGGTTGAGAGAATGTAAATGACAAAGTATGAGGATCAGAGGCCATCATATGAAGTATGGAAGATGGTGAGATTCAGCTTTCTCCAGATGTTTTTGAATAAATGAGAGTGCTGATTAAGAGCAGGAAGACTACAGTGATCTGAATTTTTGACCTCTTTTTCAATAAGCTTCATAAATAGGAGACTGCAAGAAAACAGAGATTACTCACGTTCTCTGCCATGGTGGTCTAGGTAGGATCTGTGTAACAAAAAAAAAGTTCATACACTGGTAGAGCAATGTCTGCTTGTCATTGCTACAGCTGGTGCCAATAAAAAGTCAACATGCTCTTTGAACAAAATATTTTTTTAAAGGAAAACACAGAGTGACAGGTTTCCTCTGTAGAGCATCTTCTTTTTGTTACAGAGATATGATCTATTTCAGCTCTTTTAACTAACACTTTATACAATCAAAAACCTCCTTAAGGTGACTGGTACTTTCATTGCATGTCAAACACTTTATCGAATCAGTTTCTCATTGTATTAGAAGTATGAAGCCAGTTTTGCAAAGCAAGAGGTCTAATGTATGCATAGAAGTTAGAGCATGCAAGGATATGTCCAAACAAATAGTTTTATTTCCAATATGCAAATGTAACTATGTGGTTGTACATAACCACAAGCTTTGTGAATGTAATTTTTTACTTTTCTACATGCAACGAGTATGCTTGGTTATATTGTCATGTTTTGGGAGCACATTCTGTAAAACTTGGTCAAAGGTATCTAGTTTCAAGGTTGAATAAGGTAGTAGACCCATTAAGACAACCAAAATTAGGCTATAAATAAAGTACACTGCATAATAACCAAGTCACGTATGTGATTATAAATTTCAAACCTAAAGTTTCTTGCCTTTCCCTTGAGGCCAAAGACTTTATGATAATAACAAAAAGCTAAGATCTGAAAGGAACCAACAGCTTCAAGAACTTTCAAGCTATGTGATTTCTGGCATTCAGATCCACAGAAAACTTTACCAATTTTTCAAATTTTTTTTCTAGAAATCTGTATTGTTTGCTTTAAAGTTCTTTTTCCACAGTCTCCTTCCACCATACCTAGTTTGACATTAATTCTCAGAGCAATAGTACTCTATTAATGAACATCATGTATATTTTTCATTTAATTTTGAAAAAAAGAAATATAAGCCCTATTTATGTTCCTGAATGAAATTTAGGCAAATATTTCAATTAATTTCTGGTCTGCTAAATGTTTATATCTCCATAAGAAGGATGAAAATCAGTATTGTTCAGTGGAATCTACCAACTAACAAACTCTTATTTCAGTCACAGAACATCCCATTCAGCAATAAAAAAATTTACTAAATTCAAACAAGGTAAAAATGCTTAACAAAAGTAAATGCGTTGAACTTAAAGTTAGTTAATACTGACAGGTATCTTTATTAAAAACTTATTTTTAAAAATTTTTCTGTAGGGTTCACATAATACTGTAATGAAGTCTAAAGACTGACTTTTGTGAATTTGTGCTTTATGGAGGACTTTCCATGGACACTAATTTTACCTCCATCATGAAATTTATGACCTCTTTCCTTCTCCTCCTTGGGTTTGAGAGGAAGAAAGCACGGTCAGAAGAAGCTATAGTATGGACTTTCCTTCAGCCTGCACACCCACAGCGTCTGAGAACATCAAACTGTATCTCTTTGTTCACTATTGTCTTTTAACCTTGGTTATATATTTTATCTGATGAGAATTTAGTTGAGAGGCATGTGATCCAAAAAGGATGAGCCACTAAAAACTCTGACTTGTCAGTTATATCTCCTATTCCTCTTTGCTTCTAGACCCCTCCTTCCCACCCTGTATCCTTGCCAAAAGTAACATTTCAAGCAGTGAAGTCACCCTGATGCTGCAAATCACTTGAAGGGACAGGAACGGGAACAGGAGCCACAAGCTTTCACCGCCTCTCACTGCCCTATCAGCGAGCCATATGAGTGGCATCTGATAAGCCAAAAGAATTACTTCAGAAATATGCATGGTTGCAGACCATGCATTGTCCTTGAACGAGAACAACTACAATAGCAGGTTCTCTGTTCTCTCAGATGCATCATATTTATGAAAAGATTGGAAAGCAGGAATGGTGAGAAATTATAATTTCTCTCAGTTCAGTAATGAGTGAAGTATCAAAAGAATGAGGAGCAGAGCTACAATGAAGTCTGGAAAGTGGGATAAAGGGGATAATAATATATAGCTTTCAAGTGCTTGGCTGGAGTGAAATTTTAGGTTTCTGAGGTACTCGTACTACACTGACAGCCAAATGAATACAAAAGTTCTTCCAGTATTGTTTTCCCACTTTCAATGATTGGCAAAATGCTAGTATAAATGGATGTGTCTTGCAACACTTTTAAGGATTCAAATTCAATCTCATCTGCAGAATTTCATCTCAAGACCTTGCAAAAGATGATCAATAATTTAATCTGCAAGCCATTTGCAGTATAATGAAGTCATACTCAGGGCATGGCTTCTGCAAGTCCTTACTACATACGGGTCTTTCACATGTATTGACTGCGTTGTTACAGAACTCCTGTTTTCAAACACGCCATGCTTTGTAATATGCAGTTTAAACCTTCTGGGGGATGTTACAAACAATGGTAGCAGACAACAGTGTTTTAAGAAAGAACGCTTGAAGTTGACTCATTAATTGAAACAACTTGGGTGCACATTCTGTATTGTTTCTCATTAAGCAAAGGAAAAAAAAATAGCAAAAAGACAGGGGAAGATGGCAATTGAAAACAGCTTATGTCTTGAACATCTCACACACGCAGACAAACATTTCCTTCCTGGAGAGAGAAAAAAAAAAAGTCAATTATTTTAGTGGAGGTAGACCTGATTTAATATTTACAGCTGTTAAATTTCTCTAGAAGGACCCTTTCATAGATGCAACCAGGTGCTAGTTCACCGGTTTGGTAGGCACGCATGACTCAGCTGAGAACTGCATGTTCAGCACTACACTCATATGGGTGATCAGCACACATCAGAGACAAATTTCACCACACTGTATCTTCATAAGCTACTAGTGTCATCTTTAGTCAACTTCCTTCAGCAAATGTGTTAAACCATATAGAGTTTAAAATGTATTTGGTAAGGTTTTGACTCACTTTCAGCTAGGAAACAGCCATGACGGTTAAGATACTTACACACTCGTACCATGTCCACTACTGTCTTTCTGCTAGAGGGTCTTGCTCTGTTTCTGTTCTGGGTATGTTAAATATGCCCATACTTCAGTCACTCCAGCACGGAACCCAGCACACCAGCACAAACCCTTCCTCATCAGGACTTTAAGTATGGGTCCCTTTTCCCAAATGCCATGGGTTGTGTCTAACAAAAGGGTATTTTTTATGGATTAAACTACTGCTGGAGTTTGCCAAGTTTTGCATCTCTTGGGTAACAAGCCTTAACACCTCTCCCTTCCCACCTACTCCTCCTCACCTACTCCCACAATGCTAGCTCTTGCTTAAGCCATTCAAAATATTTCAGGTCCCTTGAAATAGGCTCCTTCAGCATTGAAAAAGCCTCGTGCTCCATAACTGGCCAAGAGCACGGTACATGGCTTTGTTGCTATTACACTTCCAGTTCCACTTATTGCACTCACCTACAAAATCTTCATGTTTCGACTAATTTGGATTCCTGCACAGTTTATGTTTGGGACAATGGTCACTTGTTCTCTAGCACTCTTTCACATGATAGCAGTAGAATCTTCACAAGTGTTGTCTCCATCATGACACATTGGAGACTACATCAAGCTGCCACAGTTCCCTAGCACCTGTAGCAGTTATCACAGCAAAAGCAGGTGTTTCGGCTAGGATTAAACCAGTCTCAGATCTTATTTAGTTTAGAATATTTCACTACTTTGGAGTCACAAAGTCTTTTATTCTTATTCAAAACACTTCTTACCTGGAAATATTGGTAAAATTAACACTAATATACTCATACCTCAATGTTGTTTTTTATTCCAGTCAAAATTGAAAGTTTTCTGCAATCATTAGGGACTTTAGGGGAAGAAGATTGTATAAAATTTCCAAACACTTCTCTTTAATTCTCTACTGGTTTAGTAGGAACTGAATTATATAGCAGTTTAGAAGCAACATAACCCTACACATTTCAGTGAAGTCACATTTTTTCTCCTCAGTCTTTCAACAGCAATTATACTCCTTTCTAACCTTTCTGCATACAAAGGTTCATTCTCAATCATGCTGTAAACTGGTTCACTTCTCTCAAGTGACCAGGCATTTTTAAAACTTTAAAAACATTCTTTCCTAAAAAAAGCATTTCCGCATTCTGAATAGACCCAAGCTGCAGTTACCTCTTCAGTTTCATTACATTTCCAAAGTCACACTCTCTTACAGAATCTTCATCTCCATTACTAGTTGTTGCATAGTTTGCTCAAAAAAATTTATATTAATATATGGGTATGATAGAGTCAAAATGGTATGATAGAGTTAAATGCTGCTATTTACCCTTTGTGTATGACACAAATGACCGCACTATATCCACACATCCATGTCCCTACCTGCTTTGGTAGGTGGATCCCAATGCTGGAAAGATCACAAAATAAGCTAAGGGGGTACTAAACTACTAAACCCTGAAAGTCTTTCCACTAAAATGGACGAGGTGTTTTGCTCTCAAAACACTTTCATGGAAACCAAGCCTGGAAAACAGTGTTAGCCATGATGATTATTGTTTTTTCAAAAGTATTTTAGCACTTGAAAGCACAGAGTTGCTAGAAATACTAAGCAATGTTATCTGTAAGCATAGCCATTTTTTCTGAGAAAAAACTAACAACTCATTTTACTAAAAGAAACTTCAGATAAGCAGTAGATTACACCCTGTGGGATACAAATCTAAGAGGAAAATACTTCACCAATTTAGCAGTTCCTTAATAAAAAAGTACATTACAGGTAAAAAAGCAAGCAACAGTAGGGCATAGGAAGGATATAAGAAAAGGATAGTAAGAGATCAAATCAGTTATCTATGAGGTTTTCAATAATGACTAACAAAAAAAGATATCCCAAAATTTAAATTTACCACCCTACTGAATCAGGTATCAAAACACCATTCACTATCATTCACTATTTTCACTCATGATTCAGCTTCCAGAAAAGAGCCAATTCAGAGACTACGTATACAGGTATACTGAAATCACACTGGAGAATACACTTTGAAATCATAAGGATACCAATAGATTGGTGACATGGTAAAGAAGAATAATAATGTTCAGGTCAATAAAGACAGAAATTAAATTCTACCTTTACTTTGAGATAGACATATAGCAGATATATCACAGTGGCCAGGTAGTAACTCTGGCTCTGGGGATAAGAGGAGACTACAAACAGAAAATGAGGCACCAGCACTGCAAGCTGGGATGCAACACGCACACAGAGGAATCCCTCTGTCTTGCACAGAGCCCTAGAAGATGCTGCTAGCTTGTAAGATGTGCTCAGTTGAAAAGACAGCATAGAAGTGAACCAGATAGATTGAAAATGACAGCACCAAGTTGAGCAGGAGTGCACCCCGAAACTACTTGCTGGTGGGGTGGTGTGAGAAACAGAAAAGGCCTTGACCCTGTGTAAGCACTGCTCAGCAATAGCTAAAACCTCTTGATATTGCCAACACCGTCTTCAGCACAAATCCAAAGCATAACCACATACTAGCTACTATGAAGAAAATTAACTCTATCCCAGCCAAAACCAGCATAGAAGTGATTTTCCGCCTGTACTTGGCACTGGTGAGGCCACACCTCAAATACTGTGTTCAGTTTTGGGCCCCTCACCGCAAGAAAGACATTGAGGTGCTGGAGCATGTCCAAAGAGCAACAAAGCTGGTGAAGGGTCTACAGCATAAGTTCCATGAGGAACAACTGAGGTAACTGCGGTTGTGTAGTGTGGAGAAAGCTGCAAAGAGACCTTGTCACTCTACAGCTACCTGAAAGGAGGTTGTAGTGAAGTTGGGTTCAGTCTCTTCTCCCAAGTAGCAAGCAAATGGACAAGACGAATCAGCCTCAAGTTGCACCAGGGGAGGTTTAGATCAGATATTAGGAAGAATTTCTTCACCGAAAGGGTTCTGAAGCCCTGGAACAGGTTGCCTGGGTGGTTGAGTCACCATCCCTGGAGGTATTTGGACTAGATGATCTCCAGAGGTCCCATCCAACTCCATATCATTCTGTGATTTCAAAGACATGTAGACGTGTCACTTAGGAACATGGTTTAGTGGTGGTTTTGGCAGTGTTAGGTTTATGGTTGGACTCAATGATCTTAAGGACCTTTTCCAACCCAGGTGACTCTACAATGCTATGATTCTAAAATGTGATCAAGAAACAAAAACAATGGTGTTGTGATAGGAGGAAAGAACAGGAGACGTGATGCAACTCTCTTCTGTAAAATGCAACTGCAAAGAAGGGAAAGTACTGTTCTCCATATTTGCAAAGTTTGAGAAAAAATATAGGGTTAGATGGTAGTAGAGGAGATTAGGTTAGGTATGAAGAAAAATTCTTCAATGGAACAGCAGAGAGGGACTAAAATAGATGGAGAGGTTGCTAAGTTTCTGCTGTTGGAAACATGTAAGAACAGGTGGAGGAAACAGCATTAGGCGTGATGGACTTTTTGTTCAGATTTGGGAAAACAGAGTGGTTTACATAGTCTCTCTAATCCCCCTCAAGCTCTATTTTTCTATGATTTCTTTCTGATTCAACAAGGCCTCTGAGGCGAATATTGGAGTCAATGTTTTGGCATCTTAAATATTTTTACATGAAAAAATTATGTAGCAATTTTCAATCAGGTTTAATGCTTGCTACTTTTACACATCAAGTAAACTATATTAGGCTCTTATTATCATCATCTTACAAAATGCTAGTGATACCTCCTATTGCTATATAGCACTTAACCACAATACATGCAAGTGAGAAGAACTTAGAAATGCCTATGACATTCATTTAGCAGCAGCTAATTTTCACTCCTTGAAAATTCAATCTGGAAAACTTCTCAGCTCATTTTTAAGATGTCTAAAAGGGGCCATTAAAAATACTTGCAAGAACAAATGTGATGAAAAAAGCACACCTTGAAATCAGTGCACTACAACTGACACAATCCAATTTTGCCCTGATCATTGCTTCATTCCTTACCCTACAGCACTGGTTGGCAAGGAGCTGGGTTGTTAACATTGTAATATATTTCTAGACTCAGAGTGAAATTTTTCAATTTTCTTTTGCTTCCACTTAAAAAATGTTGTGTAAATTAAGAGACTGTAAAACACCTAGGAAAGACATTTAAGATCATCCACTGTCAGAAATAGAATTAAGTGCCTTTTTGATGCTCAGTATTCACATGTTTTACAGCATAACTCAGCACATGATTACACAATTAAAGAACCACCAAAATACACTGCTAGCCATATGCCGTCATGGAACAAAGTATTTTTTTTCCACATCACCATTCAGAAATGCCTTATCATATAACTTGCTTGAAGATGTTTACTCACAATTCCTGATTAAACAGTCTCATTTTCTCATACAAAAAACTGATCTAAGATACACTGTTAAAACACAAACCAAAGTGCTTGCACTGTAAGGAGGTATGGTATATAAACAGATTAGAAGCATTAGTAAAAATAAGTAAATCAATCTGTCCTCCCCTATCAAGAACTCTTATTAAAATAAATGTGGTTATTCATGTAACAAAAATGCTGTGGGTGTATTAGGCTGAGAAAGTAATCCAAGATTGAGCTCATTGGAAGAAAGCAAAAATCCTCCTCCTTCTGCCCACAGCTGTTCAACATATTCAGCCATCTCTGGCTATTAATATTAGTATTAAATATATTCCTGTCCAATTGGGTTCACTCATGTTTCCAGTTTTTGAATCTATTCTTTTCCCCTACGTTAAACAAATCTAACGATTTCTATCCATAGCAAATGTGGAGCTGATGAGCAAATGGATGATAAAAATTCCTATTATTCCTTTGTGCCCATCTCTTGTACTTAAGATTCTTGTCATGCCCTGGGCATTCTCACTGTCTGATACTGTTCCTTTATTTCCAATTCCAGCACTTTCTCTGCTGAACATTTCTCTGTCCAGAACATTTGGTGCACTGCCTAGTACCAAGCAAAAGCTGCTTGCAATGTAAGAACATGTGGAGAAATTATGTGTTTTTGTCACACTCTATTAAACGGTATTCAAAACACAATGCCCCAGAAACTAAATTGATTGTAGGTTTTATAACCCTTTTCAGGCTAATGGAAACAATTTAGTACCATGAACGAAAACATAGCTAGTGCAGCTGTGGGAATCTTAAATTGCTCGGCTCAGCAGTTCTGTGCCGGCTTAAGTAGGATAAAGTAGTTAAAGTTCAGTTAGATTCCATTCTTCTGGATCTTTGACAGATCATTTCAGATTAATGTCTTCAAAGTTTTCAACATTCCTTGTAAAAGACTTTTTGAGGAATTCCTGGTCTGTGCTTTTAACCTGGGGGGCAGTTGGAGGGAGCTGCAAGAACTCAGAAGACAAGGGAAGTGGGGGCAGGGAAGACATGGGGAAGTTTTCAATCATTTTGTAGTATTTCGAATCATCTTTCTCTGAAATTTGCTTATATTGTTCCTATACTAAGTGGAAAGAAACCTAAACAACAACAACAAAAAAGAAAAAAACAACCAAACAACCAAAACCCACAACACAACAGAACCAAAAAAAAAACCAATAAAAAGACTAACAGCTTCCTTAAAGCTTTAATGTCTTAACTAAGACTACAAAAGCTAAAGACGCACAGCCAAGATTGAAAGTCAGCTCTCAAGTCCACCCTAGGAATCTATTATAGCTCTTTAAGGACCTGTCCTTAAGGACAGAAATTTTCTCCTATGCTCATTAACATTTCTATATTTAAAACTAAATGCCATGATTAAAGGCTGCTGAAGAACTCTGCACTACACTTTACAAAACAAATCCTCAACCTGGCCACTTATGAGAAGGAGTCATCCACATGGGTATTACCTGCACTGTACTACCAGAAAAACATCTGTGAATATTATTTGACAAATTGATCACTAAATGAGCCATTAGCTTGCAGGGTTTTGGATTGCCTTAGGAAAGGAGGGTGCTATACAGCCTTACAGATGCAAACCACTGATTGGCAAAAAAAATGTTCCAGAAGAAAAGTAGTAATAAAGCAAGCCTAGCATGAAAATGTACCCTTTCTAAAAAGTAAGCCGTTTACGAGAAGCAGTAGTAAAACTGCTTAATTCTTCTATGCCTCTAGGGAGAAATCTAAGCCTTTTGAGAAGTGATGGAGAGAAAAATGAAGCCAATGGTGTGTTTGTCAGTGAACGAATGCTGTGGAAACAAAGTTAGTAATTTTAGTATTCCTGCTTGCCAAGAACTGACAGGTGTGTAGTTTCTTATTGTTCTGAAAGGCAGCCAGAAAGCACAATTTAATATGCATCTATGTCTTCATAGTAGGCAAGAAAACAGCTGTGTCTCTGGCTCATGATACAAGATGATAGAAATATTGAGACATAGTCTTCTTTACAGTATGTTACCGTCATTTGCATGGCTTCATTTGATCTTCCAGCAAAACACATAGCTGGAAGGAGAAAAAAATGCTGCAGTCCAGATCAGATCAGACATGATGTGGCAACCTCTACTCCCACAAACAGTTATTATTTCACAGAGCATGATCACCTCAACACGAATTTTTTACATGAACAAGGGTTGAAAGATTAGAGATGTGTTTTTGGCACAGCAGGTCCAAAGACTTTCTACAAACAGGTCCATTAAGATTGTAAGTAAATAAAGCAGGGAAATACCAAGTTATTTCAGATAAACATGGGGTAATCATTTCCAACAATTCTTAAAGAATGACTCCCAGAAATCCTTCAGTTTTTGAACTGCTGAGACGTGTCTGTGATTAATAAAGCTTTTGAATGCAAAAGGTTTCTTCACACAGGAATGGTGTGTGTTTTCTTGTAATATGTGGCAAAGCAATCTTTTAAATCCTAATTCCCTCAGGAAGGTAAAAAGTACATGCGTATTATACACACACACACAAAGACACAATGTACCAGATGCAATAAACTGTAAGAAATGTTAGGCTCTGTGTATTAAATTTCCTTTCTCTGCAGAAGTACACTACAGTGTTAAAAGCTCATGATAACTGCCTGGCAGATTGTCAATTGGATATGCGTAAAATGTCTGCACTATGTCCAGGCTTGTCTGATTTGGTAATTTGACAGGCATCACTTAAGCAATAAGACTTGCAAGTTTTATATTTACCAGAGTATGAGAAAAGGCATTAGTACACTCATTCGAATAATAAAATTTTGGAACTTCTGAAACTGTCACAAAAATACTAACACTCAGAAAAATACTAGGTTTGACCAGCAAGTTTCAAACAGCTCAAGAAAATCTGTCTCTATAACAGAAAGGTCCTCCAGGCTTATGTTGTATACAGTTACTAACACTTACTATGTCAACCTGTTAAAAGTATCAAACAAAATAAGACTCAATTACCAGAAAATAGGCAAGTCAGAGATAAGAACAAAACAATCCTTCGAGTAGGAGACAGAGGTGTAATCTTTTCCACTTCCTTTTAAGCATTTGATGCATAAGGAAGGAAGTGATTTTCTGATGAGAAACTGTATTTTTATACTAAATTTTAATACAAGCAGGAAACACAATCTTGGTAATTTATTTTGTTGGATAAGGAAGAGCATCACTGAATTAAGACTTAAAGGAAGTTGCATGATGAAAACTCTTCTATTCAGTCCTCTCCAACAACGATTCACTACATTTCTGATAGTCCTAGGTAAACCCCAGCCTGCAAGTCCTTGCCCAAGCTGAACAGATACCAGATGCAGGCATGTAAGATTATCCCTTTCACACTGCACCTAGTGACCATCTTAGCTGCAATGAGGGCATCTCAACACACAGACCAAGGACAGACTCAAAATTATTTTCTCCTGCTGAAATTTCTTCTCAGAAAGCCACTCTGATCCACTCTATTTTCCCTGGGCTTGGAAGTAAGACCAGACAATTATTTTAAACAACAGGCTTGAAGAAAAACTACATTTCCAAACACGTATTGAAAAGAAATTGAAAAGAAAAAGAAAATATTCATATCAAGGAGCTCAAACAATTTGTGTAAAACTTGTACTTTCCAGTTATTTTTCCAAGTCAAATTAGCTCGTGAAAGAAGAGAGAAAATGGGAGAAACTCCTTCTTCCACAGTTTTCATTCTTGTGCTGCTCAGCACCTGTCAGCACAACAGTTCTAGCAGACCTGGCATGAATGTGTGCCTGGCATGGTTGAAGTCAGTTGTGCCCTGGTGTGGATTTGCAATGTGGACAAGACATGACCTGAAGCTGTGACTTCTGTAACAACAGAATGATGTCTGACATCTTTCTATAACTGTGCTTTCTAGTCTGGAAAACAATCACAAGAAATGAAGGAAAACAATCACAAGAAATGAAAGAACACACACACTCCTGACTTGGCCAAATAAGTCAGCTGAAGCTATAGTGTCTTATCTTGAATGCATCACAAGCAACAGAGTTACCAGTCCCTCATTTTCAGAAAAAACAAGAGGTTGGTTGTACTTTTAAACTACTTATCATTATGTTTAAGAATGCAGAATAAATAAGAATCTCTATTCAAATGCACTGATGAATGAAAAGAGCTTAGTACCCAAATGACTGTTGCCCATATTTCTCTTAACGCTAAAATCACTGGTTGGTAGCCTTCACAGAGAGCACGTTGGTGACTGAACAGACAACTGCTTAAAATTAGTTTGTTATAAATTAGTCAAAAATCATCAGATTCTTGGTGTACAGAGAGGCTGCATCTCCCACAGAGACCTTTCAGAGCCCAAGTCTACTCCAAGGCACATAATGTAAGAGAGGTATTGCAGCTACAGAGCTTCTCAAGACACATTGAAACTTCATCCAGGCCTAGTTTATGTCACCATATTCAATAAGTACATTTGCCAGAATTGATAAGCCTTACTCTGGGGTCCCTGCTGCTACAGATCTCTTTCCATCTAAAAAGTCCTCAAATGTCCTAGCTCAAATCTTAATCTGCATCTTGCAAGCAAATCCCCATTTGACAAAAAAAAAAAAAATTAAAATAAATCGGTCTCACTTTCAATCAGAATCTTACATACAATTGCTTCCTCATATGACACCCAATAGTGCAAAGCCGAATATGCTGTGTCCACATGCACAAGAACATGTGAACACATGTACACAAACTTCTCAAAATGCTGAAAATTACTTTCTACCCATATGAGCCACTGAAGGTTAGTTTCTTATTTTTTCACTGCAGGCTTGGCAAACAAAACCTCAGAAAGTATGAGGAATGCTTGGTTTCAGTGCCAAGCTCTAATCCAAAAGCAGCTTTAAGGATTAAGACAATTTCTTTAAAAATAATTTTGAGCACTGTTAAGCGACTTGTGTACTAGTGTTCTTCCACAAAGGACCAGAAATGACTGACATTAACATTTCAAAACTTGGCTTGCAACTGAAAAGAATGGCTCAATAAGAACGCATAACCCTGGAGAATAAGAATGCAATCCTGTAGTTGAGGCACTTCAAGGACAACAGAATTAAGGTATTTTTTATTACACAGGTGCAAGCAGAGAAGGAAACTGCATTTTTTGTGTCAACAAATCTCAATTACAAATTAGCCAGTGTGGTTGTGGTGCTTAGAATCATAGAATAACCTGAGTTGGAAGGGATCCATGAGGATTATTGAGTCCAACTCCTCACTTCACCCAGGGCAACCTAAAAGTAAATCATGTGTCTAAGAGTATTGTCCAAGCACTTCTTGAACACCAACAGGATTGGGGACATGGTGACTTCTCTGGGGAGTTTGTTCCAGTGTTTGATCAGGCTCTGAAGTGAAGAACTTGTTGCTAATATCCAATCTGAATATCCCATGATACAGCTTTGAGCTATTCCCTTGTGACCTATCACTGGACACCAGAGAGAAGAGATCAGCACCTCCTTTTCCACTCCCACTCATGAGTTGTAGACAACAAGGTTACCCATCAGTCTGTACTTCTCTAAGCTTAACAAACCTGATCTCAGCTGCTACTCATAAGTCATGTCCTTTAGTCCTTTCACCACCTTTGTCGTCTTCATTTGGACATATTCTAGTTTTTTATATCCTTCTCATATTGTGGACACCAAAACTGTGCACAATATTCAAGGTGATGCCGCACCAATGTTGGTACTGGGACAATCACTTCTTTTGAACAGTTAATTATACTGTGCATAATACAACCCAGGATATCATTAGCCTTTTTGGCCCCCAAGGCATGTTGTTGACTCACATGAGATAATCATCAACCAAAACCCCAGATCCCTGTATGGGGTTGGTGACTGGCTAGCACTCTAATCTATTGAGTACTCTCTTTAAGGCCTCTCTACCTTATACGGAACCAATATTAGGGTCCTCTTAGTTTAGCATTGTCAGAAAACTTACTCAGAGTGCACTCCACTCTGTGTCCAGGTAATTAATAGAAATTATAATAAAAATAAAAAATGGAACACATTGCCCAGAGTAATTGTGGATGTCCCATCCCTGGAGGTGTTCAAAGTCAGGTGAAATGAGGCTTTGAGCAACCTGATCTAGTGGAAGATTTCCATGCCCATGTCAGGGGGATTGGACTAGGTGTTCTTTCAAGGTCCCTTCCAACCCAAAATATTCTGTGATTCTATGCATTTCCTAGACCTCTTCAGATCTGCTGTACGACAGTCCCAGTTAACATCTGGGAAGTTGAAGTCACCCATAAGGAGAAGGGCAATGAATTTAGAAGGGGGGTTAATTCCTTATGGACTAAGACATCAGTGTCAGCATCCTGGCTGGGTGATCTATAGTAGACTCCCACAACAACATCTGTTTTATTAGCTTTTCCCCTGATCCTTACCCAGAGGCTCTCAACCATGTCACCCACAACTGCAAGCGCTGTACAGTCCAACCCCTCTTTACACCCAGCACTACCCTTCTGCCTCGTCTGCCCTGCCTGTCTCTCCAGACTGTCCATCGCAGCACTCCAGTCACAGGACTCTTCCCACCAAGCCTCACTTAGGCCAACGTTGTTGTAGCTCTGGGACTGAGCCAAAGCTTCCAGTTCCTCTTTTTTATTCCTCATACTGTGGGCATTAGTGTACAAACATTTGAGGTGTGCTCCACTGTGTTTGGTACATTGTGGAGCAGAGTGAAAGCCCTCAGTAGCCACTGTCACTCAAACCTTGCCATGCTGTCCCTGAGCTTATCACTAGTAACCCTGTCCTGCCTCGTACCTCTGCAGAGTCAGCTTCCCAAGCAATGGTCATGGCCTGGGCTTCTGCAGGAGAGGGCAGCCAGTGCCTCTGGCACATGGAGGGCTGCTATGCTTCAATGACACGCACGCATAAAGTAACAGGCCACAGCATGTGCCACTGCATTGAAGCTTCATGCTGTGGACCCAGCTGAGACCTTGGTCCTTGAAAAGAAAATTCAGCCTGAGAAGGCAGACCAGCCCCTTTGCCAGCTGCCACCTTGCATTGAGCTGCAAAAATGGGGCCAGGTTCATTTTTTTTGAGGGGGTCCCCCTTGTCTACATTGCACCAAAAACCAGCTTGAGTGCTCCAGAACAAAGAAGTCATGAGTAGGCCTCCTTGTTTCCTCTCTACTCCCCCAGGAGCTGCAAGCAGCACAGGAGGCGAATGTCTCAGGGCAGAGGTGGGAGCGTGACGCAGAAGCAGGGTAGAGTACACAATGTGGACCAGGGCTTTGTCCCCACCCCCAGCACACCATGCAAGCGCCTAAGCAGACCTGGATGAGAAGAGATTAAGTCATGTAGAACATCAGATCCCGAGGGTTCTTTTGCTTTCCTCTCCGGCATGGACAATGGCCCCTTGACAGAGCTCCTCTGGGCCATTTTTTGGGTACCCTGGATTGGCAAGAACAAATGATAGGGACATCTTTACTGGATCCACAATTAGAAGCATATATTGAATAAGAGAGTAAACCACAGAGATGACAGATGTGACTTTAGTTGACACATCTTGCTTACATATCACGTTCATGAATCTGTACCACCTTCCCACCAAGACATGCATGATAATCAGTAGCATGTTATCCACTTTATAGAATTATGTGTGTGACATATCCTTAACAGTGAGATCTAAGTCTTCTCTTCCTACCTCCATTCCTTGTGCTTGTTTTGTTTTAATTTTTTAAAAATAAATTATATTCTTCTTAAAAATAGAAAGAATGATGTTTCTATAAAAGCAACTGGAAAACTCTTTAAAAGGACATACGTAAAGTGGGAGTCTCCCATGGGTACGTTTGTTTTTATAAAGTACTTTGCACTCAGAAAGTCAGATGATGTAATGACTATTCCATGTTCTTAGTGTACTGTGTAGGGAAACATAAGTCATTTCCTCCGTTATTCATAAAATGATAGAATGACCTGCAAATACATATGCATACAATGAAGTAAATTCAGAATTCAGTGTTCAGCAACTACTAACATCTGGTACATTTTCACTTGCACCTTTCCTGAGCTGCTGCTGAACACATCACCATTCCAAAGAGGGTGCTTTGTTTAAAGTGCTGACTTGCAGTATTTGCAGTTTTATGTTGGGCAGGGAAAATATAAACACACTTCATTCCCTCATCTTTCTATAGCCTCCTCAGACTTCCATTTGTGACTGTTCTTAATGTTCCTGAAAATCGGGCATAACTGTTAGCTGACAAATAAATGTCTGAACTGAAGTCAGATGATTTTTTATGACAGAAGAGCAGGAACTTATCCAGAGTAGTCAGATGCTTCACTAAAATGGATATTAAAGGCAATTTTTATGCTTCAGTCTCAGGCAAAAGAATTATGAAAAAGTGGATCAGCTTTGGATGTCAGCGATGACTGTCCAGAGATTTGAGTTAGATAACAATTGACTTGCTCTGTTTCTAAGTACAAACACTCACCTTACACTTAAAAATGAGAAAAAAACAGCTGGCAGCAAGAGTATAAGATACTAGAAAACGGGAACTGCAATGAATGCCACTGTGACTCTGGCTTTCGTGGCAATGGAATTTCACATAAGCAGAGGGAGTAAGTGGGTCTGAGGACAAAGCACTGGCTCATATGTATAGCTTTCAAATGTGAATCCCCCTACCAAGAGCTTCTGGATGGTTTATACAGATCAGCCAGGCCAAAACTGTTTGGTGGACTTCACTGAAGCAAAGAGATATGCAACACTGATAGTTTGCTGGTTAGCTGAAAGAGCCATTATCCCTTAAGGCAATGGTCCACTATTATCTTGTTGCCCTAAGGGTTTTCCAGCACTGATCACAGCACAGGAAATTAAAAATATGAGTTAAGTCTGCCAAGAAAAGCAGAATAGCTCAGAGTATATTATTGACCATGGGTATTTTTTACCCATATGTCAGCCTAATTGGCAACTAGTGCTGTGTCCTTTCCCTTCCAGTGTTGCAAACAAAAAGTCGCTGCCAAGACAATGACAGCATTTATCATTATTATTTCTGGTCATCTTGTTTTCTATAGTACCAAGACAAAGAATGATAACTACATATACCTAAAATCTGTATTTCACCTCTGTACATTTGCTGATCAGAAACCATGGCATTACAGGCTACCAATCCACACAGATGAGTTAGCTTTCCACTCCTCTTTATGTTTTTCAGGAAAAAAATACAGCCAGATCGCACTGTGGGCTGGCACTGAAGGAACCACAGTGGCAACAAACATTCCAGTTTGGAGCCCATGGCAGATGAGCATGGATTCACTTCCAGGCCCATGGCAGAAAGTGGACTATCTCAGCCAAACGTATTTCAGTACCTGGTGACCAAACAGAAAATCCGTAACTAAAAATGATTAGGAGTTTAGAGGGGTATGCATCGGATGCGTTATAAGTGGCCTTTCTGAATACTGGGAAGAAAACCTCACTGGCAGTATCACAGTTATAAACACTGTACAGTTGATGTATATTTAGCTATGCATTCATGCTTTTGCTAAGCTTATAATCCCAGCTTTAAGTAAGCTTGTTAGGAGCAACCAGTTAAATCTTTGCTAGGATAAATCACTAGTTGCCCATTATATGTTCTCATTACTTTTGCACAGACACTTTCCCTACATACATAACTCAGGAAACAGTAGCAAAGTTGAATAATGCAACAGGAGTCCCAGGCCAGAAAAAGTACTGCAAACCCACAACTGCATTCGTCAAAAACCCACGAGTCCCCAGGCCTCCTTTCACCTAAACCTGTTGCCAGTCTTGGTACCAAAAAAGTATTAGCTCCAGCCTAACCCTGGAAATTAACCTAACATCACTTAGATGTTGATCATGTCATGATCAGGTCATTCATACATTTGCTGTCATGATCTGGTTTAAAACATGAATTACAGTAACAGATTTTAAAAAAATAAATAAAACTTCTGTTTCGCTAACTTGGCAACTGAGATATATAGCTCTGTGCCTTGGGTATGTGAAAGTCCTTGCAGTAGACCAGATCGATAGGGAACTACTATTGTGTTGTCAGCGTCCTTTACTTTCAGGAGTTGAGAAAAAAGGTGATTAAATGACTCACGGAAAGAAATCTGTAATAAAATTGTTTTAATTAGAGAAAATGTTACCTGAATACGGTAATCTTAAAGGCCAGAACGTGCTTCAACTGTTTTAGAAAAAGTTACTTAAAAATAGTAACCCCCCCAAAAAAGTTACTTAGAAAAGTAATCAAATATTTGTTGGCTACAGGCTCCCCCTTTAACCATTTGGTATAACAATTGCTTCTGGATAATGCCCTTGTCGATTCACGTAGGTGCTTCCTGTTTTGCAAGGTGCCCAGGGTATACTGCATTAATTTACCAGCATGAGGAGTTAGATAGACATGCCTTTGTGCGCTGGCCATTTTCCAACTCATCCTCAGGTTCAATGAATTACATATTTGTTCGTTTTGGTGATTTGAGAAATCATTCTATTACTATACTAACATACAAATGTGTACATCTACCCACATACCTATGTCAGTTTGTGCTGAAATTTCATCTTCTGATGCTGCCCAAAGGAGAAAATGAAACATCTTCCTCCATCCAGAATGGGCTCTTAGTTGTTCTGCAGACTGGCTAAGTTCCTGTTCACCAAAAACTTACTACAATTAGTCAGAACAGACCTGACATGTTTTGAAGTCCCTCCCTAACCTATGATTTTGTAAGATCTGGATATGTACAGGGTAACCTAAATCAAGGCAAAAAGATACTGGTAGAATTACAGCTTTGCAGCCAGCTGGCTGAATTCAAACACAAATTCAGTCCACCTTAAGTCATTGTTTTCCCTTCACTTTCCTTTCTTCTCCATTAAGGGAATGCAAAATACTTGTAGTAGCCTTTATGTAATCCACCTTCATACACAAAGAGCAACCACCTACTTTGAATGGTAATTATCAAGATTATAAATTGAAAGAACAAGTAGAAAGACAGAAGAAACACTAAAAAACTTCTAAATTAACCTTCACCAAACTGAGCAAGAGATAGCTTCTCATTCCTGCATAATCAGGGTCATTTAAATGTCGATGTACAGCAAAGAACATAAAGTTATAAAGCAATGGTACAACTAAATACTTTATTAAAAAAATAAATAATGTCCTAGCACTTCAGCTGAGGTGTCAACACGCCATGACTTTTTGTAGTGCTGCACTTCAAACAAAGCTATAGCTCAAGATAATTTTGACACTGAAAATGTCATACAGTGCAACAGCCTACTTACATAGCAGCGCCTTCTACTGAGTACATTATGCTTACCATCTTGGACCTACAATCATTGTCAGTGAGTTTATAGGTGAATTTCAAGTGCTGTTTTATCTATAACGCTTGGAATGCTTTTCAGCACCTCAGGCCAAAGCTGTTACATTCTCTATTTCATTTTGCATACCTTTCCAATAAGGTATACATTATGGAACTTTACAATTCTATAAAAGAGCAGTTAGAACTTCATTTGTTTCTGTTTGTTTTCGTAAAACTGTGTTGATTAATTTATTTGCAAAAATACTTCAGATCTGGTGTCCTCACAAAAGCCAACTTTTGAGTATGTTTCAAATCCCACTCTTCATTCTGCTATCAAGGATCAAATGGGATAGCTCAACAAAGTATTTCACTGATGTACTTGGCAGCTGATAAAGATGTCACTTGATAGATGTTTTAAAAAGCTATAGTGGCAACAAATAAAATCACTATAAGCCCTAATTTATGAGTTCAATGTTGTCTTCCATCATATTGAAGCACCTAATACCATTTCTTAAAACTACAAGCAATAAAAAAGCTCTCTTAAAAAGCTCTTTGAAAAAAATGGAAAAGTTGCATGCTCATTAAGGATACACATATACAGTATGATAACTGCAAGCTATTAGTCCATATGACATGATAAGATCTTTCAAAGTACATAATCAGAAAGACATTTTGTGTGGAAATAAAATATCTACTTGCAAGGCTCGTTGCCTGCAAGAAAGAATTTCTTCTGTAAGAAAAAATATTTATACCTACAATCTTCCCCTGCTCCTCCTCCCACAAATAAAAAGACCACCTGAAATAATTTGTCCAACACTAAAAAAAAGCAATGAGTCACATACCAGCTTTCAGTCGAATGCATTTTTAAATGGCTGAGTTATAAACCCCTTGAAATCAGGTTTTATAATGAAATGCTGATAGACCCTTAACTTTAATGGTTCTTCCAAGTGCTTCTAGGGTAGGCATTACTTACAATGTCATAAAGTGATGTTTAAAACACTACAGAATTTTCTCAAGGCAGATAAGCAGGTGTTCAAGAGGGCAGCACTATTTAAACCTCACTGATTTATGGGGCATGCCACATGAAAGACCAATAAGCTTTATGAAAGCTCACAGCAGAAACCCGAGACTTTAGTAGACACAGTACCACCATTGTCTGAAGATCACCAATACACATTAATTTCCACATTGTAATATTTAAGCTCCTTGACTTTGTACAGGTTACCAGTAGTGAAACATATACCTCACCTCACAGGGTAGGGCTCTCTTTTACTGGTATACTTTTCATAGCGTATTGCATGTAATAAAATCCATTGCTCAGCTACTTCATCATACACAATAGTGAGCTACCTGGTACATAGGTCTCTTACTGTTATCCTTGCAGCTCTGTTTCTGACCTCTTCCAAGAGTTAGGAACTGAGCCACTTTCCTCATACTTCTTTGAGCAATATTAAAAGCAGTAGATATGTCAAAATTTACCTGCCATATCACCCAGTATCAAAATCATCCTCCTGGAAGCCATTTCACTATCAGAAAAACAACCAATAAGCCATCAAACCACTTTATGTAATTGATTAGTATTTTCTGCTTGTTAACACGCACACACACAAATCAATAATCTTATGGCTATGGGACCCAGCATTAATGATTTAGTGAGACTGTAATTTACTGCAGGCATCACCAAAAAAAAAAAGCAAACAAAAAAAACACTCAATATTAGCTCTCAATAGCAAACTCCATTAAAGAAAACTGGTAGAAAAAAGTGACCATTACTGCCTAGGCTGTGTTAGTGCTAAAATACCCGATATCCATGGATAACTACTTCCACTTTCTCTTACAGAACCAAAGCAGATCTTGATGCACACTTCGCCCATGTTTCTGGTTCTACAAGAGAGAATACCATCAGCTCCATACTAGTGCATGTGGTAAACAAATATTAACTCAAAAGTTCAGAGAGAAAAAGAAGCTACATTATCAATCGTGGTCCAATTACCCTGAAAATAAATAAAAGCACATTTTTAATTTTATTTTTTTATATAAAATCAACTTACCCATACATTGATATAATTTTAAGAAACCTAGACAAGGTCATGTGAGAATTGCAAAGTATATGCACCAACAAAGGCCAGAGTCCTAGTACACAGGACTTACACTGCAAATCACAACACTTTCTTTACTCCCTTTTGTCCCAGTACTGATTGACTTTATATACTACCAGACAACGGGTTGTTTACGCAGCAGTAGCACAAGTAAAAGGTAGACAGTATGTACAGATGCAACAACTAAATTCACCTTACTACTATAATCAAACCATGCTTTGTAGTTAGAGTCTGCAAGATAATTCAGATTTCTGTCACATATCTAATATTTCTCACTAAGCAATATTCATGCAAGCATAGAGGTAAGAATCATGCAGTTCATTAAACAGCGTTTAGTTGAGTAAGTAGAACTTACTCAACTAAACGCTATTTAATGAATTGCTATACAAAAAACATAGAGCTTAAGTATATCACAAAACTCTAATTATGGCTTTCATTTTGCTTGACATGGTCACCACCAAGTTATGATTTGACATAAGCAAAGTTCAGCACTAGCAGCAGTATAATAAATCTAAGGTTCCCTGATAGCAATTTTTTTTATTCTTCAGTACATCCAGTAAAATCAAAAACAGTCTTCAGAACAGCTATAATTTTATGATACTTGACTGAACTTTCTTCCCATAGACTTGATCTCCTTCCTTGTCTGACACACCGACTTGGTGGCCATAAAGAAACATTCCCAATTTCAGTTAAATTATCCAGTTCTCCAGGTACAATCTACTGCACCTGAAATCCTATGGAGAAATGTTTACACTTTCTGTGCAACTCTGAGACCTAAGATTACAATAGATGGGAGATAAGAGCAAACTGATAAGAGTTCAGAAGTGAGATAATGCTTCAGTGGTTTTCTTCATGACCCATTGCAGGGGCCATTTATGTGAATATAGTATTTTTTCTTTTTTTTTTTTTACAAACTTAAAATATGACAAGTCCATACTTCGGATCTAAAGGAAGGTCTATTAACAAATGCCAGGTTTGATAAACCTTACTGTAAAGAATAATTTCAAATGAAATTATTGTAACACTATAAACAAGTCCATGTTTTTTATTTTGCCTATGCCCATGCAGATGAAAAGCTGGCAAGCCTACTCAGACCTTTTATCACAAGTAATCTGATCTTTGTCTGTAACACAATGCCAAGGAAGCAACTTTTGAGCAGTTTTAGGTTTCACTGTGGACTTTTTTTCTAAATTCTTTTCTTCCCAACTTCTCACTACTTTTTTCCCTCTTAGGGTTTTGCTGTCATTACCATCAGTCCTGAAAAAACACATTGTCTTTAGTTAATAGTGAAGGATAAAGAGGGCAGCAGCAAGGACAGAAGTCCTCTTCCACTGACCTAGAGAAAGCGTCACAATAATGTTACAGTTACAGATCCTTTAAAAGGTGATCAAACAAACCATCCAGAGCACAGAAGTTTGATGGCATCATGATATATTGTACTGATACTCTGCTCTTCCACCCTATTCTTCATGTCAGCGGGAAACAGAATTCACAAGATTGTAGTCATCTGAACACATCAGCAAGTTATAGTCTTGTCCTTTTCAGTATCCTGCTGGTTCAAATAACAGGAGCCAACAGAAAAGATAGATCAAAAATCTCAAGAAAGACTGCAACAAATTCATAGTCCTCGAGGTGGTTATTGGATACGCTGCACCAACAAGCTGAACACATTTGCAGTCTCCTTCAAGTTTTCCAAATTCTCAACAGAATTTAAGAAGAAATCTTCATTATTTCTCCTCTGAGCGCAAAAGTGAAGACTGAGGGAGGAGGAGACCACAGTGTGTTTTACCCACACTTAGGGAATATGAACTCATCTTTAGCCTTATTTTCTGTACCCCCTCCTACCGACTTGGCACTTTAGGGTTTAGACAAATCATAAACAGAAAGTAGTCTGCAAACTCAAATTAAAAAATATTTATCTGTTTTTGTGCGTGGTTTTACTACAAATAAGCATTGTTCCATCAACAAAGCATAGGTCCTAGTAGCAACCCTAGCTACGTTTTCGAATCCTTAACTCTTCCCTCAGTTATCTCTGACATATACTAAACATGCGTAATTAATCTATACAGTTACTTGTATTTTCTCTACAGACAAGCAAAGTCCTTTACTCCCTTTTCATCCCACTTCATTCACTTTACCAGCTTTGTTTATTTCAAAGCAGTGCTTTGTTTATTTCAATTACGTTTAGCAAATTTATGAGCATAGAAGAATATCATACTACCTCAAAGAGATTGTCTTAAGAATTCACTGCAAAGATTTTCATCCCAGTTTTATTCAGCAAATGTCAGAGTGTTCTGCCAATTTTCACAGCAGACCAGCTCAAATCTCTTTAGCACAGGTGTTTCCAGGACTGGGATTTGTTAGGAAAAGTTGCTGTTTAAAAGCTTATATCTCTTCTTAAAGCCAAAAATGTCCCTAACATTTTTCAAGATCCTGTTGAAAATACCTGTGCATTTCTTGTAGAGGCCCTTTGCCACAGATCTGATGATTTGAAAATCAAGGCAAATAATATTATGTAATGTTTCTACGTCCAAAGAGTACTTTATCTTGTACGTTCTCATTTATTGCATTCATACACATTTGACAGTCAGTTAACATAATCTTTAATCACACCTCTCAGAATCAAATGATGTATAGGAGTAGAGCTGGGTTACCATGATGGGGAGTTATTCCTTTAAAAGCGTAAGTCTACCAGTCTTATTTTAGTTCATTTTAACACACCATTTCCACTGACTTATTGCCGGTTCTAAGAGTTACCACAGCACTGCTTAATAACAATGTGTGGTTTCTGACATTTATTTATAGAATACTAAAACCAAAATCAGGCTGGGTGGTAAGATTTTTAGACCACCTGAGATGTCTTTAAATCTTCAGCACATGTTTAACTTCAGCAAGACCAGCAATAATCCCAAATATGCAGTCATCACACTATTGGCTGATTCACCTTTTAAAGTTAGGGAACTACTTTTTCCCAAGTGTCCATTTAAAAAATAAAAACCACTTGTTGTAAATTTTTTTATCAGTTAAGTGATGGAAAAATACTTGGAAAGACAACAGTGATTTTTAAGATTTTATTTTAAAGCAAGGCCATGTGTGCACAGTAAATTGATGGATTTTCTGGAATTAATTTAAGCTTTTTTTCTTTCACCCTCTTTGCCTTGCATGAAACAAGAACTGTACATTTAGTGTGAGACAGCATCAGTTGTTTGTTTTTATGAGTGGATACTTATGAGCTTAAGATGTGCTATCATGCAGTACCTATTTTAGAAAAACTATACTTCCTTGCAAAATTTATTTTTAGAAGTATTTCCTAAGTATCTGAATGATATTTCATATTGGTAATAAGGTGACACAGTAAGCAACAACATTTTTAGTAATGACGACACCAATCAGTCCCCTCTTCCTCCATCTGTATTGTCAGTTGAAGTGAAAGACACCCTTTGTCCCCTGTCCAGCAAAGCAGTTAAGTATTTGTGGTCTCCTTGATTTCAATAGTATTATTCATGTGCCCAAAGTGAAACATGTGCTTAAGTTCTTTGGTGGATCAGGGATGTTGCTGAGCAAAGGCAGCAAGGCAGAATCTAGTAGAGGGCCTTTAGTGCTGGAAACCCTGCAATAGTAATAGTGTAGTTTTTTCAGGAACCATGGCTTTTGAATTTTTAACAATAAATTTGAATGAAAAAGGAATTGTAAAATACATCACTTTGCTATTTTAAAAAGACTAGTTAAAATAAAAGGAAATTTGTAATAACTGATGTTAAAAAGCAGAGAAACCAATGTTGATTTGACACACAAAGCTATCTGAGCCAGATTCACCCTTGGTGTGAACTGGGGTAAGTTCACAACATAGGAAATTTCCTGACAGAAGCTGAGCCTCAAATTTCCACTAGTTTCATACTAGTGTTAAATGTTTTTGATTTAACTTACACTGACCCTCAATTACAATTGCTTTTCTACTCTGCCAATAAACAAAGGTAGTATGGAAAATTAGTAAAATCTTCATGAGCCAAGCATATCTGCCAATAAGTAGCTGACAGTTAGTGTAAACAAACTTTCTTACCTATACCCTTTAAACTAATGGACCAAATAGTTTAAGCATTTGGAATTACTTTGTCTGCAATAGGCTGTCAAAAAAGCTCTCATCCCACAAACTCAGTCTAGTTGAGGTTTTCAAGTTACAAGAATTTCTTTTTGTACACAGTATCTCAGCTTTAAAAAAAAAAAAAAGTGAAAGTGCTTACTTGTCTTTGTTAGGTGAGAAGAAAAGAAGGAAAAGCATATTTATTAAGAAGGACAGTAGTTCAGTAAATCTGTGGGATTTACTTGATTTACTTTTGTTTTTTAATTTGGCTTCATTTTAGAAATGTAATCACAGGAGACAATAATGAAGGCTAAATCAGAATAACCTCAGGCATTAAGAACTGTTTAAACTCATGCTTTTAATGGAGGGTAGTTATAGCACTACTATTATCAGGGAAATACAGATGACATAAATGCATTCTGTGAGAATTGCTCTTAAAAAAAATTTAAAAAACCACTTTTCCTGCAAGAATCTTATTTTTAATCAAATACACTTTACTGTTCAAGCAGGAAGCCAATTTGCTATTGCATATGTTTTTGCTAAGTGATGGAATGTGCAGTCATGCAACAGCAATTGAATCCTGAAATTCAGTTTGTCCATGCTAGGCAAGAAAAAGCCTTTGGGTTCAAGCATGCACTATATTACAAGGGGAGGCACTTAAATACATGAAGGGGAGGCCAGGCATTTTATTTCAGAAGACTGAAATACATCTTGCAGTGTGGGGCTTTGATGTTATTCATATGCTAACAATATACCATTTCCTCCAAGTGCTCAATACATTGGAATAAAAAGAAATAATTTGCGGACATTGTGCCGAACACTTCCTGTCCAGAATACTGATCAATTGTCATTCAGCTTCCAAGGCTAATCCACCCAAAATACCCCTCAACATAACCTTTAAATTATTCTTTTACACTTTAAAATTCCAGTTAAAATAATTTACCATTTTACAGAATAAAACGATGAAACAAAGACCATAACTGTATTTTCACTCTGCTTCTAAAATGCAGTTCTAGTGCCCCAGGGACTCCTTTCATCTAGTGTAAGTGCTGGCATATGATGTGATTGTTAACATAGCTGGCCACCAGATGAAGTGAATTATCTAAACTGCCAAGGTTCCTACTTTCCTTCCAATTTAAACATCAATTTAACACAGAAACTGAAGGGTATTATGAAAGCTTTAATATGAACCATTTCAGACTTGAGAAAGAAATGGAAGGATTTCTCAAACCACCAAAACAAACAAATACGTTATTCATTGAACCTGAAGACGAGTTGGAAAATGACCAGTGCACAAAGGCACGGCTATCTAACTCCTCATGCTGGTAAATTAATGCAGTATAACCTGGGCACCTTGCAAAACATAAAGCACCTGTATGAATCTACAAGGGCATTATCCAGAAGCATTTGTTATACCGAACAGTTAAAGGGGGAGCCTGTAGCCAACAAATATTTGGTTACTTTTTCTAAGGGAAAACAGTTGAAGCACATTCTGGCCTTGTTTACCATATTCAGAAAGGATTTTCTCCAGTTAAAACAATTTTATTACAGATGTCTTTCTTTCTTAATCACCATTTTTCTCAGCTCCTTCCTCCTCCCTATAATAATAATTTTCTCACTCTGTTCAGTGTCATACCCACAAGGCTGTGAGCTCTTTAATACAGCAGCTTTCTTTGCACAGCACAATGCAGTTGCCTCTTATCTAAGGTACTGAAACATCATTAGACAGAAAAAACACAAGGGGTATTAATCAGCTTTCCATGCACTAAGAAGATGTTCTAGTCTCAAAGTATGTGGGAAAACTCTCTGAACAAATGTCCCGGGGTAAATGAAGTTTTCATAGAGAGAAGGGCCCACATCTTCAAGGATTCATGTGACTAGCTGGTGATTTAAAAAGGAATGACTAGTGTTAAGATGTGGTTGGTTGTAGACAGTTTGCATAGGAGAGGAAAAAAAAATTAACTCAAAAAAAGTAAGCTGTAAGTTTAGTATCTCTTTCTCCAGTCCTATAGAATACTGCAAGACGTGTTAAAACAAGAAGCTGTTTCTAATGAGGTTAATCACAGTGCACTCAATAGGCATGTGTGCAGATTTTTTGTAAAATCCAAATTTATTACCTACTAGGATGAATCATCTTACTCCCTTAGAGGGAAGAAATGTTCTTTCTGCACTATGCTTGAACAGAGAAAAGTTCTTCTGTGAAAAAGACCAAAAATTTACCAAAGGGAAGAACAGCCTTTGAAGAAAATGCAAATATGGTTATTGTGTTCTGGCATTGATGAGGCTGCAGTGGACATACTTTACCCATTTTGGTCAATGTATTACAAAAAAATAACAAGATTTCAAACAGCTACCAAAATTATTCAAGAATTTGATGATACAGCCTGTCTTCTAAAATTAAGGGGAAAAGAGACAAGTGACAAATTTCTTGAGAACATTAAACAAGGCAAACCTCTAAAATTGGTCACACCGTGAATTAAGCCAAAGTAGTCCTTTTGGACTTAAATGGGAGAAGGAAAAAAGGCCCATCTGACCTCATTTACATGAACAGTGGCTGTAAATGGAAAAGAGTGCCAAAGCAAAGAGATGGTGACAATCACTTTGACGGGGATTTGACAATTTTGACAAGGCAAAATTAGTCAACATACCAATAAATGGTCTGTTTGGTTTTCATTGGCAATTCCATATTGCTCTCAGCCAGCTAGCTACCAAAACCTCAACTCTACAACATAAGCAAGAAAAAATAAGAACTCATATCAAAAGGACAGACACACTACTCATTATTCAGACAATATGACTGTACCATCTGTAGAGACTACTTTCCAAATACTTCCATGCAGGTTCAAAATTACATCCAAAACATGGGATTTACATGTTTTAGGTGCTAGATCATTTTCATGCAAAAACTAACATGTTTTTCAAAGTACCTAAGATGAAACAAATCAACTTAAAAAACTAGCATCATTTACGCATAATAATCCAAACTTTAGGACTGGATCTTAAGACCATCCTCACATTCAGTGAAGAGTTTAGTACTTAAATATAAAAAAAAAAAAGCGTAGGCAGTGAACTTTAAGGTAGTATTTATAAAGGCAAAATGGTTTTCAAGTGACCTTCCACTCTTGGCACTCATGCACGAGAGTTAGATAGCCTATAAATCAAGTTGATAATTTCACCATCCTGTTTAACTGACCTCTTCCACTTAAAGGGTACTGAGGGAACTGGCAGATGTACTCACCAAGCCAACTTGCCATCATATATCAGCAGTCCTGGCTAAGCAGGCAGTCCCAAATGGCCGGGGATTAGCAAATGTGATACCCATCTAGAAGAAGGGCCGCAAGGAGGATGCAGGGAATTACAGGCCTGTCAGACTGACCTCAGTGCCTGACAAGGTTGTAGAACAGATCATCCTGAGTGCCATCACGCAGCACGTACAACCAGGTGATCAGGCCCAGTCTTGGCTTGATGAAAGGCAGGGCCTGCTTGGCTAATCTGATCTCCTTCTACCATAAGGATAGAAGGAGACCCGCTAGTAGAGGGCCTTTAGTACTGGAAACCCTGTAATAGTAATAGTATAGTTTTCAGTATAGTATAGGATCATAAGGACCCACTTAGTGGATGAGGGAAAGGCTGTGGATATTGTTTACCTGGACTTTAGTGAAGTCTTTGACACAGCACTTTCCTGGAGAAGCTGACTGTTCGTGGGTTGGACGGGTGTACTCTTTGCTGAGTAAAACACTGGCTGAATGGCCAGGCCCAAAGAGTTATGGTGAATGGAGCTAAACCCAGTTGGCAGCTGGTCAAAAGTGGTGTTCCCCAGGGTTCAGTACTGGGGCCAGTTCTGTTTAATGTCTTTATCAATGATCTGGGCGAGGGGATTGAGTGCACCCTCAGTAAGTTTGCAGATGACACAAGCTGGGTGGGACTGTTGATCTGCTGGAGGGTAGAAAGGCTCTGCAGAGGGATCTGGACAGGTTGGATCGATGGGCCGAGGCCAATGGTATGAGGTTCAACAAGGTCAAGTGCCGGGTCCTGTACTTGGGCACAATAACTCCACGCACCGCTACAGGCTTAGGGAAGAGTAGCTGGAGAGCTGCCTGGCAGAAAAGGAGCTGGGGGTGTTAGAAGACAGACAGCTCAATATGAGCCGGCAGTGTGCCCAGGTGGCCAAAAAGGCCACCTCACCTATACAGGAATAGTGTGGCCAGCAGGACTAGGAAAGTGATTGTCCCCCTGTGCTCTGCACTGGTGAAGGCTTGTTTGAATACCATGTTTGGTTTTGGGCCCATCACTACAAGAAAGACATTGAGGTGCTGGAGCATGTCCAGAGAAAAGCAATGAAGCTGGTGAAGGGTCTAGAGCACATGTCTTATGAGCAGTGGCTGAGGGAACTGGGATTGTTTAGCCTGGAGTAAAGGAAGCTGAGGGAAGACCTTATCACGCTATACAATAACCTGAAAGGAGGTTGTAGAGAGGTGAGGGTTTGTCTCTTCCCCCAAGTAACAGGCAATAGGACAAGAGGAAATGGCTTCAAATTGCACCAGGGGAGGTTTAGGGTGGATATTAGAAAATACTTTTACACCGAAAGGGTTATTAAACATTGGAACAGGCTGCCCAGGGAAGTGGAATCACCATCCCTGGAGGTAGACGTGACGCTTAGGGACACGGTTTAGTGGTGGACTTGGCAGTCTTAGGTCGGACTTCATGATCTTAAGGATCTTTTCCAAACTAAACGATTCTATGATTCTTAGGTTGGACTTCGTGTTCTTAAGGATCTTTTCCAAACTAAATGATTCTCTGATTCTGTGATTGTATAAAAATGTCAAGTTGGAAAAAAACTGACATCCTACAAAGCTAACATTTTGTAATGCCCCTTAAAACAGCCTGAGAATTGTGCTGTGAGGATGTACCAACTTCTCAGTGATAAAAGAGAAGGCATAAAAGCAATACATACCAGCTGGGGGGAAGGAAGATCCTATAAACAGCAGCAAGCTGTCAAATAACTGTACTTGTTGGCATAACTACTTGTCTCTGGCAAATGTAAAGGGCAAGCCGCTAGCAGTACATCCTGGAGGGATGTTGGAGGGCTGGGGGTGGAGATGAGATGGGAGCTACATCCTTGGACAGTTTCGTGCTGACGAGTTATCTATTAAGAAAAGTATGTAAAAAATATAACAAGGCTTAGCTTTTGTGGAATACATCTAATCATAATTTTCAACTTCCACAGTTACAGCCTGGTAGTTAAATAGTATGGCTTTGTAGAAGAATAGCTATAAAAATTTGCAGACATATATTTTAAGCAAAACTATGGTGCATAAGTTGGTTTTGTTCTTACACAATAACAATAAATACCAAGAAAAAGATGTCAGTGGCAGTCTGAGATGGGAAGGGCAGGGGGTGTATAGGGAATGGAAGGTCAAAAACCTTGCCCTTCTCAAAAAAAGAGTAGGGATGAATTTGGGACAAGGCCCGGAATTAAACACCTCATACTAGATGATTGATTCCATCAGAATATATGTATGTTTTTTCCCCCCATCTCTCCTTCGGGAAATCTTTCAAACGCTTCCTTTTTTTTTTTTTTTTTTCTTTTTTAAACTCTTAATTGCTGCATCCACAAGACACCTAGCCCCAGGAATAGAGCATACAACATACTTTGATATCCTATACGGTGTATCTATTTCTACTACTTATTGTAAATGGTATAAACAAATTAGATGCATTACTTTGATGCCATGTGAGATGCAAATATTGCAAAGTTCTGGTCACTTTATCAATGTGTTTATTCTTCCCACGCACTTTTAATGAACTAGTATTTTACCATTACCTTCCACACCCATAAAATTCCACAGAGATGGAATAAATCTGTAGTGTTTCACATACAGGCCTCATCTTTGTGTACCTCCGTCCTGCTTTTTCTGAATCTCAAGCTCTCGTGTGTGTCTGTATGCATTTATAAATATTTGTGGGGTTTTTTATGCATTTTTTTTTTAATTCTTTTCAAGGGAAATAACTCATTGAAAGTGAAGGCACGCAAACCAAGCACAAGTTCTGGACATGTAAATACAACAAAAGCAATGCCTATCACAGAATCACAGAATCACAGAATCCTCTAGGTTGGAAGGGACCTTCAAGATCATCTTGTCCAACCATCAACCTAACTCTGACAAAAAAAAAAAAAGAAAAAAAAAAAGAACAAAAACCACAAACACCCCACACAACACACTAACCCCCACAAAACTATCATTAAACCATGTATCCCAGCACCATGTCAACCTGTCTTTTGAACACTTCCAGGGATGGTGCCTCAACCACCTCCCTGGGCAGCCTGTTCCAATGCTTGATAACCCTTTCAGTGAAAAAATTT
Source organism: Limosa lapponica baueri (assembly GCA_002844005.1). Classification (NCBI taxonomy): domain Eukaryota; kingdom Metazoa; phylum Chordata; class Aves; order Charadriiformes; family Scolopacidae; genus Limosa; species Limosa lapponica. Next base: position 705,614 of record KZ505711.1, read on the forward strand.
TTCCTAATATCCAGCCTGAACCTCCCCTGGTGTAACTTGAGGCCATTTCCTCTAGTCCTGTCGCCCATGACTTGGGAGAAGAGACCGACCCCCGCCTCTCTACACCCTCCTTTCAGGTAGTTGTAGAGAGCAATAAGGTCTCCCCTCAGCCTCCTTTTCTCCAGGCTGAATAACCCTAGTTCCCTCAGCCTCTCCTCATAAGACTTGTGCTCCAGACCCCTCACCAGCCTTGTTGCTCTTCTCTGGACCCGCTCCAGCACCTCAATGTCTTTTTTGTGGTAGGGGGCCCAAAACTGGACACAGTACTCGAGGTGGGGCCTCACCAGTGCCGAGTACAGGGGGACGATCACCTCCCGAGTCCTACTCACCACGCTATTCCTGATACAGGCCAGGATGCTGTTGGCCTTCTTGGCCACCTGGGCACACTGCTGGCAAGTGTGGAAAGGTAGGTATAGCAAAAATGTATAAGTCTGAAGAAGTCTGCTTCTTCTCTAGCACGCCGGTTCAACTTCCTGATCTTGTACATTCTGCTCTAGACCCAAGACCATTTACAGTAGTTCCAAAATGCAGACTTCGTTAATGCATAGACCTCAGCAGGACAAGAAGTGTTGAGGATGATTGATTGAAATTCAGAACATCTTACAAAATGATTTGTTTGACATAGCCAGTAGGGAACTCTTGTTTGTTGAACTTATTATTCATTCATGTATTCATGAAAAAAAATACAATAAAAGCATAATCCTTCCATAGTGCCTGAATGATCACGTTGAAATGAACCCAGAGCTTTGCAGTGCTAAGCAAGGTCTTTACTTTGCAACAGAACAGTTTTATATTGCAATATCATTAGCTGAGCCTAGAGTTTATGTTATACTTATAAATCAGCAAGGGAAATTTAACCCATGTTGTAATCTAAGGTTATGTCAAAAATCAGATATTAAAAATACACATGCATAATAACAACTGCTTATGTGACTTTTTTATTTTCTTTCTAAATGATTTAGCAATTACTGTGTTAAAATGTAACTAGGACTGTGAATCTGTTTGCATTTTGACAACTAAAATATGGGTCAAAAGAAATACAGAAATAACAAATAGATTATGGTAATTTGACAGAAGTTCTTAGAGTAAACCAGGATTGTAGAAAAAAAACCCTGTAATTTGAAAAAAAAATACTGATAAGATTTAAATCAAACTTTCCTGTGTTCAAAATACTGAGAAAATAAAGGACAACAATTTCAGGGAAAAATCCTTATCATAAGCTCCAGAACTGAATAGCATTTACATTCACACATGTGAATTGGAGATATATAATTTTGCTGTACAGTATGATACCAAGCAATGCTTGATTTTCCATTCCTTACTAAACTTTCCTGCTGCTCCTCTTTCTAAACTAAACTACTCAGCTTGTGCTAATTTTACATTGTATACTCACAACCTGTCTTATCTTGAAAAGAAATATATTTACACACTGGGGACATCAGGTTTTGCCTTACTTATTTCTATAACTTGTCATTTATTTTCAAACACAGCAGATGCAGAGCCACTTGGCAATGCACCATTAGTGTGTCTGACCTTGTTGTCAAATTAAACCAAGAGGACTCCTGGAAATTATCTTGACTAGTTGTTTCCACTTGCTTCAAAAGAATCTCCACTCCTCTCTGCTAAATGGTTATAACTGGTGATAGGAGTATAACGAGTCCTCCCTGGCTTTGAAAGGTCTGAGTCAGCTTTCCATTGAATACTTTCTATTAGTTTTGATCAACCAGACTAAAAAAAGTGAAAAAGCCTCGCTTTAACAAAGTATATCTGACTGCATAAAAATTTAATTAGTTTTTGGAAGGGATAGAGAAAATAATTAGGCCCAAATGCAGCCTTCCAAAGCTCAGGCTAACCAGAAGAGTGGGTACTTATCTCAGTTCTCAATACAAAAGTTGCAGGACTCCTGCTAGGGGACACCTACACTTCCCACACACCTAAGCCTTCCAAAAAACCTGCCTTCCCTTGCATTAATCTCATTAATCTGTGTTCCTGCTCCTTCAATTGGACAAAAGGCTTCAGTTAGTAAAGATTGTGTGGTTGATCTGTTCACTGTTTGGAAAGAATGTTGACAAGTACCAAACCACAAAATAAGTTTTTAGATACAGAAGACTTCCTCTCCACATTCCTGTGATCTAACATAGGAGATTTGCATGATGTCATCCTAGCAAAGGGAAAAGCATGGTATTTCATCTTTGTTGACACCCTTGGACAGAGTAGAACAGCTAAGCCTGTAATCAAGACAGATTTTAGCCTTTCTGAATAGACAGCACCTTAATATTTGAACAGAGAGGGTCATTTAAGGTTGGCTTCAAAACAAGACGTCAAAGAGATTCTAATACCACGCATAATCTCACTGTGTGTTGAAAAGAGTGATGGGGTTTTATACTTGAAAAGTTTTAAATATTTCCTTTTATTTACAGTCAATGCCTTGGCTTACTGTTACCCCTGGTAAGCACTTTGCTGTGTTGATGCCTAGAAGACAATAGTGTTATTTTCTAGATAATGGTGAAATGACAGTTTTTTAAAGAAACTTTTCTTCAATTAGGAAAGAGTGCCAAATTGTTAACAGCTTGTTATCACTTCACCAACTACTTCTGAAATAACTTACAATTTTTTGCATTCTTTTCTTCTGCGTGTTATTAATTCTACAAGCTATAAATCAACAGGAAGCCTAAAAGCATTACAAGCAACTATACCTCAGCTAACAAGACATTCTGCTAATAGGTCATTTAACAATAAAGCATTGGAGACATCTAAAAATGTCATTTCATATGCAATATCAGCTTTACTTCAAATGGTGACTCTGATTTGTGTCAAATTGGAAATTTTCAGGAAAGTAAATCTGGATAACAAGCTCATAAATTGCAGAACTTAAATTAAAAGATTATTTCAGTCAAATAAAAATTGGAAGGTGCTTGCATTAGAATTAAATGGTCACAAAGCAGGAAATAACTAAATTTTCAGAAACATATGTATAACCTCTTAGGAGCACCTGTTAACAGAAAACCAGCTCTTTGCGTGATGGAATGGGAAAATCATTCTTCAGTTCAGTATTAAAAAAAAAAAAAAAAGGGCATGGCCTCTCCTTCCTCATCTCTTCAGAGCTAGGGGCCTATAACAAGGGGTTCTACAAGTGTCTCTGTCTTCTCTCTATTCTCAGCACCTTGAGGATTTTACTCAATGCTTTGCTAGTCTTACAGTAGTTTCCACTAGAAAAATACAATTTAAGTTCTTGACATTAATTTTCATGACAAGGTCTTTTTCTCCTTATCAATCACATGCAATTTTTCAGGTCAGTGTATACCATGCAAAAGTGTACTCACACACCAGCCTACTCTATCTACAAGGCAGAGAATACTGCTAGGCAGAGACGGTAGCTCAGTTTGCAGAAGCATAGTTTTATTCACCCTGAGAGGCAGGATTAACTGGTTCAATAGTACTGATTAAATAGTATTGATGCAGCTCTACAGCTTTCAGGACTTCAATTAGCTCACTTATCTTTGCATAACACCACACTGGATTGTACATCATAACCTCAGAACCACAAATATGCAATGTATACATACTTATCAGAGCCCTTCTACTAGTCCTGCTCACTCAGCCAAAGCTCTTACCAGCAGGAGCTACTCATATTCTTTATTTGGAGGAAACATCTCGCTTCATTCTTAGGCTGCTTAAGCAGGCTTTTTGAAGGATCTCTGTCTTAAAAGCCGGATCCCTCTCTCCTTTCTTAAGACATGTGCAATATCAGTATAAGGTAATCAGATACAAGCCTGTCATCTTCTAAACCAAATAAGACCAAAAAAACAAATCTTGTTATAAGCTTCACACCAAAGCTGTTCCTTCTAATCCTTGCCTGTGGAAAGCTCTCATACGTCATGGTCATTTTCCTTTCACTTAATCTAAGTAAAGCTAAATTGACCTAATCAGCCTGCAATTGTTAATCTTATATATTAAATGATTGCTTAAATTTTTATCCTGTTCCATCTTCAATGGCTATTGTATACAATTTCCTATATTAAATACTAACACAGGAAATACTAGATCTCCTATGACAGTCAAGAACAAATGATAGGTCAACATCCCAGACAGTAACTGTCTCCTCTAGGAGTCCTCCTAAGTTACACTTTGATGGTATTCCTTCCCTCATACTGCTGACAGTTTCTAATTCTCTCATTTTCTCTATTCATCACATTTATCTGATGTCTCACCATCCCAGTCAGGTAAAACTGAGCTGGCAGATAGTGTTAGATCTTCACTGAGAAGGACCATGCATTCTGTGACAGCAGCTCAGGAAAACAGCAGAAGTGAATCGTCTGCTACAGTGAAGGCCTGATCAATGGTCAGCTGAAGTCAGTGGATTCCAAAAGTCTTGCTTATTCGTATTAGGAAGAAGTTTTGCCTTGTTTAGCATGCAGTCACTCCTTGTTACATACACAAATCCCAGCTCATTACTTACTCTTTATTCAGCCACTACTAAATTTCTAAACTTGTTAGAAAATTATTCCTAAAAAGTCTTCCACTGACCTTAGTTCAGAGAGATTAATGTTAAATATTTTGGGAGCAGCAGTCTTCCCTGTTCATGCCCAAGTGTTTTGCCAGTTGACTACAACCGGGTGTGAAAATGCCAGTGATTAGACAAGTGTAAGCCACTGTTCTCATGTGAAGTTCATTTTACGATCAAGGCATCAGTCAGTGTAGCCATAGCAATAGCAATTTTATTGTAGCACACTAATATCCAAACTGTTACCATGGAACCAAGTTACAAAGACTTGGACAATCAATTCCGATAATAATAGTTAAATGGTCATGACTTAAATCCTACAAGTAGTATTTTTCATACACGTATTTGAATTACATATTTCTATTTATTTCAGACAGAATAAATTGTGCTTAGCATTGTAATACCAGTGTAGGTCATTGAGGATATAATTTGCCCTGATATTCACCACAGCCTTTTTTTTTTTTTTCTAACCTGCAGTCAAGTGGCATTCAAAAAGGTAAACTCCTGCTATCTTTGGAGATCAAATAAAATCAAGGAAATTATTTCCAGACTGATTCTAAGCAATCAAACATTCATCTGTTCGATATTTCAAAAAGCAAACACATCAGCACCAATTGGAATTGGTTTTTGCAAAGTTATTTTTTTATCCTGCAGTCAAATAAAAGTACTATTAATTTTTTCTCTGTGTTGATTTCAGAATAAAGTAGAAGAAAGAGAAAAGAGTGGAACAGGATGATGCAAAGACATTTTAAAATATAGATTTGGTTGCTATTTTAGAAAGAACAAGAAAAAAAGGTAATTTTAATTTTTTTTCCTGATTGATGGGAGAAGCAGGAAGAAGGAGAACAGATTGAAATAGCAGACTAGGCAAAATCAGTCTCATTGTAACAGAAGACACTGAATGCTTTATCAGCACATACCAAAATATATTGCTTAGTCGTTGGAGAACCAAATATCACAACTAAGTCAGAGACATAGTTGTTTCGTGGATTCTGATAGGAAAACAAGCATCCACTTCAGCAGAACAAACACAGCCTTTTCCACTCACAGTCCAAGATACTTTGGGGCCTAAACATAAGCTACACCTATTGCTCATTTGAACAAAAAAAATCAAAGCATGCAAAAAAAATCAAAACAGCGGGTTGTTTATTTTGTGCCATCTGCCACCAACATGACATAAACTTGGACAGCATGATCCATTACTGTTTGTGCAACAATAGCATGAAGGTGTTTACTGGTAGCAACATTTTGTTGAGAAAACGGGATTATTTTGCAATTGTTCAAAGAAATTCCAACTTGCTTACATAATTTCTTGGAGGAATGCTGTGTCAATTGAGAGCTTGAAGTCCTATTCACATGGAAAATCTAATGTATGATAAGAAAAAAATAACCAACACACAACAGCATGACCATTATGCCTCTGCAAAGCAAAAAAATGCCTGCAGTAAAAAACACCATACTGATTTAAGCGCTGCTGTCAACATTTGCTTCTTTGAGGCCCTAAGGACCAATAGACTCTTACAGGGAAGCAAATCTGGGTCTTACATGCAGGCAAAGCTCCTAGTACTGATTATTCACAGTCAGGTCCCCAGGAACTCTTACTACATTTCATATTTTTCAATTTGAAAGAATGCACTACTTATCTTGAAACCTTCTTTTTCCCAGAAATGTAATCCATCAATAAAAATGTAACATCAGCACAAAAAAAAAAAACCTGCAGAGCTGATGTTTGCCTCTTATTTTCCCTTAAGTGTTCAATAAATTAATATATGACTATCCACAGCAAAAATCATTATCCAACAGTGTTGTCCGTAACCATAAAATAATAGTATTCACTGATGTGAAACTAAGTTGGAAGCCTCTATAACTAGCCATAGCTGTGATAGCCACCACTGTCAGAGCCTCCTTTTCCTAATTGCATATGTGTTTTTGCTTCTGGATTACGAAAATGACACAAAGGAACGGAATTTGACAGTTGCAATTGTTAACTGTTCATTGCTTCTATCTGCTTTATCCATCTCCTTGAACTGTAAAATGAAAATTAACAACTTAAAAGTTAATGTTATACTGAGGTGAGAGAAAAAAAGATGACCAGGGTAGAAAAGAAATAGCACTGGCTTAGGGCAGACCTGAAAATTCAGAGCCCTGGTTCAGAAACCCGCATATGTTGATGTACTCCTGTCTACACTATTAGGGTGTATTACCGTTACTCCCATTCCCTTTTGATTAATATCCATGTTTATAATCTTAAAACATAATAGAGCATAGAGCCTTCAGATTAGACCTTTCTCAACCAGACTGAAATGCAAACAGAACAAGAGATGGCTCCTTACTGGAGATATAGATGCAAATACCTTAGATATAGATGCAAATCATAAACTACAAAGTTTTTCTTGCTAACTCCACAACTTTAAAACTCCAAATCTTAGATCAAATGGAGAGGACATGGTAAGAGGGGAAAGATGGATATACTACTTGAATGTGACCATTGGGGGGTTTTTCTGTGCAAAGAGTATTTTTAAAGGACCATTGGTAAACCTAAGGCTAAAAAACAAGGAACTCTGTAAAAACCAAAACACTTGAGACTTTGTTTCCTGCAGTTTTCTCTGATCTTTCTTTACCGACAGTCCTGATCTTCCTTCCAGTCCCTGTGTTTTATCTCCAGTAGTGAGGAACATGTGTTTGCTGAGACTGGTGGCAAATGAATGGCTAATGCCTGCTGCTCATGCCACTGCTCTCTTCTCATTGATTTCCATAAATCTTGAAAGAACGCAATTATCTTTGAGAATCCAGCTTTCATAGAATTATGGAATAGAATCATACAATAGTTTGGATTGGAAGGGACCTTGAAAGGTCATCTAGTCCAACCCCCCTTCAACAAGCAGGGACAACACCAACTAGATCAGGCTGCTCAGAGCCCCATCCAACCTGACCTTGAATGTTTCCATGGATGAGGCATCTACCACCTCTCTGGGCAGCCTGTTCCAGTGTTCCACCACCCTCATTGTAAATAATTTCTTCCTTATGTCCAATCTAAATTGACCCTTTTAATTTAAAGCCATTAGCCCTTGTCCTGTTGCAACAGATCCTGTTAAAAAGTTTGTCCCCATCTTTCCTGTAGGCTCCCTTTAAGTACTGAAAGGCTGCAATAAGGTCTCCCCAGAGCATTCTCTTCTCCAGGCTAACCCCAATTCTCTCAGCCTGTCCTCATAGGAGAGGTCCTCCAGCTGTTTGATCATATTTGTGGCCCTCCTCTGGACCCACTCCAACAGGTCCATGTCCTTCCTGTGCTGAGGACTCCAGAACTGGATGCAGTACTCTAGGTGGGGTCTCACCAGAGTGGAATAGAGGGGCAGAATCTCCTACCTCATCCTGCTGGCCACATTTCTTTTGAAAGCATTTCTTTTAAATTTCTTTTGCAGCTCAGGATATGGCTGGCTTTCTGGGCTCTGAGCACACATTGTTGACTCACGTCCAGCTTTTTATCCACCAGTAACCCCAAGTCCTTCTCGGCAGGAGTTGATATTGGGTTTTCTCCAACCCAGGTTGGGACACCTCACTCGGCCTTGTTGAACCTCATGAGGTTCACATGGGCCCACTTCTTGAGCTTGTCCAGGTCCCTCTGGATGGCATCCCATCCCTCAGGCATTTCAACTGCACCACTCAGCTTGGTACCATCTGCAAACCCGCTGAGGGTGCACTCGATCCCACTGTGTGTCACTGATGAAGATACTAAACAGTACTGGTCCCAGTACAGATCCCTGAGGGACACCACTTGTCACCAGTCTCTGTCTGGACATTGAGCCATTGACTACTACCCTCTGGATGTGACAATCCACCCAATTCCTCACCAAACAGTCCACCAATCGTATCCATATCTCTCCAATTTAGTGAGAAAGATGTTATGGGAAACCATGTCAAAGGTCTTAATTTCTTTCAGATTTGTTGGACAGGATGAAGGGAACTGACAAACAAATTGGTTCATTCTACCTTCTAGGTTGTTTAACATTCACTCATGTACATAATGAAATTATGGAGAAGTATGGGTATAGCTTTTTTGGTCATCTGTTCTTGGTTTCCCAGTTTGCTAGAGTGCTTAAAGTACCTAAGCTGGCACCTACTCTAAGACACTTTTGCTGCCATTACTTGAAGGAGTGAAGTTATTAATTTAGATTGTCCTGTCTTTTAATTCAAAATCAAACATTCTATTGCAAAAATTTATTTATGAGCAGCAACACCAGCATAACTGCATACCTACACAAAGAACATAGTCCCGCTGCATTATGTGCACTAAAACCAATAAAAAAAAATCCACTAGCTTGCATAGTTCATGTTTTTAGGTATCAAAATATGCACATATTACTACATGTTCAGGTATTCTTGACATACTGGATATATCCAAAGAACATATTTTGGAGAAGAAAGTCTCAAGAGTAGCACTATCTGAAGAACTGTTAACAGACACAGATCATGTATTTAAGCTGGAAAAGAAGGAGGACAACACCAACAAAGAAACTATCAACAGAAGGATATGACAAATATATCTCAATTTAATCTCGCTCTAAACTGGCAAAGCTGAGGAAAAAAGCATCACATTTTCAAGAACATACAATTGGGCGTATTTAATCCCATCTAAATAGTCATCCTAATCTTGTACATTTCAGTAACAAGTGGGCTAATTTGTTATCCATTCTGTAGATCCAAATGCATACTCACGTTCCCCCCCAAAAAGCCAGGAAAGCAAAGAGATTCTATGGAAAGGATCCAAATAAATTGACAAGTAAAATTAAATTATATTGACTCATCAGCTTCAGGCACTGCCAAATCCTTCTGAGCAAAATGAAATATCTTCCAAGATCTTACTCTATTAAGATTTCTTACTCTTTGTAAGAAAGGCCTTCAGTTTTATGAACAATTAATGTTTTCCATACATGTTTCCATGAACAGATGCATTTAAATTCAAGGGTTTTTTATTCTGAAAGCTAAAGAAAACTATTAAAAATTAGCCAACCCAAACAAAAGTAAGCTAGAGAAAATCAAACTTTTACTATGACAATTCAGATGCTGCATTTCGGTCCAATCAAGTTGCATGGTCAGAGATAATTTCTTACATTGAAAGACACTAGAAATGACCAATACTCAACATATACCATGGGTTCCTTAACTTTCTAGACCCTAGATGCCTGTTAGCTCTCAGTATTGCTCATAATTTATTTTTTTTACATGAAAATATTAGAGATGCAAGATGTTTCCTAGGATGAACTGAAGCCTGCCTTGAAGACCAGCTGAATCTACATGACTTTGAAGACCTTGGTTTTTTCTATTAACAATGCCTACAAGAAGAGAAAATCAAGTTTAAGAAGATAGTAACCACACATATTGGACACAGACCACGGTGTGAAGCTGAATCAAAAACATGTTCATATTTGGATTTGATAATACTGAAATCACAAGACTGTAGATTAAGGCTGTAGAACTGTTCTCGAATTTCAAGAGCTTCCTTTTGACTACTTTCACCTCGAGGTGAAATGATATAAGATTATTTGGTTTTTTTCCGGTAATTCTGGCAATTGAATTAGTAACAAAAAATAAACACCTTATATAAAAGTACTAACAAGAAATACAAGGAATTTAATTAGGCCTTCAAGTTAATATTTACCCATAAAAAGTCCAGTTTTTCCAAAATAAAGTGTTGGTGCTGAAATAGCAGCATGCAAATACCATTTCAGTCCACAAATGCAACTATTGCATAATAAGGTGACTTCATAAAAAAAGAAAACCCAACTGGTCTGAGACAAATTTTCATTGGAATTATTTATACCTCAGAATAACAAAGACGTTAGCAAAATATTTCACTCAGACCTTCCACATCTCACTATTCTAAATTGCTCCAACTTAACCACATTTTAAACACTATAAAACTCAGCAACTATAATCTAAATCTTACACTTACCAGTCTTTTTCCCACAAGCCTTGAATCCTAAAAGTTACCATGGAAACAAATTCTACATTTCCACAAATTGGAAGAGCCAGTTAAAAACAAAACAAAACTAAAAAAAGATTAACTCATTGCTAACTATGTCTTATTGAAGGTATAAAGATGGCAATGGTTAACCAGCCTGTAAGCAATAAGGAATAATGAGATTGACACTCTCACTTTAATCAATTAATAAATTAATCAGTGATCCAAAGTAGCATGGCTCTCATAAGACCATCTTAAACAAACAAAAAAAATCACACTATTTTCTTCCAAAGAAGCATTTTTACAGTGTATTTACAATATACCATTTCAACTGTTAATGTGTGATAAGAGTGCCACTAAACCACAAATTATCCTGTAACCTAAGTGGAGTCAGAACTGCTGGCTGAAGCTTTAGATTCAAGCAGCATATACTCAAAGTGTTTCCTACATCAGAGAATTACAGAGAGATTTAATCTCTCACAGCTTTGGTTTCCTATCTATAAAATGGGGATGGCAATGCTTGTAACAGCAGATAACACTTGGGAAAGGTACTGCTTATGTTTATCTGCGTGGCTACCTAATCATGCAACATCATACAATCGCCATATTGTGCTCTATTTATATTGCATGATGTTTATCTGTGACCTTGAGCAATACAAAGAAGCTGTAACTCCCAAGGTCGTCTCTTATGACTATAGAGGTGAACAGATGTATCTCCTGATATCTATTTTATACCAGGGTCTGATACATTTCAGATTATACATGACCTAAAAGCATAAAAAATAGCAAAACACAAGGGCTAGACGCCAAGAATACGTGCAACTGGGGATCAGCTATCCTTGTTTGACCTAAGTCCATGGAATTTCTATTACTGGATGAATAAAGACCAGAATTTTTGTTATTCCAGATGTCCTATTCTTATTCATAGGACACAAGAATATTCAGAAGTGGTTCTGATATAGGAGTTTGCTTGCAAAGTCTCCTGCTTCTCAGTGATATTACTCTCAAAATATCTACGGTTGGGGGGTATCATCCTCTCATTCAGTTTGACATCTAATTTATCCTCTAAATCCTCATCATTCATTTTAACCTTGTTTAATCGCTATATTGATCTTAAACATTGTGTCTTCTAAGAATGCCAACGAATGTGACAGTCCTGATAATGGCTTATGTCATGTGAACCCCTGTCAATTATAAACCAGTTTCAAAGTACTAATGACATTGAAGTACATTAGATAGTAACTGTTCTTAATCTAAACCAGATTTGAAAATACAGTGTGGAACAGCTGTATTTAGTTTCTTCACCTTTTTTTTTTCAGTAGGTATTTCTAAGAGATCTTTGAAAGGTGGGAAGCCATTCATCAGGACTTTGCACTTGTACAGTAAGGAGTCATAAACTGAAAAAATTTAAAATCAGGATTTGCCTAGGAGTCAACAGATCTTTGGAATCTGCTACAGCCCTATCCTGACTGCATCTAAAAAAATATATGAAGAAAAAAGCCATCTCATTTCTCAGTCTTCTTCTTTTTTTACTATTCTTTATTCTCATAGTTTAGGTGTGTTTTCTTCAGTCTCAATCGTAAAACAACGAAGCAACAAAAAAGACAGCAAATGTCTGAAGAATCTGTATATGTACTTAAAATAAAAGGTAATAAATATGAATTTGTTTACTTCAAAGTGTACATGAAAGGCAGACTAACTTTTTCTAGTTCTCCTCAAAAATAAATATGGCTACAATGGGAGGTCTTAAATTCCAAGAGTGTTAGCCAAAGCTCTTAGGAGCAAAATAAGTTTGCTTATTTGCTAGAAAAGTATATGGTAATCATCATTAAAAAAAAATCAGCCTCTGATTCAGTCTTCTTTTATGTCTTTAAAGCACCTCTCTATTGCTTTTCTCAAGTCCCTTCTCCTGATACGGTTTCATCACATGTAACCATGTAACATGTAACCCTGTTCTCCCTCTGAGGCTGGAACCTCAATATATATATTTTCCTACATCTTCTGTCAAACAGAAAAGAAACAGGAAAATCTTCAGTGATCTTTGCTTTTATAAAGTGACCACTGTACAACTTTCAAGGTGTTATTGCTCTTTGAAGCAATAGGGTACACACACACTTGACCCAACATTAAGTCACATGCTTTAGCAATCCATTTCAAGTCATTTATATTGTGCCCCCTTATCTGCCATGACAATTGATGCACTATCTAGCAATACATACAAGTTTACAATGCTATTTTTGTCATTTTAGAATAATCATCTAGAGTTAACATAGCCTTTGTTTTCCTAACAAACAAATCTTCGCTGTTTTTGGACTACAGTCCTGAAGTTACCTCAAACTGTTCATATATAGTATCATCATCAGTCTGCAACTTTATGGCGTTTGTTGAGAGCTTGCTTCACCTTTGCTTCAAACTCATTTACTTTCCCAGTAGAAGTCATGTCTCCACTAGTATGAACACATATTTTACCATAAATTTTACCCAGAAACACTTCACAGTGATTTCAAATAGCCAATCACAAGACATATTCTGATGCACAAGGATTTAAACAATAAAGTTTTGCATTTAGGATGCTATAATAGTTCACTGCTGACCCTTGAATGCTTTCTACAAATAATTCTTCTTTACTGTATAGGAAACAGAAAAAACACCTTACTCCCTAAAGAACACACATTTTACCTTTAAACAAAAGCTACAAAATAGTTTGGTTTCTTACTACTAAATTAATTTGGACTAAAAGCATGATATTTTTTGATCTGAGTTCTCTTCATGTCACAAGTATTCTTCACACAGACCCTTGCACACTAACCCTGTTTGCAAAGTGTAGATTCATCCTTGCAGTATTCACTAATACTCTCCTTATGTATAACCCTAGAAATCTGTAGTACACTAAGCCAGGCAACGGTCTATTGCCTTGTTTCCTTAATTCAAGACTTGTTTGATGGAAACATGGAAAATTCCTACGCATTTTTAAGTTTAAACAAAGATGTTCTAACATCTTGCATATGTAAAATATTGCACATCTGTCATACCGTTCTCATCTGTTAAGAATGGGAAAACTTTTTGAGGAATTTATGGGTTTCGTGTTTTGTGACACTTTTCCTGCTCTCAGAGGTTTGGACATAGGTGATGCTTTTTGCGGTCTCATGTACAGTCTGAAAACATCTTCAAGTGAACTGCTGTAGATTTCCATCTTCTGAAAACTGCCTTTTCAGTCAAGCTGATCTTAAGCCAACGAACTTCCAGCCATCTCCCTGTTTTCACTAGACATAAATAACTTTCACGAACACGTGGGACACACCATAGACTATAGCATCTTGCAATCTCTCAAAAACCAGACAACAATTAAAGAGGAAAGCAGCATCAAGTAACAGTTTCGCAGACAATGAGAGCCTGAGCCATCCCGTCTCTGAGAACGGCTGACAGCTTGTCCCCATTTAAAGAAGCATCAGCAATGCCTTCCAACAATAGGCCCAAGTCTATTCCACTTTTTTCCTGCAGCTATAAAAAGGGCATAGATCCCATATTCAGCTGGCTGTGCGGATCTTCTTAGAACATCCAAGATTGCCAATCAAGACACAAGACAAAACTCAGCCAGGGTAGGTTCCACATTGACATGCTCCTGCCTTCATATCATTAAATTGTTGTGGAAACCATTCTATAACCATTTAAATTGTATCTACAGAGAAAACTGAAATAGTGTCTTTTCTTTGAATCTACTCTCTATTATCAGAATACCTACTTTAGAATCATGTCTTTGCAGAAAGGCCTTCCGCAATTTAATATTTCCTTCCTTGGAAAAACATTGGTTAGACTTAAAACACACACATATATTAATCCCTAAAAATATCATATGTTTTGAGAAGAAATTGAACCAAAAAATTCTGTAGGCAAAAACTGGATAAACAAAATCTAAAAATATCAATACAACCTTACAGTAATACACTGAACTGACTTTTTTTGTTGCTATCCTGTGAAATGTTTAACCAGTGCCAGATTATTACCTTTGCCTTTTTATTAATCTTATCTGCACTGTTGTGTTCCCAGGCTACTACAAACATTGCATAAAGCCTTGTCTATATGGTAAATAAGCTCTATCTGGTTACCTAGGTACAACATAAACCATTTTCTATGAACTGAATACAAAATTAAGCATCTAAAAATGCAGACCTTAGGGAAAAAGGTTTTCTGTCAGAATATATTATTTATATTTAACATTCATATTCTCCTGTCAAATTTTCAAGCAATGAAATTGAACAATATTTAGTGTAATTTAATTTTAAATCTTATGCTAATTGCCAGAGACCTTTGAACCTTGGAAGTAGTGCTACCATCCGCATGGCAAATGTAATTATGGAATTTGATTTCCTATATGTTGTAAGCAATGAAACTGCTTTAATTGACACTGATATATATTTGTAATAACTTCTGTGTAAATTAAAAATCAATGCTAATTTTAGCTCCCTGGATACTATTTTTATCGAACTGGTTATTTCTTTGGAATTGGAGATATGCAGAAGAAAACATATTGCAGAATGAACAGTATATGTTTTAAATCCCAGTGTAGTTTTAATGTATGGCATTTACGTTTAAAGCTTGCATATCTCACACACATGCACACACATATAAAGGCAAATCCCATCAGATCTAGGCTGCCTTCAGGAGATTTTGCTTCCCACTGATTTTTGATTGATTGTCAAGCATGCTTCACAATGACTAAGTGTGATATTATTGTATTATCTTGTATCAGTGCTGCAGTGAACTGTAGATATCCAAAATGGGGCTACAAAAGAAACTAGAAGTAGAGTTATTCATTTAACTTTTTTTTTTTCCTAATTTTTATAGGGCAATCTAGATTTAGCAAACCTTTCAGCCCTATTGTGCTTTCTAAGAAATACTTAACAAATATTGCTAATTTGTTTCTTTCTTATTTAATCGTTTTTCTTTGTCCCCACACTCATTGATTAAATGTTGGAAAACAAACTACAAATACAAATATCTAAAGTAAAGTTACAACTCCACACCAAGGAGGGTGTTTTTGTTTGCCATCAATAAAAATATTTTGCCCTCTGGAAACTGGTGTTCTTTATGCATCCAGGTAAATTTCAGACTGGGCTTTGAAATACTAACAATAGCTGCTGTAGGGAGTGGAAGGTGATCTTTGTGGTTTCAGCCCTCAAAACCAGCAAACCAGCATGCTAAATTGCACAAAATATTTTTCTATTGTCATAAAAATCACAATAACTTGTAATTTTTCCCTAAAAGTAAAAAGGATAGAAACATATTTTGAAATTACCTCATGTTTAAATGGTGTTAAACATATAAGCTACATACTAAATAAAGATGGATTGAGGAACAATGAAGAGAATAAGAACACTCACAGCTCAAAGGTCGTGCTCTCACACACAGCACAGGGCTACATCTGAACTCACAGTGGTTTATCCTGCTGTGACTGCATAGACTTCATTAAGCTTCATCCTTTATATAAACACAAATGAATACATAAATAGAAAGCAAAGAGTTGCACAGATTCTACACTAGAAAAGGGGGAGGGAGGGGGGAATGTTAATCGGGAAGCACCCAGCTACAGCTCTAGTTCTGTTTTCAAAAGCTGTTTGTTCACATTGTACTCCTTAGGAAGAGAGCTAATTTACATCATAGCTGCAAAGCAGCAAAATCAGTGCAATATTATAAAATACTGGGGAAATTTTGCCATTCAAAGAAATAGCATTTCTCATCTGTAACAAAGACTCAGTGTCACCTGAATTAGGTCTTTAATTTAGAAGCATTAAACCATACCAGCCTTTTAAAATAATTTCTTTTTGCTTCATGTCAAGTAGAGAACTCTTTTCTTTCCTGGATCCTTTCCTAGCAGTACTAGCCTGTCATGAGGATGTACCTAGAACTTGCACTCCACAGTGAGAGCCGTTACCACCCTTCTCACACCAGATTATTTTCAGCAAACTGTGTTTGGGAAGAAGGGAAAAAAGAAAAAACATCAAACATCAAAACATAATTGATTTCTGTTAGCTTGCAAAAAGAAGCACATTTTTTAAATCAGTTATTTTATTGTAAGCAACTCCTCATGAACTAATCCCTTATAAAAATAAAAGAATGAGAAGAAAAATTTTATAAACTAGATTTTTTTAAATGCCACAGAGGCCCAGCACAACCCAACATACTTGTAGTTATATTTTACTCAGCAAACAAACCTTCAACTTGTAATTTGCTTCTGATGTAGCCTAAAAGCACTTTATTATATTAAAGCTTATTGATGCCTGTAAGGCCCTTTTACCTACCGCTATTTCAAATGTGGTGAAATAATGCAACACTAATCTCTAAGACTTTTATTCCATAATAGATGTTTTTCTCACTAAATCAATTCAAAGGCTAATTGGGGTGGAAGGTGACTATCTCTAGTGGTTATAAATACATTTGCATTGCTATCAATCTTTTACACGACTGATGTTTAACGAGGCTGAACAAGAGCTCGGTCTGGACTTAGAACGGCAAAACTCGATTCAAAAACATAGTCAATGGTGCCATCAAGTGGCAAAACCTGCAGTTGCAAAACCCGCCAGTGTCCAGCTCGGACTTCCTCGCACATTCTCACTTTCCCACTCAGCACCCATGCAAGAGGAGAAGCACGAGAAAGAGATGGCAGGGCTGCAAGATTCTTTTGCTCAGGTCCGTATCTGTCCTGTGGATTTGAACATCCAAGCAGGTCTTCCAGCACGCAGACACCATTGCCCAAGTTCCCTCAGCTCTCCTGGGCACCTGAGACTCAACCTATGACCACTTACCAGAGTCAGGGGAGTAACAAAAAGCAGCAAATACCTCCACGATGATTTAAATCAGATAAGCCTCACCTCAAGGTCTAGACAGGCCAGAAAAAGTGGTTAATTCCTTCAGTGTGTCTTGGCCCATAGCCTACATCCATACATTCTAAATCATTCAAAACATCTATAAGTACATTTCAACCTCCTGTCCAATGAGAGTCTCTTGTCACTTTCTGAAATAAGCTTGCTCACACACACAACCCAGAAAAAAAAAAAGGCAAACACTTGGCAGTTGTATTCAGCATGTAATTTAGGGTGTTATATATACTCCACAAGTTCCAGTTGTCAGAGAGAGAAAAGGACCCACAGTTATCACCACATGACCATCTCCAAAAAATTCACAGGCAAGGCTGTTGACAATATCCCTATGAGCTAGGTAGAACAGGATATCCAAACTATAAAAGTCCAATTTACTTTCCCAAAACCCCCTGACATAAGTGATAAGGCTCTCCTTAGACAATAAACTTAAATAAAGATTTTTGGGCTGAAGCATGTATAAAAACAATTTTTTCAGCTTTTGCCTAAAGAGAAATGTACAGATACGGGAAAGAAAGCAGCTGGTTTTCTACCATAAAAGTTATTCGGGGAAAGAGCTGTTGTTTACGTGGTTTCCTGTGAAACAGTCAGATTATCTCAGTCACTTTTTCCTCCATGCATCATTTCTGCATGGGCAGCTTGCAATGAAGTGTATCTTCCCCTTGACGAAAGTGATCTAAACCAATTATTTTGTGTACACCTGTAACTTTTTCCCCATCACCAGACAGACTGTCACAAGTATTATCCATGGAAGGATCATACATAGTGAATGTCAAATATATAATAAGCAGGCAGCCAATACATCCTTTATGAAGTTACAGCATTACTACGTGCTCCCTAGAGCTTTACAACCAGAAACTTAAAGTAGCCAATTGTTGATATGATAGAAGACTGAGTTTACTGAAGCCAGCTATTATGATTCCAGAATTTTGTTTTCATGTGTCTAATGTTGGGGTAAACAGTTGTCGTGGTTTTAGCCGAAATCACTGAAACCGGACCGACAGATGGCCCTTCCCCCCGCCCCCCCCCAAAATGAGGACAGGAAGAGATAAGGAGATTTAGAAGTTCAGAACGAACTAAACTATTTTAATGAAAAACTAATACTAAAATAAAAAGGAATAAAATAATGAAATAGATACAATATATACAAAACCATATCAACAGACAGGGTCCTCTTTGGACATCAGCCGTTGAAGGAAGGACCTTGACCCTTTGATCCCTCAGCTTTTATACTGAGTATGGGGCAGATGGGATGGAATACCCCAGTTGGTCAGGTTTGAGTCACCTGTCCTGTCCGTTCCTCCCCACAGATGTGACCCGTCTACGTTTTTCCGTTTCTGACCCTCTAAGGGGGCAAATAACGAAAATTGGCTGACCTTGGTTGTTATAGCAATAAGTATAAGCAAGGGCCTCTCTGCATACCATTCCTTGGTGCGTAGCACAAACGTTGGTCTTATCATTCTGAGAACGAGCAGTTTTCTCCAAAATATGCCATTAATTTCAGAGAGTTAGAGGAGGCCTAGCTAACATGTAAAATTACAGAACAAAATTGGTTCAGTTTCACTTGAAACCAGGACAACAGTTCATAAACTATAAGTTATGATGTCAAAGCAGTGGGCAAGAAACTTGTATTCTGTCCATTATTACTGAGCATTTGTATGCATAGTGTCAGAAGACAGTATTTGCTCTGTAAATATTAATGCTGTAGTATTGTACTTCACGTTGCTAGTAAAGACAAGCCTTTGTGTCAATGAATACACAGGCTAAAATGAGTACTGAAATAGAAGTGGAAGCCTGAGGGAAAATAGCATCATGAAGACAGACAAAATGAACAACAAAAAAAAGCTAGAATCAGTTACAGACACACAGGGGTACTTAATAGCACTTTCTCTAACTACAGTGTAAATACACACTGTTGTTTAAAAGGGATTAGGAGATATACATGTCAGATAGAAAAAAATACACTTAAAGAGCCTTTTCAAGACTTAAGCCAAGAATTCACATTCAAAAAAAGAAACAGTCCAGAATAAAAGTTCAATTTAGGAGGCCTGTGGCTAAGTAGGGAATGAACATTACAAGCAAAACCAAACTCTCCTCAAATGTGGTGCATATGCTGCAGCATTATTGTTGCTCCTTTCATGTATTCCAAGATTGCAGCTGGTGTCACACTGACATTTTTAATTTCTGCCTCACATATTTTTAAACAGAAATGTATATAATTAGAAAACAACTGAACACACTACATCTTCTCATTTATTTATTGCTCAGAAATCAAGACCTTCACTGTGTATTGAAAGTTTCAAAACATGACCAGTTGAGGGCAAATCTAACTGGTTTGGATAATATAAAGATGTCAAAAATGAGAAACTAAGTACAGATAAAATATGCAAGATGTCAAAACAGGCATTCCAAATAGAAAAATGATAGCAATTGCCCATTCCAGATTATTTTCCTTGACATTGTGAAGGACTGAAATGTATTATCAACAGCAAAAAAACCCCCAAAACCTAGATCAAAAACAAACATGAAAAAGGACGCAGCACTCAATATTAGGGCTAGTTAATGTGCAAGTGCAACCAAGACTACAATCAGAACCAGCGAATTCAATTAATGTTGCAGCTGTTTCTGAATTTCCTTACTACTGCCATGCCACAGCAACAGAGGGGAGATCTGTAAAATCAGGCTCTATCACTGTGACCAGTCATTGCTAAAGCTGTCCTGTGCCAGTCTAAGGCAAGTTTCTAAAATCCTATAGCACCAGCACAGTAGTGTACCTTAGAGCTTTCACTCTTACTAAGCAAGAACTGAACCTGTAACAAGCAGAGTTGGATGTTTTACAGGGAACAAAACTGTCCCAGTCAAGTGGTAGCATTTTCTGATCTCGCATTCTGAGTATCAGCCTCTGAAGTTCTACAACAATTGCACAGAATTACCAGTTCTTTCATCCAGTAGGGCTAATGCACATTTTCAGAGGTTAAAAAGGAATAAAAAAGCAACTACTAGGTTTTGGATAAGCTTTGCTGAACTAACCTAGGAATGCTAATAGGAAGACTTTTCAAGCCTTTAGTGTCTTAAAGAGGTACACGGCAGTTAACCCAGTGTAGAACATGAAAGTTGGTGTCAAGGATGCTCTGGATACCTGTCAAAGTTCAAGTTCAGAAAGTAATCAGGCAACTCAATGGAAACAAAAATAAAATTCACTGAGGTCATTAAACTAATAAATACTGCTTGTGACTGAGAAAGTTCTGAACTGTGGAATGCTGAAAGAGGTGACTACTAGGTGAAGTATAAGTTTTTATTTTGTCATATTCTTTCTTATTAGGTATCTGATAGCGATCACTGATGGTGACAGACTACTCTGCTAAACGCACATTCAGTCTGTTCCAACATGGCTGTTCTTGTAGTGTGATTTTCAAACCTTTACCTGTTTTCACTCTTAATTTGAATTAAGTGTATTTGGAAAAATTACATTTGAAAAAAAGTCACAGAAAATCATTAGAAATGTCCTTGTAATCACCTGTCCATGCTGAAACTATTTGTGGCTTCTGATAAGCCGTCTTTAATTAAATATTCTTCATTAAAAGCTTCACAGCTGTTGTGTCAGACAACCTTGTATCTTCACATGAAACACTGCCTGAAAGTGATCTGCTCAGTTTCCATACAAACTGACTTTATGGCTTCAGCTCTGCACCTTCTTTCGTAGGTTATGATGGCTCACTGCTATACAGCTCTTACATTAGTGTGCTCGCTGAAGGTAAGGTACAAACAAGCACAGCATCAGTGATGACCATAAACTAATGTTTTACTTATGCTAATGAGGAATGTTTGAATTTAAATCACTAAAACACTTCAGGAACCACAAAGTTCAGTGCACGACTATTTTAAAGTTAAAAATTATAACAGCTGGCTATTTATCTATGCTTTTGTTTTGATCTAAGAGCAGCATTCATGTTTAAAAAGAAATATAGTTTTTGTGGTATGGTAAGATCATCCACGTGGAAGCAGACACAGTTCTTCTGCTGAATTGGGCCATAATTTCCATTACATGTTATCCAGCAGAAATGCCCTACATTTGTTGTACTGTGTTACCATCTATTAAAACAAAATTGGAATCTTTTCAATCCAACAGCTTTTCTTAAAAGACTCTTATAGGCAGGTTTGACCTTTACATTATGAATTTCATTTCATTGTAAGCTCTTACATTTATATTACTGCTTAACACGAACTCTCACTGAAATGTGACCTGACAATTTCTATCTATATTTATTCATGCTAAGCTTTCTGTTTAACAACCACCAGGCTAAAAGCGTAGTATAGTTACTATAGAAATAATATTTCCTGCTATTTCAGACAATGAAGGTCATACCAGCGTCACATAAAAGGAAATGTAATTTTTTACATTTTTCAATTGTGACATGCATTTTAAATTCCTAGTTATAATCACCTATAATAGAGTGTTTGCCAAAATTGCTTTTTTCCCCAACTTCCTTTTCTGTCTTTTAAGTGAAGCATATAGCTTATCATGAGTACTGTCCCGCCTACAGGATAAAAATACCAAATACACAGATTCAAAAGTTACCAAGAAATACAGCTGAAAAAAGAAAAAAAACCCAAATCAAAACAACCAGGCTCAGGCTTGTCTGTGCCTGAGTTTTATTCATGCATTCTTATCCCATTGGCAAAATAATTTTGCCTTTCTGGAGTATGCACCCAAATAAAGGATCCCAAAGAGATCTATAAGGTGTTAAGCTTCATGTTCTTATTAAACCAGGTTGAGAATAACTGCACAAGTCTAGTCCCATGATGAAAGATGTGGTTGATTCCTAATTCACTTTTATCTGGACACTAGAGCCTCAGTTCCTAGACAGTCATCAGCATACAGCATCTATAGTTACTGTGCTAATTTCTGCGTTATACACTTGTACATTAGACTCGCAAAGTTATCGGAGGGCTCAGAACAATAGATATTGCTAACATGAAAAGACAGCTACTGAAATTTTATGTGCATTTTTCTAGTTAAAAACATCAGTTGCTTTTTCTTTAAGCAGATAAATGTATCTAGAAATATGCAGATATTGTTACTTGTGCTCCGTAGGTATGCGTCCACACTCAGAAAATACTCTATTGTAGAACTTAAAACAATATAATTTAGAAATGTTGTGAAACATGGAAATACTTATAAATAGCTCTTATAAAACAAATTTGCAATCTTTTTTGTAGACTAGTCACATGAGACACTTGTTGAACATTCACAGGATGTCAATATTTACAGCAGTTTAACATACTGAAGAGAAGATCAGTAGCTGGGTAGTAGGGTTCTTGTGCGTTTGTGTTGTTTGGGGTTTTTTTTTTAAGGATCGCATCTTAGCTGCAAAATGGAGCGTTTTCTGAAGTGCTTGTTCCATTCCTGGTTACAGTTCCTGATAGACCATATTTGATTTGGAAATAACTAGTGATTTCAGTTACAAAGCACATATAATAAGAACTTTCAAACGTCCACTCTATGTGGCAGCATTGCAGCACAGCTGAAATAAAGTGTTTGAGCAACAATTTGAGCAGGAATTCTGGGGGAATAAAAAAAAATAATCAATAAATACAACACCATAGAAAAAAACAATTCAGCAGCAATGTTAGTTTTGTGTCTGTACAAGTAGTACAAAATGTTTTGATCCAGGTCTCCTTCTCTCCTTCAATAGCTCCATGGCAGTGATCCTGGACAACCCAGCTCTTGTCTCACAACAATCCTTACCTCCATACTCCTCCCTTCGCACAGGGAATTAACTTTGTCAAGAGACTGGAAATCTACCTGCTTTGCAGTCAGCCTGGGAGAGAGAGGGAAACCTGAGCGTCTGGTGAGGGTGGTTATACAAATACTTATCGTCAAGGTGTTACACTCATACAAGGATAGAGATCAGCTGAAGCAAATACTATATTTGTGAAAATATGGAACCTGATAGAAATAACCTCAGTGCTAACAGGAATCTAACCAAAACATGTCAGCTGTATCCAATGAAATTCAGCAATATTGATTTAATACACTGTAGTACACTGACCAAAATAAAAGACATCATATGTTGATGAGGCTGGGGTTATTACTATTATTTTGACAGGAGATACACAAATTCCAACTAGTTGCAGAAAAACATTGTCCATTATTGCACTCATACGCAATCTATAATTATGATAGGTCAATATGCAGGGCATATAACTCAAACTACTTGCAGCCCACAATCAAGTTTTGAGCCATCAGCTCTATTGCTAAGTCATAGAATCATAGAATCACAGAATACCAGATTGGAAGGGACCTCAAGGATCATCTGGTCCAACCTTTCTTGGCAAAAGCACAGCCTAGACAAGATGGCCAGGCACCCTGTCCAGCTGAATCTTAAAACTGTCCAACATGGGGGAATTCACCACTTCCCTGGGGAGCTTATTCCACCAGCTGATTGTTCTCATTGCGAAAATTTTCCTCGTGTCCAATTCAAGTCTCCCCAAGAGTAACTTGTACCCATTACCCCTCATCTTTCCTTTCTGACTCCTTGTATAAAGGGAGTCTCCATCTTCTTTGTAGCCACCCTTTAAATACTGGAACATGGTAATATACATCTTGAAATCTACATATATAAGGATTGGACTTTTTCTTCTTTGAAATATCTCAAAGTCTAGTAGGCTTCTAACTTACTGCCTCTTAATTTTTCCCTTTATATTCCTTTGCACACAGTATGCTTAACTCAACAAGCTTTATACAACAATCACACTCAAACTTAGTGCAGGGTTTTTTCCTTTGAAGCACCAGCAGCTGTTTGTGCTATGTGTACAGACATACATGAATTTTAAAATCTGGCTTCAATCACAAACCAAAAAGTGTTTGATGCATCCATCTCTGAAGTATGACAGCAATGCAGGAGAGAAATGAATTGCCTTCTTGTATTACAGTCCATATTATAAAGTCATGTCTCTCTTAGGTACTGGAATTATGAAATAGAATTCACATCTCAGAACTGAAACACAATATGGCTATCAATTCATTTGCTATGCAGACAAGATGCTCTTCTTAATTAGGTAACACTTTCAGATATAAATTTTGTATGTTTATGATGAATAAAAATTTTAAACTACCAAATTTACTAAAATGATCTTAATGCATCATTAAACATTCTCATCAGGCTACAGTTAAGAGTTCAACTGTAATTTTGTGCAGTGCGTGTAGGATGTGCAATGTAATACAGAGCACATGTGGTAAGTACTAATTCAAGAATATGACTTCCACAGGGAGACTCAACTCTTCTCCAGGATGCCGGCTTGACTGGGGAACAGTCTTCAAACTCATCCATGTAATCTAAATTTATTTATTGGATTTTGTAAATACTACTCTTCATAAAAAGTGAGGAGAATGTATCTCTGTTAGGAAGAAGATTGCTAGCACTCTAGCAATCTTTGGAATAAAACCATTAATCCAAGTTTCCCTAATAACAGGACAAACAGGTCTGATCTGTGATCAGACTTATTATTCAATATTCATTACTGCTCTTTAACAGCTCCAAAATGAAACAGGTCACTTTCATGTTTATCAAATTAATCTCATCTAAGAAACTGCTGATGTTGGGACTGATCAATGATCAGTCAATTGACTGATCATAGGTGATCAATGAGGAAAATCAGAGTAACAGCAAAAGAAAGTAGAAACTACTGCAAAAATCTTCTCTAAAAAAATATTTTCTTAAATACTGGCATAAACAATTCTGACACTGAAGTACAATAACCAATCATTTTAATAACAGATTTTTTAAGTCCAAAAATAGTAAAAAATGTCCAAATATCAATGCTGAATTTGCATTTTTGGTATTACCTTTCCTTGAAATTGGTTTAAGTCAGATAAGCCTACTGTTGGTCCCCATTGAATTTGATTTAATTAGCCATAGCTATCAAGTAAAATGTATTATTACAGAAATACTTGATTTAAGGCATATTTTTTTAAATCATTGTATATACATTGCATTTATGTTTTTGGAAGTTCTAGCTTGTTAGTTCTCACACCTATCCACAAAACAAACTGAGATCAGTTACTCTGTATTGTCCCTGTAACATGTCAGATTTGTAAGCACTGACAGAATCCCTCCACAGATTGAGTGCCTCACAGTAAAATGAGACACGGCATGAATCTGGCCTCCTTGACACTAAAGAAAAAGCTTTGCATTGCCCATCTGTACAGCAAATTTCACCCTGTGTTAATACATCTGCTAAGAGGAACTATCTGGCATATTGACAGTTTCCTCAAAATTGGCAGCTGTTTTTCTAAAAGGCAGTTGGTAATTGCTTTGTAAAACAATATGGCTTTTACAAAATCTGAAATCTCACCTGTCATTTTTATGTCAAAATAGTCTTTCTCGATAGCTATTGCAATTGTTTCAAAAGTTACAGCATATATTCTTAAAAGGTAAACTAAAGCAATAAAAGACACAAAAGCTAAAAGCATCAAGAAAATAAATATAAAAGACATACACAGCTCGTAAAAGAATAACTACAAGATATCTGAAAACACGATGTCTACAAGTAGTTTATCATCAATATAAACACCACAGGATTCAGACTGGAATTTTCCATTTCTTTTTCTGGAAGATCTAGGTAACTGCTATTGCAAACTGGAAAGGAAGAATCCCAGCAGCTCAGACTCTGAACTACCATCAGCTGTGAAACAGAAGTTCAAGCCTTAACTTTCATAGAACCATAGAATTATTTGGGTTAGAAGGTACCTTTAATAATTATCTAGTCCAACTCCCCCATCAAGTGCAGGGACATCTTTCACTAGACCAGATTGCTCAAAGCCCCATCCAACCTGGCCTTGAACACTACCAAAGATGGGGCATCCACAACTTCTCTGGGCAGCCTCTTCCAGTGGCTCACCACCCTCACCACAAAAATCATCTTCCCTACAGCCAATCTAAATCTACCCTCTCTCTGTTTATAATGCTTGCCCCTTGTGCTGTCACTAGACACTCTGGGGAGAAGTCTGTCTCTCTTATAAGCCCACTTTAAGTATTGAAAGGCTGCAATAAGGTGTCCCTGGAGCTGAACAACCCCAACTTTCACCTTTTCTTCACAGCAGACATGTTCTAGCTCTCTGATCATTTCTGTGGCCCTCCTCTGACTCCACTCTATTAGATCTATGTCCTCCTTGTACTGGGAGCCCCTGAGCTGGATGCAGTTCACATGGTGTCTCACAAAAGCAGAGCAGAGAGGGAGAATCACCCTCTCTTGACCTGCTGCCCACCCTTCTTGTTATGCAGCATAGGATATGACTGGCTTTCTGAGCCACAAGTGCACATTGCCAGCTCATGCCCAATTTGTCATCCACCAGGATCCTCATGTCTTTCTCTGCAGGGCTGCTCCCTCTGTACGTTTTCTTTAATCCTACTTTTCTGGCCAATGTACTTGTAAAAGCACTTATTCTCTTTCTTCTTCTTTGCATTTCTTGCTAAATTCAGCTCCAACTGTGCCTTAGCTTTCCTGATCCCGTCGCTGCACACCCAGGCAGGGTCCCTATACTCTTCCCAGGATACACGTGTCTGGTTTCACTGCCTGTGCATTTCCTTCTTACATTTTAGTTTGACCAAGAGGTTCTTCCTGAGCTGTCTGCTGCTTTCTGCACCTGATTTCTTACACATGGGAATCAAGAGATTATAGAATCCAAAACCCTGACGACACCACCTGACACACAGGCAGACATTCACCTGTTCAATTCATCTCCTCCTTCCTGAACCCCTCCCTCTGACTGGGAGGATAGAGAAGACCACCTGTGCTCCTGAGCCTTTTAACATGCTCCAAGGGATTGATGGTTCTAAGTTGCCTCATCACAGTACCATTGGAGCCAATGTGGAATAGTAGGAGCGATGGTAATCCGTAGGGTTCACCAGGCTCAGCAGCCTCTGAGTGACATTGTGAAGGTGAGCTCCTCCTGGTAGACAGCCAGCTTCCCTAGAGAAGTTGTCTGGATGGCAAATGGGTGCTTCAGTGCCTCTCAGTAAGGAATCTCCAACTACTAATACTTCACATGCTTAGCTCCTCTAAAGGATGAAAAGCGTTTCCAAGCTTGCAAGAAAGATAGACCAGAGAAGACGTGTTCTTGCATGGCCAAAGCCTTGTTCCTCAATATTCCTTCTAGCCAGTCATGTTTGCATGAAGACCCTCAGTAAAGCTAATACATCAGGCACTGATACCTTCACTAGTTCTCAGTAGTAGCTATTATTTTAATACAGATCTTATACTAGTTACTGTTGCAGTAGCTGCTACAAACCTAGCTGCGTCCTCTTAGCTTGGCCACCCACATTTCCTCATCCCACAGACACAGCCCTTCCTCCCCAAGCTATTGAGCTGAACAGCACTACAGGCTAACATCAAAGGCCAGCTGATATATGACTTGCATCTGCCTGGGCCAGACCTTCAGGAATGCTCCTGCACTTGGAGGAGATGCTCCTTACTCTGCTAGCTCTGCTACTCTAAACCCTTCTTAGCTCTGCTACTCTAAACCCTTCTTAGCTCTGCCCAGAGGGTCCAAAGGCTTAGTTTTCATCTTTATTGTCCAAATATTTAAGCCAGGGTTTCATAAAGCTCCCAGGGACTAATCCAAATGCTGAAGGGGAACAGAAGTGCTGATTCCCATTGGTTCTACATCAAACCTGTCCTTTACAGAAAAAAAACACTGGATCCAGTGGAGAGGGTGTTGACTCAGAAGGCTGATAGAAAATTATTAACTTTTTTCATTTACTTCTTGAATTTTAAATATAAAATAAAATCATAGGAACCCATTCAAAGAAATGTGGTTTTTTTCCATATCTCCTGTTTGTATCATTTGCAAAATACACTTAGTGCTTTACTCCCAGTTGCTCCTACAGAGCAGCCATGGAGAGACTGCTGAAATTTGTGAGCATCACTTGGATACAGGGACTGTCCAGGACAGAAGGAGTGCTACTGAAATCAGGGTCCTTCTCAGGCTAGAGAAGAAGTATAGAGGAACTGGGCAGAGATTTTGAAGATTTTGATCTCCCTTGACCTATGCTGCTTGGGAAATGCATTTCTGCACAAAGCTGGAGAACCCAGGGGGAAATGCAGGAGGCCAGAAGGCAGCTATTCAGGGCACCACACGGCCAAGGCCAAGCAATGTCCAGAGGAGGAGCTACCCCACAAACTCAGCAGGCTGGGGGCACTGGCTGCAGCCCCAACACTCCCCATCACATCCCTTGCTCAAGCAGGCTCTCAAGCAGGACCCTGTCCTGCCATGCATCCCTGCAGTCACCTTCCCGAGCAATGGCCATTGCCTGGGCTTCTACAGGAGAGGGCAGCCAGTGCCTCTGGCATGTGGAATGTCTCAATGAGACACTTCAAGTAACAGATGACAGCACATGCCGTCACATTTAAACTTCATGCCGTGGACCCAGCTGAGATCTTGGTCCTTGGAATGAAAATTCAGCCTGAGAAGGCAGGCCAGCCCCTTTGCCAACTGCCACCTTGCATTGATCTGCAAAAATGGGGCCAGGCTCTTGTTTGTGGGAGCTTCCACTTGTCCCTGTTGCACAAACACAATCTTGAGTGCTCCAGGACAGAGAGTCATGGGGAGGCCTCCTTGTTTCCCTCTCTACTCCCCCACAAGCTGCAAGTGGCACAGGAGGGGAGCACCTCAGGGCAGAGCTGTGAGTCTGAAGCAGAAAGTGGGGTGAATACCTGCTGCACCATGCAAGTACCTAAGCAGACCTGGATGGGAAGACACATGGGTGTGTGGAGCACCAGGTGCTGAAGGCAGTTCTTAGAGGATCCCTAAGGCTGAGCGTGAGTGGCTAGGAGGCAGCAACTGAACATGCCTTGCACTCTGGCTGCTGAGACACCTTGCCCCAGACTAGGCTTGGGCAACCACCCAACCCTCCCGGCTCTCCAGCCCCTTTCCAGCTGCAACCTTGCATTGAGCTGCAAAGATGGGGCTCCCCCTTGTCCCAACTGCAAAAACACCATCTTGAGATAGCCTCCAAGCATCACATCACCCAACAAGTCTTCAAGAGCACAGTCAAGTGCTCTTCAGTACACAAGAAAATAGAAGCGTAATCTGAAAAATAACTTATATCTCAAACTAGTCTGTGCTGGTTTTGCCTGGGATAGAGTTAATTTTCTTCTTAGTAGCTAATACAGTTCCATGTTTTGGATTTGTGCTGAAAACAGTTTTGGTAATATAGAGATGTTTTAGCTATTGCTGAGCAGTGCTCACACAAAGTCAAGGCCTTTTCTACTTCTCCCACCACCTCACCAGCGAGCAGGCTGGGGGTGCACAAGAAGCTGGGGGGGTACACAGCTGGGACAGCTGACCCCAACTGACCAAAGGGATATGTGACATCATCATCCTCAGCATATAAATCTGGGGAAGGAGGAAGGGAGGGACATTTGGAGTGATGGCACGTGTCTTTCTAAGTAACCATTACACATGATGGAGCCCTGCTTTCCTGGAGACAGCTGAACACCTGCCTGTGATGGGAAGGAGTGAGTGAATTCCTTGTTTTGTGTGTGCAGCTTTTGTTCTACTTATTAAATTGTCTTTATCTCAACCTATGAGTTTCCTCACTTGTACACTTCTGCTTCTCTTCTCCATCCCAACTGTGGAGGAGGGAGCAAGGGGGTGGGTGGTGCTTTGCTGCTGGCTGGGGTTAAACCATGACATAGTCAATGAAGTTGGTGAGTTGGGTTAAGTTTTGTTCTTTTTTTTTTTATAATAAAAAAAACCAGTTCTTTTAGATTCAGCATTTAATGACAAGAAGACAGTATTTCAGAGGCAAGTTGTCTTAAGACCTATGTAAGTATCTTAAATATCCCATATTATATGTCACCACAGGAAACCCCACAGTTAATTTGTATTTTGAGTAAGGTCCAAACATATGTGGCAATAAGACATGGAACAGCCTATTCTACAAGAAAAATAAAAATTTAGCATCTGAGAATGGAATACATCCTTAAAACTACTCTACCTCAGTTACTATCACTCATCCTGACAAAGAGGAAGATATTATCAGAAAATATACTACTTAATTTGATAAGACAATCAATGAAGTTGTACAGTGGCTTAATTCTGACATAACTGATTCTGTAATCTTCATGTCTGAAACATCCTTCAAAAAAGCTACTAAAAGCTCCTAAAAAGCTACTGAAGAATAAATGGGGGTGTAGTTTTAAGCACTCAGGTCTTAGAATTCCAAGTCTAAAAACAGAAGTTCTGAGGAAAACTTTTTATTGAAACTAAAGAAAGCATGAATAAAAAAAAGTTTTTTTCCTTGCAGCAGTTCGGTAAATCTGTAAGAGCACAGGCCAATGAAAACATCTGTTTATGAAGCAAAGTGCTAGGAATCTTAACCAGAAGTCTAGCAACCATTCTTGCCTACTAACATTGTTCTCAAGTAAATATGCCCTTTTTTATATCATATCAAATGCTCTACAGCTAGGAACAATTACCTCCACAGAACAAGAGGCTGTGACTGAAAAACTAACCGTAAATCTTTCTTTTCTAGATACCTACCTGGCAAAATCAAATATGCATTTATTGCACATGTCACAGTATCCATAACGGCTTTTATTCTACGTGGCACAGACAGCACAGACTAATCCACAGAGATCCTGAGTAGGCTTCCTAGCTTGAAACATGTGCATTGAAGTCTCTTCAACTCCATTGTTATGATTAGGTGTACTAGCATATAACAATAACACCTGTGAATTAAGCAAACATAACTGTAACTGCAATGCTGATGTAGCATTCCAAGTAACATGCTTTCAGATTCCTTACCGTCCAAAAAGATTAACACTGTTCAGCAATTCTTAAAATTCCTTCCATTATTTCATCCAAGACTGTAGGAAAGGGAAAAAAACAGGCAAGTTTTAGAAAACTATCTTTATTTTTTGTCTTACATTTAAACAGGGATGTATTTCATTTTTAGACATCCACCCAATGTTGCCTTCATTAGTTTATCAGGAAAAAAATGCAAATCATATTGGCATAACCTGAACATACCAGCATTAGTACTGACCACTTTGCTGGAAGAAACTCTTTTTCAGCATTAAAATCAAGCACTTAAAAAAATATGCTGAAAAGCAAGTGCCTAGATACTGGTTATTTCAGCAAATAGACAGCTTATATATCCAAATATTTTAAGTCCATAATATACACACTTTGTTATGTGTGTGGAGCTCATATCATACAAACACTGTACAGGTCAAAAGCCTTTGAGAATCAAACTAATCAGGTGTGTCAGAAATACATATACCACATGGACTTACAAATCTTACAAAGCAACAAATTTGGTCAAGTACTACAAAGAAGGATGTGTTTTCATATGAGAATGGTCAAGTAACCTTTTCAGCTCAAAGAAAAACAAAGCAGTAGTGAGTTTGAGAATCAAAATCACAAACTGGTGGAGTAGAAACCTATGACCTGTCATACAGTATGTTTTTGTAGGCCAAGTTTAGGTTGTTTAAAACAAAAACTTAAGATCATGAACAGTAATAACGACAAAGATCAAAGTATACATATGAGCACATAATCCAAACAATAAAATAAACTTTTGGCTGTTAAGGAAAAATAAATTACTAAATACAATTAAAGTCCTTGTAAATGCAATAATTAATTCAAAGGTGTGTATTTATTTTAAAAAACATTTTAAATGCTATGACAAAACAGATCAAAAAATAAATACGTATGCCAAAATGCATGTGTGGATAGAAAAAAATACTAATTAGCTCTAGAAGAATTGCAAAAAAATTGAGATAATCTGAGTTTTGGTCATCAGATCTGTCTAGTCACTTCCATCTTTCACACCCCTTCTTCAATAACTGGCAGCTAAACATGACAAAAGCACACCTCTGGCACTATGGCTTTAAAATAAGTATATATTTTCTGAAGACGAAAATATAAAATGGGCTGCCTTATGTGCAGAACTGCTGGTTTGTTCACATTGCAGGTACTTCATTGGACTGTGGGGAAGTACCTGACACATCCTTGCCATCCTACTCTTCTCATTGCACTGAAAGACAAGAATTTCCAGGAAAAAAAATCTTAGGAATTTCTTAGGAAATCTTTGGGTACTATGGGCTAGTACACACATAAGGGAGAAGTCTAACTTGCTTCCACTGCATTTGTTTTCTAAATTAAAGATTAAATAATTTACAAAGAGATCTCTAACATTATATGGCACACCCATATTTTCAAGTTTAAGATGTCAATCATCAGTTACCTCAGTGAACACATAGGTTTAATACTTACTCCACTTCAACCAGATTCACGTTTATTTCTTCTAATTCCTCTGTAGATTCACTTTTGAAGGTATTTCAATCTTACTAACATTACTGGAAACACAACTTAAATTTTGCAAACTTCTGTATTCTTTGTACAAACACTCTTGTCATTTCTACTGTACTGCAATTCCATTGTAGGTATAACAAAAGTCAGTTTTCAAACCCAGAGGCTACTGGATAAACTTTCTGTTCATTAATATTGCCAGCATTTAGACAACTGTCAACAGTTAAATCTGCTTCCTCCATATCTCTACACAGTGACTGTAGAACAGAATCACATACAAGGTTTAATGCTGATAAAATTTGACTACAGTATCACCAGTAGTACTGGGAGGAAAGACCAAAAAAAAATATCAATGCAGCTGTCCAAAAAGAAATTTTATTATTTTTCTATACAGTTGTGCACCTTTATTTCTCTCCTGCATTTTCAAAGAAAACTGCTTTTGATACACTGCTACAAACTCAAATAACCAGGTTTATGGCAGCTGGCTTCAGCTAAGACACTGCTAGTACTTCCTAGGACAGAAGAAATATTTTTTCAAGTTTAGTTTTGCTGAAGATACTGTTCATTTGTACCATTTCATTGGTCCATTTTTTGATGCTCAAAAAGCACTCGTATTCAACAAAACCTTAAAGCTTTCAGAATAAATGAATTAAAGAAACAAAAGATGGTTGCAGGAGAATCAAACCAAAGCACAGGGACATGACTTTATTTTGAAGGGAATCCTTGGAAAACGTGTGGTCATTACAGAGGTGCTGGGTTTTTTTTTTAAGTTCACAAGACAGAAGTTGAACAAATAAGCAATTTCCCGTGTTCTGCTTTGTTCTAGTCATTTAGTGCGCTGAATGGTTTTCCTTGTCCTCCGCTTCAAAAGACAGCAGCACCTGCAGAATTACATATGATATAAAAAGAAATCAGAAAAACAAACTCCGTTCACTGTATTTGTTTCACTTGAAGTGTGTAGCTCAGGTATAGCCAGCACCACAAGGAACACATTAAGCTCTATAGCAGGTGATTGATTTATTACTGAAAAAAACTGAAGTAGAGATATTTTTGGCATGTTCTACCTTTTCTTGGAAAAAAGTATCAAATGAAAAAAAGCTGTAATAAAAAAACTATTAGAGTATTGTGTGAGAGTATCAAAAGCATGGGCATTATAGGCTGACTTTAAAAATGTACTTACAAGAATAAAGATTGTTCCATTACCTGAGTATTCTTTTATATTAACTGGTAACATGCCAAACACAAGCTTGAACTTTTTGTAACACTTGATTGTGTCACCTCAACTGCGTACTTAAGACACTGCTGTTGCTAATACAAGAAAACAATTTGAGCTTCATTTGTCAACTACAATTTGGAAAAATCTTCCCCAAATTATTTTAGAATAAAATGTTCATGAACTACATGAAGGAAACTAAAATTGACAAATACTGTGAATTTCACTTCACCAATAGAGACAATATTGAAGTAACTGAAAAAACACTATAAAAGGAAAAAGAATTGGAGTGAGTTAGAAATAGGTAAGACAGAGGAGGACTGCAGACGTCCAGTAAGTATTTTTGAAAACAAACTAAAGAGGAAAGCAATAAATACACAAAGAAAATGTTTTCATTTGCATGTAACGTCAGCCTTATTTTAAGCAACTCCCTGTTCCTGACTACCACCTTTAAAATTAAAGCTTCCACTTAAAGTATTCACAATTTGCAATTAAAAATTAATATGCAAGCTGTCTGCCTTAACAGTGCTTGCCCCATGGAGTTCTGCAGTTTGGTTATTGAGTATAGCTTTTACAGTGCTATATACTCAAGCGATCTTTCTTAAACTATGAAGTACAACAGAAGTAAAAAGAAATGTACTGCATCAATAGCCTATCAGTAAGTCTGTAAGTTCACCAAGCATTTTATGTCACTAAAATTCAAAAGGAATCCTGCTGATTTAGTTTGGAATATGGGAAAAATGGGGAAAGCACTTGAAAGCCAGGGAGAATAAGGGTCTAAAAATAAGGTTCTACAGGGTGTGATAACATCCAAAGTAAGGGGAGACAAAAGTTACCTTCTCAAAATATCCAAGGACACCCTGTTGCTCAGTCACTGAAAAAGTAGCAGTGGGCAGAGGCAGACCAGAGCTGCTCTGAGAGTTACGTAACTTTCAGCAGAAAAAAACATTGGTTATTGATGGAGAGGAAGCCCAAAATTAAAATTCATCAGGGGAAACCACACAGATAAATATTTTTACAGCTAGCAGAAATATCATAATGTATTTATTAACTTTAAAGTACTCCTAAAAGAGGCATAATTGTTTTTGAAGGCTAGTAGCCACCAACTGCAACTGAAACTCCACCCTAACTAGCCCTTTTTCTTAGCATCTGTCTATAACCATTAACATCCATTATCACTTAAGCTTGGAATTTATATGCAGATGTATGGGGTCCAATTTAGTATAATCCTTCTTTCATCCTGATCTCTTCCCAAGTTTTTGATATATGCATACACAACAATCATCATATCAAAACAAAGCGTTTTACAGTGGTCCCTCCCTTTGAACGTGAATCATCCTATGATCCTGTAAGCGAGGAAGTCCTACCCTGGACTGTGATGGTAAATCACTTTTGTATCTGTTTCAGGTTACAAGGCCTCAAAGAAAGCTTTCAGAAAAAAATTGTTTTGATTCATAATTTTAGCGTATATGGAATATTGGTTATATGAATTACTGCAGGAAGATCAAAGTGTGGCAGACAGTTAATTTACATTCTAGAAACACAATCTAGAATTTTAACTCTTCACCCTTTATCTACCGTTTTGCTTATCTGGAGTATGTCTCAAGGAACAGCATATCACAATTTTTAAATGTTTAGGACTGCTTGCATCCTTTGTATTATTCAAGGCCATTTCAGGTTTTCATGCTTTACTTCTGAGAAAATACTAACATCCTTGCTGCAAATCTTGTACTGTCCTTTCTTCCTGCTCCATAGCCTATTTAGTTTGTTACTTCTCTGTCAGCCAGAGAAGGGCGTCAGGTAGTTGGGAACTGCATAAAGTTCTATCTTTAACCAACAGGAAGCACTGCTTTTTTAATCTCCTGGTCTTCTGGAGCTTGCATAATACTGTTATAAAGACTATCATTTCTATTAATGGCCTTTTTTTTTTTTAAAAAGAATATACACACATTTAAATGGGAATAAGTCAGGTCAGACTACACTGCCTGATAATAAATTTTATGAAAGAAATGTAACCATGGCACGTAATCTCTTTAAGAGTATAATCTGTAATAGAAATGCAGACATGTTCTTAAGAATACTGGCACTAGAGGGTGTCGTTATCACTTTTATATATACTAGATTGCTTGAAGCCATATTTTTAAAGCTACAGATAGGGGAATTATTAATGAGTATTAAACCACAAATTTATCATATTATTCAATATGCATACAAAATGCATAAAAATAGATATGCTTTGAAAATTTCCAATTCTAGGAGAACAACTTTTTTTCTTTTTAAATAAAGCATTTAATGACTGCTAACCTCTTTCTCTGTAGGGTATAAAACATTTTTATATCAAGCAGCATAATACCAATTTCTGAAACTTGAGAAACAACTTTTCCTGTAGCAATCTCAGTATTATGGTTACAAACATTTCTTGTCCTGCTTCAAATGTTATCATACCTTTTTTCTGTTAATTACTCTTGTCTCTACCATTTGAGCAGCCCCTTGGCACAACATGCTAAAGCATGTTCAGTTCTCATTTGTGTTTAGATAGGTGTGTTTTATACTTGTCATCCAGCATGTGGCAGCACTTTACTGCAGGATTATTAACAGGTGTTTAAAGTAGCAAGAAGAACGCAAGATGCAAGAAGGACAGACCACATCATGTTTTCCTGTTTGCCCTTCTCTGTCCTCTGGAGGCAGAGTCTTTTGGTAATACAAATTACACATGCTTCATAGAAGCAGCTGTTCTGATGGCTAGCAAAGAGTTAAGGAAAGAAAGGCTAATTTCTGGTGATAACTAGAACAACATCCATAGAAGATAACATCTAAAAGTGCAAGGGCAAGACAGCGAATAGTTAACCAAAAATGGTTAGTTTTTGCTCTGCTTTACAACTCCAGTAATTAACAAATGAAATACAGGTGAAAGCTACTTTTCTAAAAAACATAAACCACCAAACCAAAAAAAAAAACCCCAAGCCCCCCAAAAACACCAAAAGACCCCAAACCAAACAAAAATAACAGAAAAATTCAACAAAAACCCAACACCCCAACAAAAAAAAACGAAAACCCAACACCCACTGCAAAATCATGCCTGCTGCACAGCAACACCTGATGAGCATGAAGATGACAAGGCATAAGATTTACAATACATACTGCATGTGCATACATAAACATGTAACAACAGAAATGTTGGATGATGTCCGAAAACAATAAAATGCCTACTGAAAAAAATCCTTATCCTTTCTGATTTACAGCATCCTACTAAAATGGGAACAGAAGATCTAATATTCACCTAAACAAAATCTGTGTTGATAGTTAGAATCACACAATAGGACACCCTTTCCTCAGTCTTGTAAACCAATAGATGGTCATGCTAAGCTTCTAAAACTATGAAAAGATCTAGAACAAAGAATGAACTGTTTCTAAAAAATACTCAAGTTTGTCTCCTTAGAGCATGAGTAAATGTTACAAACAGAAGATATCAGCATGAGTTTAACTTTGTTCATATTTTCAGATAGAGAAAAGATTATGAAAGAGATAGAAACTGAGAGTCTTTGATAAAATAATGTCTCCTTAACACCAAAAATGTCTGTATCACTGACATGAAAGATACCAATACTTGCATTTCCTTACACTCTTCAGCAGCGTAAAAATCTATAAATGGATGTTTAAGCATCTCAATACCTTTTAACAATAATCTTGTAACTATCATTTTAAAATGGAATGTTACCTAACCCTTCTAAAGTATTGTTACTCAGAAGAGATGTATACCTATACATTGATGGCTGATAGAAATGCTGGGGAGGGAGTGGGTGGAAATGTGTGCATTTGTGTTGCTTTAGTTACTGCCAAAACAAAAAAAATTTACTCTGCAAAAAATAGCGAGTGAGGAAACTGGTTTAAATAGACACCACCGGAAAACTAATTTTTGTGTTTCGTATTGAAAAAGAAGATTTATCTAAAGAGTAGGATATTGAGACTAGATACTGTTTCTGTTACAAAATCAGTAAACACTAGGCTAAAAAGGTAAAGGACAGCATATTCATCCATCAATTATTCATATCAGAGGAAATGAACTTCTACATTTTCAAAGCAGCTGTAGCAACTTGGCTTCTCAGAATTCTCTTACTTTCTGTAGGTAACTAAGCATAGATTTAGTTGTGCTAAGCACTACTCAAAACTTCACAGAAATGTAATCTTTTCCTGTGTGTGTACATAAACTCGGCATAAGGAAGGTTATTACTGCACTTATCCAAAGGGAGAGAATAAGGAACTTCTTGATGTGTAGCCTATCAACATCCTTGCTCTTTGGAATCTTTTCTGTTTTAAGTATATAGACAAGAAAAATTAATTCTTGCCAGAAAAATAGTAATAATACAGTACTCTGCAAAGATGGCAGGTAAAGAATTCAACTGAGAAAGCTAGTGAACAAGTGTGGCACAACAGATACCTCCATCCAGTCACAATTTTTAACTACACATGCGCATAAATCTTACGTAACAGAACCTGCAGAACAATCACTTCAAGGAAAAACAGTACTTTGAGAAATTTCCTCTTATTTAAAAGTTAGAAAAATGGGCCCTTCAAAACTTACTGCTGTTAAGGAATGCTTAACTGGATTATCCTGCTTACAATGAATCCTTCATCCTTGAGTGCCTCTATTTTAGGATAAACTAGATCCATACCCTTGTAAAATCCTATTCCAAGCACAATTATAAAAGAAAACATGTTGAAAGTTACACTGCCTTTAGCTATCAAGAATATTTTTCTGTACTACTTTGCAAGTCTAAGTTTACTACTCAAATATATATGCATTAGTTGCCCAACCCATATTAACAGACTTTAATATTTTCCCCATTCATTACACTGTAACTTTAAGGAATCCTGAAATTATGTTTTAGTAA
This sequence comes from Limosa lapponica baueri, assembly GCA_002844005.1. Taxonomy (NCBI): domain Eukaryota; kingdom Metazoa; phylum Chordata; class Aves; order Charadriiformes; family Scolopacidae; genus Limosa; species Limosa lapponica. Next base: position 744,421 of record KZ505711.1, read on the forward strand.
CTAGTTAGTCAAAGACTAATACTCTAGTAAATACTTCGCTAACAAAGATAACGGGCAAAGCTCAAACATTTGCTAGTATTTGTTACTTGTTCATATAAATAAGTTATTTTCTAGATGTTAAAATACTAGCTGAATGCTACAACATCTGAAAACAATGTTTTCCCCTCTAAAACAGGATAGCAGGTAGGAAAAAAAAAATATTCTACTATTCACTAAAAAGGATTAAATAAAGTACGCCACAGACTACACAACTTGAAAGCAAGCAAGATTTGAAGCAGGCAAAATAGCTCCTGAAGTTGGCTGTTTGTATGAACAGTTAATTGCTGACCAACATTAAAACGTGTTTTGTGATTTCCAAATGGATTTGTTATTTTAAAGTTCTCTGAAATTAGTTATAAACCAAATAACAAGAACAAAGCCCTGGGGCTATTTCTGCCTGCGTGTGCTGTAGAACTCACCACATGTTCAACACTTTCTGGCAGCTATACAGAAGAGAGTAAGGGAAAAAAGAGAATCAGAATACCACACAGAGTAAGAATTTTACATCTTTCACACATAACTTTTGACAGTCAGAGCACTATCTTTAAATAAGTATTTCAAAATTAGTTGAAATACCAAAAATACATGCACTTTTCTAGTATAGAGAAATGCGTTAGAGGCCTTAGCCTAAAAAGCACAAGCTATAGAAAGTCTCTTATTTAATATTTAAAGCCAAAATTAACTATAGCACTACAGTTTTGCCCCTCACCAGTGGCTATTCAGTTTAGACAATATTTTTTTAAAAACTATACAAGAAGATTTTTGAAGCAGCTGAGCACACAAGATCCAAAGAATATAAAAAGATGGACATACTTAGTTTCATCCATTACTTCTACTTCTGCAGGAGCTGTGATAGGTGCATTTGAACGGCCTGCAGTTGGGTCATCTGTGTTCAGTTCTCCATTTGTTGAGCTTACTACCTGAAATCACCAGAAATACCTGAAATTATGCTAGTGCCAGACATACATTTGTCAATTCCTAAAGTTACACCGCATCTTCAAAAATCATTAATTTTTGTTAATTCCATAATTCTTTTTATTCCAATAATAGTATCTTTTCCAGGTTTTATTACTGCATCCCTACCATTTTTCTTTCATATCTACTAATGGAACTGACATCTACATGACAGACTGGAAGTGAGTGGACTAAGTAAAGCAATTCCGTTGATTGGGTATGCTGATCTCCCTCATGTCTCTTCAGAGCCTTATAAGAAGGCGCTAATTCCTCTCCTGATACCAATTCAGTTAATCTTACCCCATCTCTGTTTCTTTAGTATATTTAAGCTCCTTAGTTGCCTTCTTCATGTAGCCTGATTCGGTTATATCTCAAAGTGTAGTCACCAGAAGAGGGGAAAACTAAGACATTCTCTAGACCTAAGAGTGTAAGGTGGTGTTTGGTTTACACTCTTAGAGCACAAGAACACTTACTGACATCAAAAAAAAAAAAAATTATTCAACTTCATTCCTATTAATTTACCCTTAAATTCCTTTGCAAATTCTTGAGCTGCTGGGACAGCTCTAGTTCTCTGGGAATGTTTGTTTTGACTTTAAACCAAGTGGAACCCAATATTCTCTCAGTTTGTCAGCTTTCCTGCGTGACAAATAGAGCTATTCCAGAGATCTCTCCCTTATTCATCTCACAGTATCTGCCAGGAAGACGGTTAACTGGATATAGACAAGTGCATAGCACTGTCAGCTGCTCTGACCAGATATCTGACCCATTAAAGTATGAAGAGGTTTACTAGCTACAAAGTAGCAGCAAATGCTTGACCAAGCAACAATGCACAAAAATGTTGTTCTGCCCAAATAACATAAGAGCCTGCAGAAAACATCTGTAAAACATCATCAGATACAGGAAAGTGGACCAATAGTAGTCCATAGTTCAAGATTCTTACCAGCTGTTGCCTGAAGGTCAGAGATTAAAGTAGAAGAAAGCAGAGGGAAGGAAAGTCATCATCATAATATTACTAATTCCCCTCACCCTTCCAAGTTCTACTCTTAATGTAGCAGTTACGTCTCATCTATTTATAACCAGAGGTAATAGCCTTGCCTATTGAGATTTGCTTTGTGGTTCCTATTGTAACCAAGAACAGAGCTTCAGAAGTTTGCTGAATTTAAGCCATTTTCCATGCCATATGCCCAACATGAGACTGATTTTTCTTCTTTCACTGAAACAGGAACCACTGGCACAAAAACCCCACCCTGCAGCCCAGTAACAACTCAAATAGAAAGATGTCCAAGATTGCAAGAATACAATTACCTAAATTTTGGTCACTATAACTGAAGGACTTCTGGGAGATTGGACTTAAATTTCAGTGATGACCGGTAAATCAGTGGAGTTTCTACCAGCTGGCTTAGGCTTAGTTTCATATTGTTGGGGATGGCAGAAACACTAAACATTCATTGATGGAAATATGTAGGAATTGTACTCTAACAAATCATAAGATGGTGGGCCAGGCATCTTAAACGATATACCCCAGATAAGTTGATTTTTTTTTTTTTTTTACAAGTATGTTAGTATTTGTTGTCATCATCATCCATATTTACTGGTAAGGGGAAATCGTATGATCCCAACCATCTCATCAGGTATCTTACTGTGCAGATAGTTCCATTGCTTCTTGTGAAATTTCCAATAGTAATAGGCAGAGTGGAAACGTATGGTGTTTGCATGGGAAGTACTTGCTAAATGAGACAGGATCATTCTTGAAAATGTAAGAGTAAAAAAAAATGACTCAACTTGTCCAACAAATGAGTTTTGGATCCAGAGGATCCAAATCATAACTACATAATTAAGCATAACGACAGCCTGCACTAATTCATATGAAGCAATGCCACCCAATTAAGATTGTAGTCAACCTTGCCTGCAGACCTAATCATTCAGGATTTCTGCTTCATGATCTAGACTTAAAATGAACTTTTCTAAAGAGGTCCTCAGACCTTTGCTCAAGGTCTAGTAACAATGGTTGGTCAGAAACAGAAGCCTCTGTCTTCAGTTTACTCAAGTAAGGGTAGGGTACCTCAAGAAACAACAAGACAAAAATATGCCCCTTTCTGAATGGGAAGCAAACCCATACACCTTAGCATTCCTGACTGTTGTAAAGAACAGGTGACAGTTTGCACAAGAATTTGCAAGAACTATTTTCTTCTCTTTTCCTACAAAATCAAAAAGCAAGATTCATGGATGGTTCCTACCAGCTTTTGTCAACAACTCTCTTCTGGTCTCCTTGGAACCTCTCCTGTCAATTGTTAAAGGAACACCTGCAAAATTTGAGCAACTCATAAAACCAAAATACCTCCTGGTTTAGACAGGGATTTTTTTGTTTGTTTGTTTTGTTGTGTTGTTTTTCCTTTGTGTTTTTTTTTTTTAAATCACAATTAAAGTTATACCCATCTAAGCTGACTTCAGCTTTAAAAGAGCAATAACAATCTTCTGCCTTGGTCAATGCACTGCCATATGGTAACAAAGAACAAAGCTTATTTCAGGGTTTCCCCAACATGCTTCTTATGCTTAAAAAAGAGAAAGCAGAGAAGTTGTAACAGCCAGATTGGTGATTCTTTTCTTGAAATTCTTCAAACTGACTTCAAAACTGAGTAGTATTTCTTGCTTGCCTTTAGTGGGAAAGTCCTTCTTTTCAAGATGGCACTTGTCCTGAGGTGTTTTTTTATTAATTTAAGATGACTGTAGTCTCTAAGGAGCTTTGACATAAACTCCATAGAAACCTTCACATCAGATTGCAGAAGACTGTCCTGCCTCGCTCTGGTAGACCTCTATCAAAGAGATAGAGATCAAGGAGAAAGAGACCTCAGTACTTCTCACAAACATACACCAGACACATTCCACCAAATACAGAAGGAAATACAACCAAGTAATACTGCGTATTGCATAGCTTAGTTTAGATGGGAGGAAAACAAAGTTCTTCTTTCTGGAAAGAGTTGTGAACTCTGAAAGCTAAGTGAACCAAAGGGTATTGGTAGTCTAAAAAAACAGCATTGGTCAAGGTTCTCCAGAATCACAGATGCCCTGTCTTTCACTCTAGTCTACTACTGCTGAACACTGGTCTAGGAATAGTCTCAGTAAGATAAAGAGCCAGGAATTAATACACCTGCAACAGAGGAAATACTTACCTTTAAAAAAAACTAACAAAGATTGATTTAAGAGATAGTCAGGAGTGCTTCAGTAAGGCTACAGCTGTACTATCTTAGAATCCTAAGTTCTGTACCTTGTTAAAATAACCTAAAATGCCAGAAGTTAATTTCCTGTGACATCAGTAAAACATTTTTCAAGCTGACCAAGAAATGCACGTGGTAAAAGACTGACAATGCAGCGGAAATGCACTTCCCTCTCTCAGACTACATCCCAAACATCACAAAAATCAGCAAAACAGATGTAGAAAGATACAGGAATATAACAAAATTGAACAAGAATAAGTCATCTGGAAGACAGTTTATGAACTGAAGGTGTTGCACACCAAATTCTGTAGCCAGGATGTACCACAAGAGAGGCATAAAAAGAGGTTCATCATAGTGTACCCACACAAAAAGCTGAAACTTTAGGTAAGGAGAGAGAGAAGAACCAAATACACAAAACTAACAGTACTTAAAGAGAAACTTTTAATTTCATTTCTCTACTTATGACTGGAGTTGGACTGGAATTCCTCAGTGTGAGGAAAGATGTGAGGCACTGTTCATTTCTTAATAGATTTTTATACGATTGTAGTGAAAAAAAGTGGATAGTGAAGTTATGTCTTTGCATCTAAAAATTCTGTTAACAAAAAGTAAATGAACGTTTTTCCATGAACAGTAACAGAATTAGGTTTCTGAAAACAAATACTTTAAACTAAGCTTTAAATTACAACTAACTGAAGTTACTCACCTATATACAAGTGGGAGATTAACCACTAAACTGAAAATCTAAAACAACTTTAAGCACCTTCTGATAACAGACCTTATCCTGGGTGAAATTCAGGTCCTTCAAATTTAATCCATTCTTTAAAAGTTTTATTTGAAGAGCATATATATAAAGAAACATATGCGTCACATACTAGACCAACTACCTAGTAATGAGATATATTAATTGTGAAACAGATTAGTTTCTTAGATATATGGTCTTTTAGAAGGTTGTTAAATGCCAGTTATAATAAAACAAAGTTAAACCTAAATACTAATTCCCCAAATGGTAACAAAAAATCTTGGAGCTAGCCCCATGCTTTGTTTTGGATTAGTGTGTAAACTGATCTTTAACTTGCTGTGTTCAAAAATCAGTCCAAAAGTCTCTCAAAACAGATTTTCCTGGTTTTCATGCTTATAATCACAATAAGTAACTGCAAAAATTTGAAAAAGACATAGAAAATAATCACTTCATTATCAGTCTCATTAACTGAACTCTCCACTCCTAAAAAAATAAAGCCTGCCTTCATGCCTAAACAATTCATTAGTGATACTACAGAATGCTATACTGTACCTTCAAAAAGCCTCCAGTTAAGATAAAAGAATCAAAAGTTCTCACTACCTTTTTAATTCACAAAAGCTTAGGGAAATATGTTTAATCTAACATGTTGCTATCATGACTTCTTGAAGGAGAGGTGTCTTGCAACTCAAAACTACTTACATCAGATATCTAATGTTTCAAGCAGTTCTTGAGCACCTTTCAAGACCTATGGCACTTCACTGGGAGGTCTTTAAACCAATCTTTTAATCTAACCTCCTTTTAAAGAATTTCCAAGCAGGAAAACAGAAAAAGGAAGGGTAAGAGGAAACTAGCAAGTGGTGAAAAAAGTAGTGAACAGATTAGTACAGTCTCTATGAGCGCATAAGCAGTTTGCAGTTCATGCACAGAAGGAAACAATTCAGTGTTGTACAACTGACATTTTTGGGAACTGAGGCAAACAAAGACATAGGAAGTTACTGAATGAATTGCTGGGAGGTACAAGTTGGCTCTCATTAATAAGGCTACAGAAACTAGAAATACTGCTATACTACAGCCTTTTAATCTTACTCAAAATAGAGAAAAGTGGAAGAAGGGATGTGAACTATTTCTGGAGGTCTTCCCTTTACAACACAATTTGCTAGTAGTATTTGAACTTTAAATGTGAACTGACAATACAAAGTAAAATTATACATGATCAAGCACATTTGTATATCTCTAACATAGGCCTAGGGAGTCTAGGATAACTTAACGCAAAACCCAGAATCACAGAATCATAGAATGGTTTGGGTTGGAAGGGACCTTTAAGTTTATCTAGTTCCAATGCCCCTGCCATGGGCAGGGACATCTCCCACTAGACCAGGCTGCTCAAAGCCCCATCCAGCCTGGTCTTGAACTTCCAGGGATGGGGCAATGACTACTATTATGGAACAAACCATTTAGAACCTGAATGTTTCCCACTTAGACATTATTACTAAGAGTATAAAAATATGTATTAACATACACGTACCAACATTCAGTCTACTTGAATTTAATACGTAACAGTGAAGAATCACTAACACATTTTGATAAGCTTCTACTAAAGGATCTCAGGTGACATCAGCAGTAGTATTAGAGATGACTAATACCAGTGACCTAAAAAACATTCCGTTGACATCTTAAAGTAAAATTATCAGGCAGGTTTTCATATCTTGCAGAAAAAAAGGATAATTCAGCATAAAACTGATCTCAAAGATAAGCAATGACTCACTAATGTCACAGAAAAAACAAACACATGTTAATTTCATACCTTAGACTTAACTTCCTTTTGAACAATTATCTGTGGCACTTTTAGAACTTGTCTTCTTAGGGAGAGTTAGGAATTGAGCTAGACTAAGCCAGCTAACCATACAACTCAATAGCATGATTCAGTTAGTATCCCTACAAAGGGGTGTTTGACAACAGCCAAGGGCTCAAACTTCAAAACAAAACTGAAGGTATTATGTAGCTTTGTAAGTGCCTTTAATGAGGAAGCATGACCACTCCACATTAAAAAGCAACCCAATTAAGCTGGCTTGAAAATACCCTTCTGTACAACACTTGATCTTCAAACACACAGACCGAACGGGTACAGTTGTGCATGCTGCTCTTTTTATATGGTGACTGTTTAGTCTCAACTGATCTAAGTGATCTGAACTCAGAATGCCCCTATCCTTAGAGAAAAAAAAAGGAAGAACATATTAACAGAAAGAAATACCACTGCTATTTTCTAGAATATGTTCTCCCCACCCCCAAAGGGAATTTAACACATATTATAATAGAGTAAGATCTCTTGCGATTGTTACATTTCACCTGAGAAAAAATAAAGTGTTTCTTAAGAGCTATGATTATCAAAAGAGTGGTACGATACATTGGAAAAAAAAAAGAGTGGAACAAAAGTTCTACCAACTAATTTAACAAGTTAAATATGTATTTTTCTAACCTAAAAAATGAAAAAAAATAGTAATTAAGAAACATAATAATTTTGCAAGACAGAATTTCAAACCCAATTTTGATTCCGCATTACTAAACTGTTCTCAAAAGATAAAGAACTACTTTTAAAACTGATGTTGAAATAATTATCACAATTCCAGTTAAAAAGGCTAAGTTTTCAAAGTATTTTGTTAATGAGAAGCACAGAATGATTTTTAAAATTTTCTTGATGCATAGTGATAATTGTCATCTAGTAGATTTTCTTACACGACACATGCCAATACTTTCTAAAGCAGCAAAATTTAGAAAACTTGAAGTTTAAATTGAGATTCAAAGTACTTGAAGATATGGAATTATCACAATGATGAGAGTACAGCATCGTTTTCTTTACCCTGGACTTCTCATTCTTTCTTCAGGCATTGACCAATTTTTTTGCAAAACAAAACATCAGAAAGAAATATATGTAAGTTAGATTGTCAAAAATTTGGCAGACAAAACAAAATATTCCCCCTCCTTCCCCAACACTTTACCAAAGCTAAATTATTTTCATCTTGGACTTAAAACTCAAAGCCTCATATAGACTTTGCAGCTGGCATTTTTAATCCTTCTGTATTAAATTTAGACTTCCTTATGTATTATCCCAACCATCTTGCCCCTAAATATATTCAGAGCAAGACACCAAAAAGTAAAATCAAGAGCAAACCAGGAAAAAAACTCTTTGAAGATAAAATAAGCTAATAAAGGAAAAATTGTTGGTTTCTACTCATTTTTTTCACTTATGAGCATGAAGTACTGTCATGGGAAACATTCTTCTACTCAAATGTTTTTTGAACATAAGTAGTAAAGTTTAAGTGAAAATCACTACTTAATTTCACTTGAAGTTTGCTTAAGGAACAAAAACCATGACTTGAACAACACAGAATTCAGTCAATAGTGTTTTCATTTCTAATACAACTCAATAACATATCGAATGTCTAAACTTCAGTTGCTTGCACTGATGTCAGTGTATATTCCTTCAAAAAGGGAGATAGTTCCATGTTTTAGGCTTTCACTAAGAAATTCCACATAGAAAAAGATAGTTTTCTGCACCTGTTTTATTCCCTACTTCACAATTGCTGAACAACAGGAACATTCTGAACATACTGGAAAGCAAGCTTAATATGAAAACAGTAATCATGTCATGCATACTACAGGAAACTAGTGTTATATAATGCAAAATGACTAATTAAGTCATGCAAAGAAGCAGAAAATACCTGTACCGAGCCACCATGTCTATCAGTTGCTAGGTGAGCCTTCAAATGGTGTGGACTGGCTTGCTGTGAATCCCAAGTTGCCCTATGGTCTGTTGACTATCATGTTTTAATGTATTAGGAATATATGCAAAAGAAGAAATAAAAATTCCAAAGATAAACAATTCATGCATTAATTATATGTTATTTTAAGAAGTGCAGAAGCACTACATACTCAATTCCTACATAGATTGTACATCAACATTATCTGTATACTTATATACACCTACACATACATTTTCATAGAGAAGTATCCTAGTAAGAAACAAAGTCCACCAACACAACCCCTGTAACTTATCTTAGGTAAATGGAAACAGATCTAAATTGCTGATGTTTTTACCACCTAGGTGATTATCCCAATTTAAAAAAAAAGTTAAAATACATACATACATATTTGAACCCCAACAGATGATTTAGTATTATGTGGAAGAGACAGTGATTAAAACCAGAAAACTAAAAAAAAAATAATTTAAAGAACTATCAGCAGGGAGAAAATTCACTACTGATGTAAACTATGTTATATCATAGCATCAAACAAACAACCTTTTAGGACATTTTAAGGTCTATAGATGCAGAAATACATTAACAAGGACCTACTTAAATCAAAGACAAAAACCAACAACCTGTAGTCAATTTTATCTTAGAGTTCTAATAAAAGCAACAACATAGCACAATTCATTAGACAAAAGACAAAGTAACACTGGTAATTCTTACATGAGGAGTTTACCTGATTTTTGGACTGTTGCATTTTATCTCTGTGCTGATACGCTTCTCTGTTTGAAGACGGTGCAGGGTCTGAATGTATTGAACCCACTGGAGTAGGCTACAAATATAAATAATATGTAGCAACTGGTAAAAAAACATAAATTTCTAAGTCTTACCAAAGTTACTGATTTGTAATAGGAATTAATTTTGACAGTTTCCCATAAGCCAAATTATCAAATTAAAGCAGAAGTTTCACGACATGTTTACTATTACCAAAAATAAAAAAAGGCAAACCAAGACTTACACAATTTCATGAAATAGCAAATCCCAGTATTGTCAGGCATTAACTTTCTGAAAGAATCTGGGCTGTTATTTTCTGCAATTAGCAGTTCAAACATTCCAATTAAAGTCTGAAGAAAGGCTTCAAGAATTTTTTAATGCTAAACACTGAAAAAAGATTTAGCAATAAATACTACAATTCTTTCAGAGAGTCACACAAGGAACTTCAAGGTAAAGTGTATAATCTGAAACTGTCCACCTTAAACACACAATCCCTTCCCTACTTATTAAAAAGAAGAAAGGAAGAATTTGAGGTGCTGAAAAATTAATCTTTTACCATTTTTTTATACAATATAAACACTATATTTTCTGTAACTTTAGATGTACTGTGACGTAAACAGATATTCTACACCATATTTCATTAGAACTGCATATACAGTTTCTTCATAATGAACTAATAAATATCTGGAGTATACCTCACATGCAGAGAAGTGATTGCTCTAAGTTTTAAAAATACTGGGAGAAAGTCCCCAATGCAAGAAAATACACGTGATAACAATCACCTCCAGTTTTAAACTCCAACTCAAAACCCAGTCTGAATTCCTACAGCCTTTCTTTGGATTGAAAAGAGATTTACTTAGATATTAAGAGTACACGTTTGGAAAGAGACTCAGAATTAAACATCTCCAGCCAAAAGACAGTATTTGAAAATGCATCTGAAAATGGGTTTGTAATAGCAGCTGTTCACACCTCTAACAGCAGCCACAAGATGCACATGTGCACGAAATGCACTGGCTCAAAACTGGTAACACAAAATCCCCCAGTATATTACTAATAGCTTCACTGTACTCACCAAGGGTTTGCCAATCCAATCATATTCATAATCAAACATATAGCCTTTCCGATCAAGTAAGTCTGTGAAGAGCTTTCTTAAGTAGTCATAATCTGGCTTTTCAAAGAAATCTAGCCTTCTTACATAACGTAGATACGTAGCCATTTCTTCTACATAAATAAGAAATGTACATAATTGTTGTATCTGTTTTAATGGCATTCAAAAACCAGTATTTATTATTACACTTTAAAGTAATTTCTACCTCTCACCAGAAAACCTGAACAGTTGTTCACTATAAATCTGTGAATTACCACAAAGAAAAATTACTTAATAGTAATAATATTCTTCAAGATATACTGTCATATTCTAAACATACCCAAGTGACCTCTGACTAATTCCCCCTTTGCACTACCTGTTGAGATCTTCCATTCAACCTTCCAATCCTGATGCACAGTGTGCCAAAGAAGCAGGGAGAGAAATGCCTCTAGTTCTCAAATTTTTTTGTAATTACTTGTACAAAAGCAAATCTAAGGAAAGGTAAAGAGAGGAGCATATGAATGTACAGGGTGGACTATGTCTCAAAGAACACTTGTTACTGGAATGTAACCTTCCTGTCTTTAAGAGTAGAAACATACATGTGGATCCTAAGTGGGCAACTCCAATTGTCCTGACAAAAACCACTCTATATAGCATCTGTTGAGCTATAACTGTAGTATGACTATGGAAGGCTGCAGCAGTGCAGAATGCTTCAGGCATCATGTTACATGAAGGTGTTGAGCAGAAGTGGTAAATATCCAGAACAGAAACACGGCAGGTTACCTGAGCTCTTGTAGAATGACTTCTGACCAGTGTCAGTTTAATATCACTGTTTAAATACCATGTCAGTATACAAATGGAGATTCATTTGTGTAGATGTTACATGGAAATGTTAAGATTCTCCCAGTAGTGGAGACAAAACCAGGGAGATTTCTGAAAGGGCCTGGACCCGTAAAGATAAAAGGAAAGAGCTTTCCTAGTCATTAAAGGGTATGAAGTACAGACTGTGGGCTAGCAGCCAGAACCTTCTAATAAAGACAAGAGCTCCAGCATAAACTTCTTGGCAAGTGAGGCATACCTAAGTCCCATTCTTGATAATGGGTAGAAGCCATGAAAAGCTTCTGAGACAGCAGCTGTAAGGCACAAGCATCCTTACGGACAGAAGACTACAAGAATCAAATGGCTGAAAGAGAGGACCTTCAGATGAACAGCTGAAGCACAAGCTTCAAATCCCATTGAGAAACTGCTCAGACATGCGACTATTTGCAGTAAACTCCTGGAATCAGTGAAATGAGGGACATGAGGAAATATAACAGTCTGAGAAAACAACAGATGGTAAGAATAGATATATGTTAATAACCTTTCACAAAAGACCAAGTCCTACAGGTCCTTCCACTCCAGCAGGTATTATAAGAATGAATTAAAGTACTGGAAGCGTGAAGAGAGCCACAACCTAATCATACTGAAATTTTGGTTCATTTAGACTGCATCCATCTGCATGTTCCTTTATAGAAACAAAAAAAAAAAAACCATAGGAAAAAAATACATCACACTGCAGTGGTTTGGAATAGAGTACTGCAACAACGACTCACAACATGATATGGATCAGGGACATGAGTTCTGGATGGACAGAATTCTTAAAAACTAACTTGTTTTGGAACCTTTGTAGCTCAAGAAAGAGTGGGAAACCACTGGCTGGCAAGCCATTCTGAGAAAAGCAGTGACTCCTCACTCTGAAGCTGACACAGCTGTTCACATGGTCCTAAAGTACATGAGAAGGCATCTCTACATGGCCAGAAAGTCAGAGAACGAGTAAGGTTAAAAGTAGATGCCACCAGCACTCACTAATCCTGCAAATATATGTCAGATGCAGCACAACAGTACCACTACACACTCATCTTGACCCGCACACCACATTCCAGTAAGTCTGAAGAAGCTGACATTTTGTGGTACAAAAAAAAGGTGCTTCAAGAAGCCTATCTTCTGACACAAGGTGGCCGAGAAGTGCAGATGCAGGGCTAAGACCGAGCTATACACTAAGTTAAACTTTCAGAGATAGTGGGAGAAAGAGGGAGAAGTGAAGGTTTGAGACCAGCTTGATAACAAAAGGTTGTGAGACAGCATCATGTTGGTGCTGCCAAGAATGTACCGCAGGACAACAACGCTGAGACATCGCAAATGACTTAGTTATGACACAACCAGTGTATTAACTGCTATGTTTTAGGCACAAGCAGATGGAGCTGTGGACAGGAGGAATTCCTTGTCACCTAAGGTCCAGCTCAGCAGAAAAGCGAGACTCTTCAGTAATACTAACCAAGGAGATCAGTGTTTGAAGAAGGTGGACAGAAACGTTGACACATTGCTAGGGAAACCTTTAACCATACTTTCCCAAGGTAAAATGGAATCCAAAAGATGTGAGGCCTATCTTCAGAGTTATGCAGGCTGAAACTCAGCCATTTAATGCAGCTGAATCTGTTACAACTGGCTGACTCCAAAAAATGAAGTACCACCCTTATTGTATCTTTGAAGGGGAAACTCCAGAGTTTAAATCCTTGATCATGTTTTGTACAAGGCTTGAAGCAGCAGTAGTGTTGCACACTCAAAGACACTACAATTCACAGAACAGGGGATGAAAAAGATAAGCATTTCACATGTGACGAAGACCAAAGTATTTTCACTGATACCACAGAGTTCTCTTGCCTTATGGAATATCAATCAGCTAGCTCGGTCTGCAGGATGACTGAAAAAAATTGAAATTATGGCTGATGTACTTCTCATTCTATGTCTTCAGTGACAAGAAGTACAGTGAAAGATAGAACATCCTTGGGTATCCGACATGCAAAAGCTTCCACATACAAGAATATATTTATTATTGAAACGTATATATGTACTATCAAAAACGTTTATCTTTTGTGTTCTCAAAGATCAAATATCTTTTCTCTGTTCCATTTTCAGATGACAACATACATGTACTTGATTAATTTGGTGGAAACAGTCCACTAGATATACAGAGCTATCCATGCATAATTATTTCCAGGAAGTGCACCATATATACCTTAAGTCAGATACTTATTTTTAATATCAACTACATAAAAATCAACACATAAGACACATTCATTACTGGATGCAGAAGATTTATACTCCAGAACAGGTTTCCCTCCCAATTTAAACTTTTGTAAATTCACCAAACATATGTTCAGACATTTGCTCTAAGCTCTGTAAAAAAAGAAAAAGTCAGTTTCCCTTGATTATTTCTTTAATACATAGAAGAAAAATGAAAAACATAAGAAAAATTGATAATGGACT
>KZ505711.1:767263-790240 GCA_002844005.1 Limosa lapponica baueri
CAAAAGAGATTAATGAATCCTCAAGTTTAATGAGACATTAAGTCAAGTTTTAGATGCATCATGAAAATAAAAACATCATAGATTACAAATTGCTATAGTCATCACTTGTTAGTATTCATTTTTTTTCCAAATACAAGCATTTTCTACTTAAATTTATACTGGAAGGCTTCTCCTGTCTTCTCTTCCTCCATTATTTTTGGTTTCTGCTTAGCACATAAACGAAAACATTTTTCTTAAGTGCAAGTTAGTCCATTAAAAATCTAAACACCAGAGAGTGGAAGTTTGGATTTTTACAATCTAGATTTCTAGTATACTGTATGGTAGATTGAGATCTATTAATTAAAACCATATGAAGGACCATGATTTTTTAAATGTAATCACAAGAACTGCTGACAGGGAATTTTTTAGATGTCTCAAGGGGAACCTATGATAAAGATTCACACTGATTTCAATTCCAAAGTACCACACCAGACACCACTCAACTTCTTAAATTCTTTCAAAAATTGATGTCCAGAAAGAATAATCCATTCAATTCTATTCTTACTGTCAAGTTATTAAAATTACTTAAAATAAAAAGATCTTTGAATAAAACACGATTTCAGATTTAATATTTTATATTAACAAGCACAAATTTATACATTTTAGTTGTGGGTTTTGGTTTTTTACTTAGAAAATTATTAAAATAAAAATTAAGTTCAGAACAAAACATACATCACTTCCAAACACAACATATAGGAACAAAAATATCCCACTGTATGTTCAGGTAACAATTCTTTAAATACTCCACGAACAGGTATAAAACATGTTTACCTAGGTGGGCAAAAGGCAAATTTACTGTTAAAGCTACATTTGTTTTCAAATCTTACATGCAGTCTGAAGTGTAAACTGTGACTGTTATCTCAAAGTCAAACATTTTTCCTGATGTAAAATACGTTACATTCTCCAACATAAAACACTTGAAGAATACGTTAATTTGCTGCTCATAAAAGCTATAAAAAACAAAGACCGTACTATTGTGTCAAAAAATTGAGTTTTGTTGAATTTTCTTTGGCAGCATTCCAGAAAACCTGGCAGGAACACAAACTTACAGTACACATTTTATCAGACAGGTGGTGACACAAAGGCCACAAACATCTTGAGAACTATAGCTAAAAGTCACACACGTTGCACTGAGAAGATTCCCTTACTATCTAGTCTGTTCCCAGGATCACTGAACAAAGGTCTCCTGATGCACACAGCTTGGACTAGCAAAACTACATGTTATCTGAAAAAAATTACTTCTTTTCCCTGAACAGAAGCACAATAGGCAAGTCCATATAACAAGGCTTCTCCTGGCACAGCAGGAGAATCAGTTAAAAATGTTTAATAAATCAGTTAAGGGTATCTAAACCTTTAGTAGAGAGCTAACCAACTTCCAGTTTAAGTTAGCAGTGAACATAAGATCACGCACTTCATGAGAAAGTGCTTCCTGAAAGAGTATTTGATAAAATAAATGCAGACATCAAAATACTATACGTGTTCTTTAATATTCTCAAGCACTGTATTTACAATCAAGCTAGCAACAATGCCACGTTCTGTCCTCATGGTCATAAATCTTCACTTTATCAATATGATGAACAGCACATATATTCCAAAAATTAATAGAAAAAATATTCTGTACTTCTGGACTTTATACCTTTATTTAAACACCTGCCTTAAGAAGCCAGGCAATCCAGAAGTGTGAAAATATAAACATTTAAATCCTTATAATCCAATTTTACTGTTGCCCTTTTCTACACATCCATTGTGTGACTACACAACTAAAAGTAAGTTGATATTACTGCTTCTATTCATCCTGCACTTCCTCATATGCACAGGATCTCTTCCTCATTCAACAGAATAAATTTTGTTCACTTATGGAAGCTAGTCATTCCATATTTTTTTTTTTGCTCTTCAGTATGTATCCTCTGTGTCTCATTTACTCTAATTATTCAATACTCTGAAACGTATTTTTCCTTTCATGGGAACTTTTTCCATGGCATCTATTGTTACAATACTGTACTATACAGAACCGTAAAATCTATTTTCAGAATACCCTAATGAAACACTGGTTTTCACCTTCCTTCGCTGCAGATCAAATAAAAATTTAAAAATGAAAACATCCCTAACTCTGGATGTTTTTTTGAGGTACATCAAGTTTTTCATACTTTACTACAGTGCTATTTATACTCAGGGCACAGATTTGCAATTGTGCCCACTACAGCTTTGGGTGAAAAAAAACTTAACTGTTTTAGCAAAACCAAAAGCAAACAAATGCAGCATTTTTGAAGAGCATTTTCACTAATCTCTTTTCCTACAATGAGAATAATGAAAACATAACGCCTAAAAATCCAGTTTAACTGTTCAATTTTCTGAAGACTACAGCTTCCATTTATTTTTTAAATATTTTAAATTAAGATAGCCAACAGATGTACAAAAACATAAGTCCAAAAAGAAAAAACCACCTGAGTATGTAAAAAGAAAGAAAAGCACTGTGAATTTGGAAGAGAGAGCGCCACCTGCAACGGCGCGAGACATTCTGAGAATTTCTGTTCTTGTGTTTGCATGTTTAAAGACTTTAATCCCAAAATATTCTCAAGAGATGTTAGTCTCCTCTGTTACCACTGCTCTGTGTCTCTGTAACATTTTAAAATATTTAACGCTCTTCAAAAATACAGAAACCAGATGATGTCTGGGCTTTGTCTAGATTTATAGAACTTATTTGCATGACTACATGCTAGTAAAAGACGAAACATTGTAGAAAAGAATTTGTGACTTTGTCAGATTTGTAGGCAGAGTTGCCCATTTCAGAAGTGTGTTTATACAAGATGTCAAAAAAACCCTTTAACATTTTATTCTACCACATCATATGATGAAGGCACCACAACAACTCCTGTTAAGTATACATCCAGCACAGGGAGTTAGTGTTTCAGCTGTGATCAATTTCATTTTATTTAATATGGCAAGAATAGTAGTTTTACCTACAACACGATCTTCTGATTAGACGAAACTCCAGAATAGCTCAAAATTGCACTTAACATGTTGTTACTCACTTGTGCAAGGCAGATATGTAGTGCTACATCCAAAAATTCCTTAGGTTTATAAAAATAATTTCATATTAACAGTTAAGTACTAGAAGTTTGGGCATTCGTTTTGTTCTTTTAATCAAAATAGTCTTACTGCTTTTGCTTAAAAACAAAAACCTAACATCATTCTGTTACTTGTGTTATTTCTTCATGTCTTTAGATCTCCAGAAGAAACATCAGAAACTAACATGTTACTAAAGAGTATCTGGGGTTTTTCCCCCACAACAGAGATATATATGTAAGCCCCTTCACATAAAATCTTTACGAAAAATATGGTAAGTTAGAAAAAACAAAGAAACTTTCATTTCTAGGAAATGAAGAATTTGCCCTTTTGTTGACAGGATATTCCAACACTCTTTACCAATTAACAGTGTGTATTTTATTTCCTTTTTGAGTTAGCCTGGCTTCAACAACTGAAGCCCTTTGGTGCAAGAATACAAGCAAATACCGGGAACTTGTGAAAAAAATCCCAGTCTTCTTTCTATGAAATTAAGTCAGTCAGTGTTCTTAGGTATCTTGCTTAAAAATATACTTTGATTACTATTCAAACCTTTCTATAAGCTTAACAGATCTTCTGACCAATTCTCAAAATTCCTTTTTAAAAAGAAGTACCCACGTCAAATTATGTGGAGAATTCAATGCTTGTCACACTGTGTGACTATTCACTGACTATTAAGTTACAAGTAGCTTCCTATTCTTCTGCCAATGAAGAAACTTAACTGAGGCCAAAAAAAATACTATCACATACTCCCACTAAATTACTTTAACACTATAACATCTAATTCCTTTCTAGGTTTACAAGTCTGAATACAGTATCCTTATTTTCAGATATTATTTTCAGAGTCATATTTGCTTATCCTTAGATATTTATCATGCTCAGAAGTAAAAGACTTTCATTTGAATAGACTCAATTTACCTAAGCCATCTACGATGCTTTATGTGACTGCCCTGTCATAAAATTGTAAATCCATTTTAAACCAATATGACCTTCAATTTCATTTTACTTGTACTAAAAGTCAAGACAGTCTTAACATGGAAGTTGACTACTTGAATATTGGTTGGATTCCAGTTTCTTTTTCTAGAAAAGTTAATTTTCATTAGTCACCTAAAACATTGCCATTGTACACCAGTGGTCTCCAAAATAGAGTGCACACACAGTCAGATGGTTGTGTCACATATGGTACGCACAGGAGAGATCCTGGCAGAAGAGTGGGAATGCGGAGATGACAGTATTGTACTCATTTGTTCGCTCACTTTTGGGTCATTGCAGTTGACGTGTGCCCAGGTAAGTAGATTTATGGATTATACTGTCTAGTTTTCACTAAACTACCCCTCACAAAACAGACAAGCAGCTTAAAATGATTCCTATAAAGGAATCACACATTGAAGATAATGCTACTAATGCTAGCACAAGCAAACAAGACAACAGCAGAGTTCACAATTCTCCTACTCCTTGTACGAGCTTATTTTCAACAAGAATTTCTTGAAAAGCTAACTAGACTACCACTTCGTGTTTATCAGATCAATAAAAATCCATTAAGTATTCCATATAAGTTACCATGCTGTAATAAAAATTGTGCATCATCAAAATCATCATCAAAATATTAAAATTGTGCATCATCAAAATCATCATCAAAATATTAAATATGGGGCACATATCCTTCAGTTAGTCATTTTTCCGTAACTGTACACACTGCAATCTTTCCAGTATTTTTCTATTAGCAAGTCACTATTAACAGAACCACTTCTGTCATCTGTCAAGGATGGTTTACCACTCAAATGCTTTAGTCTACCATGTTTACGTACATGATGTCCAGAAAGTTTTCAAAGCTGACAAGTTTTTAAAGGTCTGACTTCCTTTATAACAATGACAAAATAAAAACATTATAATAAAGAAAGTATTATTTGTAGATTACAACAGTATCTGTCAAACATCTTTAAAACAAAGAAAATCTAGTATAAATTATTTCTAGTTGTACTGGGTTTGCATGGCAAGGTTTTAGTAGCAGGGGGCTACAAGGGTGGCTTCTGTGAGAAGCTGCTATAAGCTTTCCTTATGTCCAATACAGCCAATGCCAGATGGTTCCAAGATGGAGCTGCTGCTGGCCAAGGTCAAGCCCATCAGCAACAACAGTAGCACCTCTGTGAGAACATAATTAAGAAGAGGTAAAACTGCTGTGCAATAGCCACTGGGAGAGAGGAGTGAGAATATGCGAGAGAAACAACTCTGCAAACACCAAGGTCAGTGAAGAAGGGGAGGAGGTGCTCCAGGCACTGCAGCAGAAATTTCTCTGCAGCCTGTGATGAAGACTAGGGTGAGGCAGGCTGTCCCCCTGCAGCCTAGGAAGGTCCACAGTGGAGCAGATATCCACCTGCAGCCCATGGAGGACCCCATACTGGAACATGTGGATGCACCCAAAGGAGTCTGTGCACTCATGGGAAGCCATTGTTGGAGCAGGCTCCTGGCAGGATCTGTGGCCCCATGGAGAGAGGAGCTCACACTAGAGCAGGTTTGCTGGCAGGACTTCTGACACCACAGGGGACCCACGCAGGAGCAGTTCATGAAGAATGGAGTTAAATCCAGTTGGGAACTGGTCAGAAGTGGTGTTCCCCAGTGCTCAGCACTGAGGCCTGTTCTGTTTAGTGTTTTTAATCAATGATCTGAATGAGAGGATTGAGTGCACCCACAGTAAGTATGCAGATGACACCAAGTTGGGCAGGAGTGTTGATCTGCTGGAGGGTAGGAAGGCTGAGAGGGATTTGGACAGGCTAGATCAATGGGTCAATGGTCTAAGGTTCAACAAGGCCAAGCGCTGGGTCCTACGCTTGGGCACAACAACCCTATGCAGCACTTGGGGAAGAGTGGCTGGAGAGCTGCCTGGCAGAAAGAGACCTGGGGGGCATTGGTCAACAGACAGCTGAATATGAGTCAGCAGTGTGCCCAGGTGGCCAAGAAGGCCACCAGCATCTTAGCCTGTATCAGAAATAGTGTGGCCAACAGGACTAGGGAAGTGATTGGCCCCCTGTACTCAGCCCTGGTGAGGCTGCACCTCAAGTACTGTGTCCAGGTTTGGGCCCATCACTACAAGGAAGACATTGAGGTGCTGGAGCATATTCACACACAGAGAACAGCAACAAAGCTGGTGAGGGGTCTTGAGCACAAGTCTTATGAGGAGCAGCTGAGGGAACTGTGGTTGTTCAGCCTAGAGAAAAGGAGGCTGAGGGGAGACTCTCTACACTCTCCTTATCACTCTCTACAACCACCTGAAAGGAGGCTTTAGTGAGGTGGAATTGGGTCTCTTTTCCCAAGTAACAAGTGACAGGACAAGAGGAAATGGCCTCAAGTTGTTCCAGGGGAGGTTTAGATTGGATATTAAGAAAAATTTTTACACTGGAAGGTTATTGAGCATTGGAACAGGCTGCCAGGGAAGTGGCTGAGTATCCATCCCTGGAGGTATTTAAAAGACATGTAGATATGGTGCTGAAGGACATGGTTTATTGGTGGACTTGGTAGTGCTAGGTTAAAAGTTGGGCTTGATGATAATAAAGGTCTCTTCCAACCATAACAATTCTATGATTTTAAGCCCTACAGCCAGTGGGAAGGACTCACATTGAAGAAGTCTGTGGAGAACTGTCTCCTGTAGGAGACCCCACATTGGAGCAAGGTAAGAGTGTGAGGAATCATCCGCCTGAGGAGGAAGTAGCAGCAGAGACAATGTGTGATGCACTGACCACAACCCCCATTCCCTATTTGCCTGCGCCACTTACAGAGGAAGAGGTAGAGAAAATCAGGAGTAAAATTGAGCCCAGAAAGAAGTGGGGGGAAAGAGAAAGATGGAGAGAGAGGGAGTGTGTGTGTGTGTATATATGTTTTAAAATTTAGTTTTCATTTTCTCATTATCCTACTCTGATTTGATTGGCAATAAATTACATTAATTTTTCCCCAAGTCAAGTCTGTTTTGCCCACCAAAAACTGGTGAGTGATCTCCCTGTCCTTATCTTGACTCACAAGCCTTTTGTTGTATTGTCTTTTCCCCATCCTGCTGAGCAGGGGAGTGATAAAGTGGCTTTGGTGGGCACCTGGTGTCCAGCCAGAGTCAACCCACCACACTAGTTCATGACTGTTATCCACCTTGGCTGCTATCTTTTTAAAGAACTTCAGCATCAAATCTTATTTAAGTCTGAGGCTACATACCATTCACTGCAATTACCTAATGCAATAGACATAATGACTGGTATGAACACAGATCTGTACCTTAAAGCAAAGTTTCCAGCTACTTGCTTTAACACAGATAATACATAGTAGCCTCAATTATTGCATGTGTCCTCATATAGAAAAAAAATAATTTGATAAACAAGCAGCAGAGGCTGCCAGTCAAACAAATATCAAGCACACAGGTCAATGGTAATACCACTTCTACTTAACCTTGTGTTCTCAATCTATCACTGACTTAATTTTGAGCCATAGCTTGGCCAAATATCTCTGTAAAATGGAATCTAAATTTTTAAAGCAAGAAGGCAGCTTTTCAGTGTCTGTAACATTAGTTTCCTTTTAGAGTTTCCTCGAAGCCAGTCAAAAAACACACCTACTGATGTGATGTGCATTATATCTTATTGCTTAGCTTGTCTGTTCAATCAGATCCATAAATGCCAGTAAAACACACAGGACAGCACTTGCAGAACAAACTGTTCCACATTCAGCTTCCTATACCCCACTGCCTTTTATGTACAGTATTAATCTTCATATGTGACAAGTCATTGGACACAAGCAAAATACCCTAAACTGAGTAGGCCAAACATCTGCAGTAGCAGCCACCTTCCATGGCACATCCATACTGGTACTCAAGGATTCAATTCAACAATCTGCCACAAACACAAGTATTCCCTACTAAGACTACAGAATCTGGCCTGAATCCTCTGAAGGTAAGTGATTACGAAATTGAGGGTAGTGCCAGACACAGTTTTTGACTCGAACCAAAGCAGCACACATAAAACCACAGCAGCGTACACATATTCCAAGATTAATTCAAATTTTTGTACACCACCAGGATTCTTACGGTCAGTAATTATTGTTTCTCAAACATTAACATATGCACCTATTCTTACTAGACCTCTTGCACTTATTCTAGGCAAAAAAATTACTTTAAATATAAATTGAGAAAATTCTGTACATTTCCTTAAGCCAAATGCTAGAAAGGACTGGCATAAAATAAGAAAAATTGCCAGTACCATTTCCTATAGTTTTTGTTGGACTATACTTAAAAAATAAATTTGCAATGATCATCATCATTCATTCAGTTAAATGTAAATATTAGTATATTCACATAAATAATTGAGCACTTCAACCTCCCTGTTAAAGTGTATCAGCAGCAACAGAACTCCAAACTGTCAGCTTTTTCCCCAAATAACTTGCAACAAAAACATAGCAGTCATCAGTACACAGATTAACAGTGCATACAAACAGATACCTCTTTCAGTCAAGAGATACTTTGATTCAGTTTAAGTGCTCTTAACAATAAATTTTAAATTAAGCATAGAGCATGATTTTCTAAATTGACTTGCCCTGTATTTTTATTATTTAATAGAGATTTAAAAACACTTCAAATTGCTGCTTATTGTTTATTCTTCTACATAATAACCCCAGTCAAAGTGGAACAAAAGTAATAAAGCAGGACAGCATTACTAAAAAAAAGAAGTTTTAAGTTTAAAAGCAAATTATCAGCTACCTACTTAAAAGTACAGCTCAAAGCAATGTTCATGTCAAGTTACTAAAAAAAAAATTCACTTTGCATTTATACAAATACAGTATATATATATATACACACATACAGTAACAGCAACTGCAGGATGCCAATCCCAAAGTATTTGCAAAAATAGAGAATGAAATACATTACTTTAGATTATTTCTATAAAATCCATAAACAAGTTATCACTTATCACATTAATCTACCTACAATTTACTTCTAGCACTACAATCAAGCCGACTTGATTGAGATACTCTATCATATCATAAGGAAGCATCAATCTAGTAAATAAGTTACAGTCCACTGATTGAGAAGGGAATTAAGAGATCATAATACAATGATAATTTAGTCTTGGGAAGAGTTATAACAGACCACAGATGCTGACAGTGTGATGAAAGCATGGTGTGCTGTATTTTCTTCCACAGGTTGAAGTGGAAGGCAGGGTGGCTCTGGCCCAGGGGATGAGCTACAACAATCTGAAAACACATTGTCTTTTCCCAGGTGGAGACAATGAACCTGCCTTATTAGAGCTTGTGTCTGAAAAAAAAAATAAATCACCTATCACTATCCTAAATATTAAAGATAGCCTCACTTTCAGTGCCAATATCTGTCTCATGCATTCTCTATCCTGAATATATCTGTATAGAGAAATTAAAAAGGTGTCACTGAACGTTCAGTTCTCACACACACACTCAAGCTGGTCTGAACTGAAATTAGAAAAAGACCCACATCTTTGTTACCAGAAACATTTTTGTCTTTACCTAAGAAAAAGCACTGAACACTGAAGTACTGAACTTCATTATTGGCCTTCAGCCCATCAAACACCTTTTCAAGAAAATAGGTAAAAACTATAAACAGCAATGTCTACCCCACCAGTCAACATTAAACTGTGTATAATGTGCCTTATAACAGAGAAGTGTTCAATCTCAAGCCTCAAGGCAATCTGCACCACAAAAAAAAAATTAAAAAATTCAGAGTATTTCAAACTGACTTTGCTACATTCCCAAATCAAAACACCACCATCAACCTGGACAATCTCAACACACTCCACATTCTAAAATGAATATTCTGCTAAGCCTGATTACCAAAATGGTTAGCGGGCTCCACTCCTCTACAACAGCAGTTGACCACCATACACAAATGCTTTATACTTCCCTGTCTGCAACTTCTGAAGATTACATACAGACTTGTTCTCACAGTAACAGAGTTACTAGCCAATACAAGTGGTCTGCTAACTTCTCTGTATCTTCCAAAATCACGTTATGCCAGCACTGCATTCTTCTTCAACCATTAACCCAGTTACCACTGTCCACATAGTACAATTCTGTTATGTCTAAGACAGACTTTCATGATCTCCAAACTGAAAAATACCTCTTTTAGATAACAATGCAGAGCGCAGTTACCCATGACTATTAGTACCAAACCATGGAAAAGATTCTTATGTACAGAATGCAGTACTTAGCATTCATTTAACACTAACCATAGCCTTTTAGAACACCTTTTTCCATAGTACATAAATATATCTTATCCATGCACTGGCCAATAGTTGCCCTGTAAGTAAAGTATTTGACTGCCAGCTTTAAGAGTGGAAGTGTTAACTATACTCAAGTAAAAGAACAGAAGCACGAAAGTTAAGAAAAATAAAATAGCATTAACTGAGCATCTGCCTTCTCTGAAACGTTAATACAGCAGTTTCAGAAGTAGGATAATCCACAGCTGAACCTGAAAAAGACCTTTGTCTTTTTCAAAAATGACCTCAAATGAAAAGCTAAAATCTAACAATGGGTACCCCTTGTTGCTATAGACAGGTACTACAGTAACAGTCTGTTCTTCGTAAAACAGCAGCATTGCAGACACAAGCTCTAGTAAGGCAGGTGAAGCTGCAGGAGCGACCTGCCATACTTTTGTTCCACTTATCAGATGGGTAAGTACAAGAGAATCCTCATTCACTTGTAAAGAAGCCCCAGTCATCGTGACTAATGACCCACAGATCTATTAAGAGAAACAGACAATAAAAGTTGAATATTTTTTATGCTCTTCAACACATAAGTTCTTTAATAGGTATGGACTCATTATTGCAAAAGAACTGAACTGTACTGTAAATACCTACCGGTCAAAGAAATCAAGCATTTTAGAAGTTTTCACCAATAAGGTTTTAAAATTTAAAAAAATCCCACATTGAAAAGATTCTCAGCTTTACTACTCAATACTCAAATTAAGCCAGCAATTAATGCCTCCCTCTCCCCCTCAATCTCTCCCAGTAAGGAAGCACACTGAATTTAGGTGCAGTTAAATTATGGGCATAACACATGACATACATCTACAGCTCATCTTCTTATCACAAGGATAAAGACTGATCGCATAAAAGATGAATACAAAAAATCAATTAAAAAAAACCCAAAACCGTTTTCTATGCATTCCAGAAGTCACAGTGTAATTTCAGGTAAGAATTCAGCTATAGTTTTATTTGTAGTACTGCACTTTTGATAACCTATCAGTTTTTCTTGTCATTCATACTTGGATATTAAGAAAAACACTTAAGTAAAATTTTATTAGAATTAAAGATATTTTAAATTCCACCTGTAGGTTGCTCATTCAGTTGACTAAAAATTTCTGTATGCAGACTAAATGATCTCAAACTTCATGAGGCAAATGTGCTCACAGTTACTGAAGAACAAAATTTTTGCAGAAAAGAGACAGCAATTTCCATAAAAATATCTGTTGGTATATAAAACTGAAAAGAAAGCTAAATAATGATGTGACCAAAATAAGCCATATCTTTAAACTAATTTGAAAACTATTTTTAATAAGTTTTAGACCCATTCCACTGAATAATTAAAAATGTTTCAAAAAAGCCAAAAAATTAGACAAAGTGTTTCCTATTTAAGAAAGATTCTTCACTTTTTTTCCCCTAACAAACACCTACGTGCTACTGCACATTCACAGGCATGTTCAGTAAAAAGCATATTTGAGAGTAAAGTTACAGATTATAAGATTTCTTTATAAGCAGATTCTCTCCAAAGGAATACAGTTTTGAAGTGTTAATGCTTTTTCATACAAGTCAAAAGTACTTTTTATTAAATAAAAATTTTTTTACAGGTAGTGGAAGCTGGGACAGGCACCCTGGGAGAGTATAGGGACGCTACCTGGTTATGTAGGGATGGGTTAGGAAGGCCAACGTGCCAATGGAATTGAACTTGGCAAGAGATGCTAAGAATAGTAAGAAGGGCTTCTACAGCCAGAAAAGGAAGGTCAAAGAAAGGGTTCCCCCTCTATAAGCGAGAATAACAAACTTCTACTCAACAACTTTTTTTTCCTTGATCTTCACTGGCATTCTC
The DNA here is from genome assembly GCA_002844005.1 of Limosa lapponica baueri. NCBI lineage: Eukaryota > Metazoa > Chordata > Aves > Charadriiformes > Scolopacidae > Limosa > Limosa lapponica. The sequence continues at coordinate 779,450 of KZ505711.1, forward strand.
TCTCCTCACACCTCACAAGTGGATGGACCACAAGGCAGAGACTGGGGGAGCAAAGTCCCTCCCACTGTAAAACAAGGTCAGGTTCGTGATCACCCAAGGAACCTGAACATACAGAAGTCTACGGAACCTGACAAGATGCATCCCAGAGTCCTGAAGGAATTCGCAGATGTAGTTGCCAAGCTACTCTCCATGATATTTGAAAAGTCATGGCAGTCAGGTGAAGTCCCCAACGACTGGAAAAAGGGAAACATTGCACCCATTTTTAGAAAGGGTAGAAAGACGGACGCTGGGAATTCCCAGTCTGTCAGGTTCACCTCTGCCTGGGAAGATCATGGAACAGACCCTCCTAGAAGCTATGCTAAGGCACATGGAGGACAGGGAGGCGATTTGAGACAGACAGCATGTCTTCACCAAGGACAAGTCCTGCCTGACCAACCTCATGGCCTTCTATGACAGAGTGACTACCTCAGTGGACAAGGGAAGAGCTATGGATGTTCATCTGTACCTGGATCAAGGCAACACTTGGTATGAATACAGGCTTGGGGATGAAGTGATCAAGAGCAGCCCTGCTGAGAAGGACTCGGGGTTACCGGTGGATGAAAAGCTGGACATGAGCTGACAATGTGTGCTCACAGCCCTAGAAGGCCAACCAGATCCTGGGCTGTATCAAAAGAAATGTGGCCAGCAGGTCTTCTCCTCGAGAAGTCTCCAAGAAGACCTTATTGCAGCCTTTCAGTACTTAAAGGGAGCTTACAGGAAAGATGGGGACAAACTTTTTAGCAGGGCCTGTTGCAATAGGACAAGGAGTAATGGCTTTAAACTAAGAGAGGGAAGATTTTGACTAGATTTAAGGAAGAAATTTTTTAAAATGAGGCTGGGGAAACACTGTAACATGTTGCCCAGAGAGGTGGTAGAGGCCTCAACCCCGGAAACATTCAAGGTCAAGTTGGACAGCTTGACTCTGAGCAACCTGATCTAGCTGAAGATGTTTGCTCACTGCAGGGGAGGTTGGACTAGATGAACTTCAAAGGTCCTTTCCAACCCAAAGTATTCTATGATTCTATGAAATATTAAGAATGAACACTCTCAGTTCAAAAGTCTTGTGCATTAAAAACTGCATATATATCATATTTCATGTCCATTTTTTCCTTCTTCTTTCAGGGAGCAGAACTATAAAAGGTCCCCCAATTTATTTTTATTCAAGCATGTCTTCCATGTTCATGGCGTTCAAGAAGCAGAATAGCAAAATGCTAAACACAGAAATTAACAATAAAAACTCTAAGTCTCAAGGTCATTACAAAAAAAAAAGAAAAAGGGATATTATAAGAATACTTAAGTAGACAAATAGTTGCTGGAGATAAGGGAATACCATGAAAACATACAATTTCAAAATGCTACTCCTTCCATCAAAGGCGCTCAATATCAGAGGAAGTACTAAGATGCTCGGTTAAAAAGGATTAGAAGGTCAAATAATCTATTGCCCAATAACATTTTCTTAACTTGCTTTTAGGATATTATTTCAGGAAAATAACCTCATTTTCTTCCAGAAACTATTCATTCACATGCCTCTCCCACCTCCCCATGACACTCCCAAATAAACTGGGATTTCACAGGGGCTACAGGTTTTTATCCCTTAAACTTCAGATTATTTCACACTAAACACAAGTCTGTTTGTAGCATAACCTGTGGAATTATTAGTTCTTATTTGTGAAAAATGAAGTTTTGACTATAGCAAATTACAGCACTGATTACAAAATTAGGAAAGAAAAGGAGTAGTATTCACTTTTCACCAGTTGCTTCTGAAACTATTTTTCAGTAGTCACTTGTTATTAATACACATGTATGCATCTATACACGAGGAGAACAAGTGGAAAGGCTATCTAATACAATCAGATGCAAAATAAGCAGTCCACACATGTATAAAGCTATCAGCCAAATTACAAGAAGTTTTGTCTGAATAAACAAAAATAGCTAAGAAAAGACTACTTCATCATTATTAATAAAGCCTGCACATGTGGAATTTTAGAAGCTTAGAAGCCAGAAGGCTCCAGGCAACTGGAACTGCTAGTACAGTGAGTAATTACTTATCAGAGAAACCTCCTATCTGCTCAAAATTACTATACTTCAAATTTCTTCCAGCAATCACAGCTATTTTTATACATCCTACAATGGATGCTTCTGCCACTTGCACATTGAAGATACACCTTCTTCAATTTATTCTGACTGAAGTACAACCACTGCCTATAAAGCAACACTATATATGGATAGGTCTAGTGTAAGATTTTTACTGTCTCCTGTTCTATGTAGGAAGGATTATCTGCTTCCTGAATTTATCACTTGGTACATCAACCTTTTACTGCTGTTTCCAACTGTTCATGTGACAAAAATTTCTTAAAGTTGCAATTGGCAGTAGACACATATGTCAGGAAGAATCAGTGAAGTAAAGCAAATTGCCTCACACTACAAAAGTATATAAATTAAGTAATTCTGCAACTTCTTTTTCTAAAATAATCAGGCTACGTAACTTCTGGGCTTGAGGGCCTAACTCCTGCAAAGATGGGATGGGGAGAGCGCTGCACAAAGACAAGGAATCAGCATTATTTTTGTTAACTTCTCTCTAAGAAGATGGGAGCATAATTATTACTTTCTTCATGATGAGTCTTTCCCACAAAACCCATTAAAATAAGCCTCAGGTGGGGTGCCTAAATCAGACAAGATTCAAAAAGGAGATTGCAGGGTTGTATGCCTGCTGGCAGAGGCTTTCATTTCGGAATAAAAGCTGGTTACTTGGAAAACAGGAAGTCTGTAACAAGGTTCTTCATAAATACTGAAGATGGCTAGTAACTTCAGCTTTATTTTCTTGTTTCCATCCCAAAGGTCTCCTCACCTTCATGCAAAGAATCGGAGAGATCATTCTCCCTTACAGTAATTCAATGAGGCAAAGTGATTAAGTTGTTGCAAGCATCAGAAAGGGTTACAAAGACAGAATATCAGAAGTAAAGCAGACTAAATTTGACTTACATTAAACACAGTCCCCCAATCTTATTCAGTAAAAAAAGGTAAACAAAGTTGTGTTTTCCAAGGCATTTTTCCCAATAAATATTTTCATAACAGTTCCTACCTCCGAGAAGTAGTCTATTTTCTGCAGTCTGAACTAGTAATTATAGCTTTATTCTTAGCTCCATTACACAGCTCCTTTGCCACTTCAGACAGTTACACCTTGGTTTTCACAACTAGGTTCTATCCCTACTTTGGTGGTTGCCATGTCTCAGCAGTTAAGCAATTGAGATCTCTGCTTTCTACTTTCACAATGCTAGTCTAGTGCATGGTAACAATTTACAACTACTTACAAAAAACAGATAGATCCTGATGAATTTCTCCAATTAGCAAGCATGTAAGACTCAACATTTTGACTAGACATTCTACAACTTTTCCACCTCTGACCAGGAATACACAGTGCCATACCTTGCTAAGGGTTATCTCTAAGTACTCCTGGTTGCAGACCATTCTTAATACACCATTAAAAAGAAGTTCTGTATGAACTGAAATTATTGGAGAGTATGTTTACCTGGAAAGAGTCTTTAAAGAGCAGCACAACAGTTTGAAAGCTACCTAACTAGGGAAACGCTATCCAGTCTGTGCATCAACAAATTTTTGATGCACAACATGATCCTAAATTTTTGAAAGTGAAAATAGTATTTAAAAAGTATTAAAATTCATCATAGCACAAACATTCAATGCAACAAAATGAAAGTGGTATGGGCCTGTTCATTTCATATTCCCTGACCTTCAGAGATGACCTCTCAGCTTAAATAGTATTTTATTGTAGTTTAAACATAACTTTAAAATCACCATTACAAAATCCAAGCTGCCTTCAATAGAAAACAAAACCAAACAAGCATGCACATAGAAAACAACTATTAGAAGCCTATTTTATATAATAAACTTCTGCACTAGTACAAAATTGAAAAAGTAACTAACTATATGACCTAAGAAAAACTATTCTAGGAATTAAAGGAACTTTTTCAAGGAAAAGATATCCTAAGAATTTTTCCTAGGGTATAACTGATTTAGGGAAGATTTGTACTTACTTTCTTAGTTTAAAAAGCTTCACATCTCGCTAACTGACTATATACAGCTTTGTGAAAGGCACAAAGATACACAAGAAGTTTTAGGTATTGCTTATGTACAAAAGCAAAAGGTCCCCTCTTATGAGGTGACCATCATAAGAGGATTTCTGGGTATAAAAGCACCAGGCAGTGTAAAATGAGAAATTAAAATCTTAAACTGCACTTAAACTTTTTTTAGAAGTATTTAAACTAGTATTAAAACCAGTAAGCAGCAATATATGCCGTGAAATAAAACTGAAACTGAAGCTATTTAAATATCTTAGCAACTTTAAATAAAAATATGCAAGTAGTAGATTAGCAGTTTGGTCGTTTATAGTGTTTATTCAAAGAGAACACACTAGGAATACTTAAGTGCTTAGTTTAAGGTATACGCATATGCACACAAATTCTGTGATACTTAAGACTACTAATAGTCTCAGGATTTCATAGAGACACAGTAAGAGCAGAACAAAAAGTCTTACAATACTATAAAAATTTATACATTAATCCATGGGACTTCTTTCTGCTTTAAGTAACAGGGACACTTTATTAAGTAGATTTATACCCCTAAATCAGAAAACTTCTGTGAAAAATTGATCCTGGATTACATCACAGAAAATGCATGATACTGCTTTTTACCTCCAGATCCTAGCTGCTTGTAGAATCTGTATTCCAAATGTAGCTGTGGTGCTCTCGACTTCATTGGCTCCTGATTTAAAAACAAAAACAACATTTAAAACAAAGCCTCTCTGCCAAAGCCTAAAAACTAATACACTAACCTACCACCAGTCAAGCGAACCCTACTGCTTCTAAGCCACATGGAAAGTTTGAATGTTTCTTCTGAAATGACTGGTAATTAAGAAACTAATAAACCTAAACTTCACAGGTGAGACTAGAGCATATTGGGACATTTACATCTTGTATTGCTCCATGGGACCAGGGTCGAACAGGCAAACCCAATCACAGACCCACAATGGAATAGCTGAAAAGTACTTTGTCTCCCCAAAGCATATGGGTGATGTCTTGCAGCTCTCAAAAGATGGCATTGATATGCAGCTTAACAGGTTGAAAAGGCTATCCACACACTAGTTATACATGATAAATGTATCTTTACAAAAAAAAGTTTTATCCTAGGATATTGACAAAAAGATACCAAATCCTTCCACCAAATTGTTAAGAAATTAGCAGAAATTAAATAGCATCATTCTGAACTATAAATTAGAAACAAAAAGACACCAGAGTAAGTTTGTAGTTCAAATCTTTCTCTTCCCAACATGATGTATGTAAGTTAATGAAACCTTAGTTCTGTGTTGTACACCCTAATGTGGCATGGTCTCATAGAATTGTGACATGAGACCAAGCACAGGAACACACAAGCAGCCTAAATGAATTCCTAACTTCTTGAGTATTTCCCTTTACAAAGTAAAGGAACTTTATCTTAAGATTCTTAAAGCAACTTCCTACAGCATCTTTTAGAAGATATGCTCAGTTTCTTGCAGTATGTATATCTTCCAATGCATCAGTGATAAATTGGACATTAACTGTGCAGTATTTGTACACAGATTGCTCCTACTAGATTTGTAGCATGTAATTAGTAAGACTGTTAATACACTTATCAGCAATAACAAATACTGCTGGACATTGGTTTTCAGGAAAAGTTTGGTCAAGGTCCTCACCTCTTCCCTCACACAATCTTCTTCATAAGCTAACAGTTTATCAACCTGTGTTGTTTCCCAGTGGCACATCCCGGCTATAGAAACCGTAAGCTAATGTGCAATCATGAGAAACTTAGTTCGCTTCTTCAACCCATATCCCCCCAGCACCCAGATGTTTCAAATTGCAGCTACTGCTACAGCCAAAGTCCCTGTTGTTCATTTCAGTGGCCAGTCCAACCACAAAACACTGTCAAGATATATTTGTACATTTGATTTTGCAAATCAGTGCACCTATCAACCTTCAGTACTCAGCTTTCAGAGGTGTAAGTAAATCCACTATGAAGCACGTTACTGAAACATTTTAATCTTTTACAAAACCACACAAATTTAGCTATTAATACTTTTGCCTGCAGTATTATTATACAAGTCTGCTAGTTACGAAACATATCCCTCTCTACATAGCCTCAAATTAAAGTTTGAAATTCTGCCTGGTAAGAAGAAAATATTTTCTTCCATTAAACTCTGCACATATGCTGAATATACTAAGACACTGGCTGATAAGTAGTTTGATTTCGTTCAATTATAGTTTTTTAAGTTTTGCCTTAATTAATAATACATTAAAAACTTGATCACCACTCAAGATTGTAAGATGCTCCCATAGTAAGGATGAAAAATAGCTTGTATGTATTACATTTACATAAAGAGACCCCCAAAAAAATTCTCCTAGTAGAAAGAAACAGCTTCCAATTTTTGACATACACATGTACACTTTTTTAAATTAATGCTGATTGTTCCAGTCATCAGCAGGAAGCAGTTCTGACAGGCCTCCAGAAGGCAAAATGTTCTCAAACAGTCAAACAAGTCTACTTGACAACTGCACACGAGCCAAAGACTGAAGTTAAACCCTGTATAGCAGACAGACAATTAAATACTTCTACTCACTCCAGTAACAGTGACAAAAAAGTGATAATATGTATTTATATTCCATTTATTGGCTGACAGTTTTCTGGAATTGCCTTATTTTTGTAAGGAGTCTTAGATATCTTCCTGACTGTTCAGTAACTCCAAACATACAAAGGAAATAATCTTTTGTTCAACCAAAATCGTGAGGGGGCAAGCACAATGAGCTCTTCACATAAAATTTGTTTTGTTCCTACACACCCCACTTTGCAGTATGCAGTAAACCACTGATTAATGAGAAAAGACCTATAGATAAGGATAAATCAAGACACAGCTATGTTAAATGTAATCCTCCACCATAAGAGTGAAGAATACATCACTAACTATATTTTTATGAATAAGTCCAAAAAGCACATTCAAGAATAAAAAAAAAAAAATGGCAAACCATGGTTCTTTCTATTTTCATTAGTAGTTTGGTACATTTTAGCATCTAAAAATAAGCTTGGGAACACATAACTGTTCAAATATCATGTTATTCCCAGAGGACTTTGAAGCCAAATTCTCCTCTTGCCAGAGGAAATTAATGTATTTTGTTTACTTTAAAAAGCTCACATCTTCACTAAAGTATCCTGAAAGAACTGTTCCAGGATTTCTGCAGTGCTCTATAAATGGCCTTCCCTCTACTGCTTTCAGATTCAAGTCTAATTATTTCAAACTTCTATATTAAATCATAGATAGCTTATTTTCCCTGCAAAAGAGCATTTGCTTTTCTTTGTGAGGGACTCAGGGTGCTGCTGCCATCAAAGAATGCAGTTTATTAAGCACCAGTTACCTGAGCAGCAGAAACAACAGCTCCTTAGTTCAGAGAGGTTCTTTTGAACTAAGTTTTTTCCCTCCTTTTTTTGTGGGATTCAAACAAAAGGATAGAGACATCTGAAATCTATTTTAAGTTCATAATGGATTTTTTCAATCATCTTTGTGCCAAATACATGAAATAAAATATTATACAATTTTCAAGACATGCCACTTTCCTTCTAAAGGGCTTTAAGAATACAGTTTACTTGCTCTAACCATAGAGGTAGAAATTTTCAAGAATTCTGATTTTAACCCAAAGCACAATAGAAACTTTCAGCTCTTACTTATTTTTCATGTTTTTATTAATCTAGTGAGAACTCTACTCAGTATATCTTCTGTTTCTCCTTCATATTGTCTTAAGCAACAACAAAAGATTTTTTCCTGAAAATAGCTTAAGAGGTAGGGCTTGTTACAGGAAAAGATTCGTCCTAAAACAGAGTTGCACTTGATTTGCATTTACTACAGCCTTCTAGAGAAGTTCAGAAATGGTATCATTCTAGACTGCAATAATTCTTTTTAAAAGGAGGAATAAACATTTTAGCCTTGGAACCAACTGCAACTTCTTTCCACACACACTCCACACTTAAAATTTTAAGGACTAAAATCTTAACAGTTGAGTAATTACTAAATCACTGAATTAAAGATTACAAATTAAAATGAGCAGTGACTACCTCATAACTTGCTATGTTTCACACAGAGACAGAAAGAAAAATTGACTTATTTCCAGAAGCAGCTCAAGCAGAAATTCCTTTAGTTGATATTTGGTTAGTGGTTAAGAATCCTGCAGAGAAGGTAAGTTTGGGCAATGGGGAAATTTGTGAAAGGGAAGAGCTGAAAATGGAATAGGAGATTTAAGTAGAGGGTCATGTAGTAAAAAAAGTAAATCTAACAACAAATCAAGAGGTGAGTAGGAAAGGTACAGTTCATGTATACCACATGGTTATTGCTGAAGAACTACCTGATCACAACATACCAGTTTGTGTATTAACAGAGCAGCAGAAACATACAATCACTACTGAACAGTGCACTACTGATAAAGCCCAGTTCCTAAGAGTTTCATTCCAGTTTTTAAAAAAGTCTGTTCTACCTTTCAAACTTGAGTATCTGCCCAACCAGAACAGGCCATAATGAAAGATGGCAGAGTAAGACCCTGGAACTGTAGCCATTTTACCAGAATAAATAAGTATATAAAAACTTACATATAAACTTTATACATTAAAATGCATACATTGTATGGCCCTCAGGCCTCTCACAGAAAAACTGTTTAAACTATTTTCCCTACACAAGTCCTGAAGTTACCATAAGCATCATTAAGAGAAATGTACTTGTGTAATTTTGTCCACAAGGGAAATATTAATTCAACACAATGAAAAGTTTAAGTCAAAACAGTAGTTAAAAAATCCATTTACTTTTAACATCAGAAGCACTCCTGCAAGCTGCTGTATAAATGCAGCCATTATAACTCATGCTCTCAAGAGAAACCCACCATTTATACACAAAACATCTGGCATAAGAGATGTCTTGCTGGTGACAACAGAACAGTACATCACCAATGGAATGCTACCATAAGGAATGCAAATATGATTTTAGGACACTACAGGAGAGATATTACCACAACTGTACCTGCCACAGGTTACTGCTCAAGCTACAATACGTACATAATTGAGGTAAACCCACTCAGGAGAGCTACATTTGAACTACAACAGGTGCAAAACAGAGTAAATTAAGAGTGCCTTATTTAGGATAACGAAACAAAGACTGAGCATAGGCCTAATGAGTGCTCTCAAAACACAATAGGAATTAGTGCCAGAAATAGGGAAAAACTATTAGGCTTAAAAGGGAAAGAACAGCATACCACAAACAAGTGCAACATACCAAACTGTTAGAATAAAGTCCTGGTACTGTCTCCAATAGGAGAACTAAACAGCAAAAAAGCAAATTTCAACTAAATCCTGCAATTCGATGCAGCTGCTTTTAACAGACCGAAGCTTGTGACCCAAATCCCTTCCAATTTGAAAACATATTCAAAAGAGCTGAAAGATATTAAAAAAAATGAGAACCGTATTAAAAGAACCTACTAGTTCTACCTGTTAATAAATATATTTACACTACAAGATGATGCAAGTTCCAGTGTTGATTTTGACTACGATTCCTTCCATCTGTTTATTGCAAAGACACTATAGCTTTTTATACCACTAATGTAAGAGGAAAATTCAAGAAGTTAACTACATATTCAGTTCTTTAAGCACTAGTATTAAATTACAGATGAACTTTACTACACTGGTTCTTTAGTGACTTCAAAGTTATTAAATAGCAATACTTGAAGGTTTTTGCACCAGTGTAAACGAACAGCTGTAACATTGAGTAATTTGGAAACAAAGTAAAAGTTGCCACTGAACAGCATCTTTAAAAGTTAAAATAGGTTGAAGTAGTAGCTGATTTTATTAGTAGGTACATATATAATAAGAATGTTTTTTCCAAAACCCACTGATCAGCTTAAGAAGTTCTCTGACTCTACATTATCAAGTAATTTGTGCTTGGGAAAAAAAAAACCAACACCATATTGTAGACTATTTCTGAATGCTCTTTATAGTAAACAGCCTTTAAACCAGACAATTTTAAACCAGACATTTTTTTTTTTTAAACAGCCTTTAACCTCAGACAATTTTCAAGTTTTACCAGACATGTAGAATAAGTTCAAGGTATTTTAAAACAAAATTAACTTAAATCTGGTATAACACACACACGATAACCCTCAAAACTACATCCAATGTTGCTCTTTGAAACCATAGTTTGCATGTTTTTAAATCTGTAACTGCTACTGAAGTATTTTTCTAAGCAAGGATAGTAATAAACATATTTTTCAAGAGTTTATTATATGTATTTGCAATGCTTTTTAGAATCCCCATCTAAAGCCATGTATTTCTGTATCCATAGTTGACCTTTCACATTATGGAAGTAGAAATTCACCATACTATGTTATGAAAAACTTTGTCGTTCTGCAGCAACAAGAAATTAATGGAACTCCTAAAATTCCTTCAATGACAAAAAATAAACAACGAAATTTCATCTTGAAATACTTTGGTTACGAAAACAGTCATTTAACAAGAAATTAAAAGTATGCAGAAGCAAAACATGAAGTTAACTGAGTAGTTCTGATGAAAGATTCAGAAAGAGCAGAACAATGACATACTAACAAAATATCCAAGTTTACCACATTTGTAAGGGAAGGAAATATTTTACACATCATTGCAAACACAACATGTCTACCA
>KZ505711.1:808272-845312 GCA_002844005.1 Limosa lapponica baueri
AAAAAAAAAATGTCATATTTCCATACCTACAGAGTACACTGATTTTGTATAAAATACCCCTCTTTGAACAGCCAAAAGTAAGATATTATCTATCCTGTATTAAAAAAGCTTTCCTAAAACATATGCTGCACTTTCACACGTAGCTATACTCAAAAACACCAGATAAAGAAATAAACAAGAGAGAGAAGAGTGGATGAGGCATAACTACAGTGAAATATGTTCAAACAGAAATGCCCCATGAAACAGAGGAATCATAAAGCAGTTCAATAAACATCCTAGGAGAATGCATTGGTAAACACATTTCTAATATTCTCAAAGTGTTGCATACTAGCTATTTACAAATATTCTCTGCACCTTCTCTTAGAAAGTGTTGAGATACTAGTTATTTATCTTAAGTAATTTTTAATTAGAATAAATTACTTAGGGTTATAATATGGTGTGATTTATGCTGTGTGCTTAGCTTCACCTAGCATGAGTAGCTAGATTTGCTGAAGCCTTTAGGGTCCAATAATTTCCTCAGTAATTTTACTATCAGCTGGTACAGTGGTGTGCTTAGTCTTTTAGTATGAAGAAAATATTGATAACACACTGATATTTAGCTAGTGTTCTCCTTAAGTCTGGGGCCTTTCTGTTTCCCACGTTCTGCCAAGGAGCGCAGGTGCACAAGAAACATAAACCAGAAGATAACAAGACTACAACCTTCAGCAGAGACTGCACATCAACAGGGTAAGAGCAGTCAGTGGCCTGCCTGGACACAGAAAAAGAATCCCAGAAGGTATTAGAAGACCCCAGACCAAGAATCACCATTGGACTGAAAGACAATTGAAGAGCGTGTGAGGGGCAGGTGTAGAGATCACAAGGGTGTCATTGCCCAGGGATTTCTTTGTTTGAGGTCCCTCTCTGGAGGCACCCAGCCCGGGCTGATCCTACTGCTGAACCTTGCAATTAATTTAATTATTTTTATAAAATCTGACACCTGAGACTCCACTGTGGGAAACCTGAAGAAGGGATCTCACCTGAGAGTGACTATGTGTGTGGGGAGTGGGGGTCGCCCACTGCAAAGGAACCACAGTCCGAGCAGGGAAAGACTTGGGTGATGTGTGTGCCACTCCTTAAGTGGGGTGTGAATGCTCAGGCAGAGGCTTCCCCTTTAACAAAAGAATCCACCCACTCATTCATTTACAGTAATGAAAATATCATCTATTGAACACTAGAACTAAATATAACAGGTGAACTAAATCTGATCAATACAAATTCATCTATAATTTTGGAACACAACTGAGTACTTTACTACTTACTAAGAGTTTCAGAACTTCCTTTGAAAGTACTGCTTTCAGAAAAAGCTTTCCAAGTGACCAAAATCCAAACCAATTCTACATCACAGATTGGTATGTAATGTCTCCTCTTCTACATTCTCCCTATGTTGAAGAGGAAACATTAAATTATAAAGTGGCTTACCTAGGGTCACAGGGAAAGATAAATGTTCCAGTCACTGTCTTTATCTGTGATCATCAGCCTAGCTTTTAACTACTTTCTTACTAGTTTGCATTTATTTACGTAACTATTTAGCTTAAACACACACATTTTTCTTCACTGAACTATTTTAGCTGTGGCCCTCAAACCTAAAGAACCCCCAATGACAATGTCTAGGAGGCTACTCAGAACTAGCCTCAGGAAAAAAAACTCAGCAGCAGCAGGCTTGATTTCATGACAGTGGTTCTGCAGCAGCACTGAGGAAGCATAAAATGCATCCATAGAAAAAAAAAAAAAAAGATTAAAAGATTTCAAATTAAGGATTGCCAGAAATTATACAACAGTTAGATAAAAAGCTCCTTTTTAACCTTTTAACAGATCAGAGAAAACAATTACATAGAAGTCTCAAAACATTTTTGAAAGAATGTTAAAGACCCAGAGGCAAAACAAACAACTTGTTATAATTCTTATGCTTTTGCCTACTCTTCCAGGGTACATTAGTTGCTCCTTGGGAATATACCATCCCATTTTCATTGCTAAATAATTCCCAGGTATCATGATCACTTTAAGATCATCTAACCACAGGCTGCTGCTGAAAAGCATTCTCGCCAGTATGCTTCCCCTAAGCACTCTGTCAGCTCTTTTGCTCGTACAACTGCAGGTGGGGTATGCAGGATTGGACTGAAAACTCTTGCAACTAGTTTCCAGTTGAATCAGTGAGGTTAAACTTTGAAGAAGCAGCACCCCAAACTCCTTTACAGCTTTGTTCCTCCTCTGGTTTGTGTGTGCCTTGAATTGTGTTATTACTTGTGTATGCCATTCCAGAACAATCAGTTAGAAGTAAAAAGAAAAACCTAAGGAACAGGAAGCAGCTCTACGTTTTCTTTACAACAGACTAAAAAAAACTGCTTAGCTGGTATGACTTAAGTAAAGCTAGATAGACAGAGGGAATACAGCTGATCAGTACCCTGTCCTTTAGAAAGTTGTTTTTTGTCATTACAAGATACTAGAGAAAAGTACCACCGCCACTTCCTATTGCTCACATTTGATCTATTGCTGTCTCAAAGTCATAAGTAAGCAAAATTCATCTTAAACACCACGAGACTTCCTAATGTTTTATTAAAACACAATTTTAAGACAAAAGTAAAGATGGTACAAATACATGCAACTTTGATACTTTTAATCAGAGAACAACTTAGCACAGTCACTACTGAAGCATAAACAATGCTATTTTCATAGGACACACTTTGCAGATGCAGTTGGGACAATAAGTTTTGATACACTGCATCAGCTTTAAAAAAGTATTTATATAGTTATGAGGCTATTCAAAAGTGAAAAATTACTACAGGAAGTAAATTCAGTCTCGTTAATGGTACATAAGTAAACTGGATGAGGAAAAATTCTTTTTGCAAGTTCAGTGACTTTTTTTTTTAGGGAAGCAAAACTTCAGAGAGTGTATGAAGACAGAGCCTGAGAGTCCTCCAAACAGGTTGAATCTCCTAATTAACCTTGAATATCTTTATCTTGATCATACAGAAAAAAAACCTACAGAAAATGTGATGTATCACTGTATCTGAACTGGTATTCTAGATTCTGAAACTCAATTTACATTTCATAAGCAAATATCTCTATTTGATTCAAAAGTACAGTAGCAAGACAAAAAGATTCATTTCATTAGCTGAAAGTCATTCTCAGCTGATGAGCTAGTTTGCTGTTTGCCAGGTAATTTCAGACCAGCACAATTAAAATACCACTTATTTCGATTGCAAATACTGTTTCACTTGTTGAAACATCTCCATTCAAAAGAAACTGACAAATGGATGTTGAGGTCAGCAGAAGACATCTCCTAAAACACAGTTAACAAAGAAATCTCTATCTCACCTTTTCCCTCTAAAAGGAAAATTGCATTACTCCCATCTTCGATTTTAACATCCCAGCACAGGCCAGGATAAAATGCATCTGCTAGACATTTATTACTGTTCAGAAAAGGTGTGAGCCTACAGTGCAGCTAAATTGTTTTTCCCTACTAGTAGTCATAACCTAGTTAGCAACACTTAATACACTTCACAATGTGCTTCACTTATGATGATGCTTAAAAACATGCAAAAGTAAAGGATAATTTTGCACAGTATATATTTATAACTATGTATGTACTTACAAAAGATCTTATACACAAAATGCACTACGAAAAAAAATCTTTGATTTTATTCCAGCTCCTTCTACTCATAGCACATCACTTTAACACCCCTTAAGGGTTTGCCAAAGTCAACAGTGAAGCCTGAAAATAAGCTCGTTAAAAGTTTCACAGCAAATCACCTGAAATATCACTCTTAGCGGTTTAAATTAATCAAACTTAAAACCGCTATATTCAGAGTGTAAGTAACTTAAAAAATAATTACAAAAAAAGCCCTGGCAGTTCAGTTTGCCGGTAATCTGCTAACTAAGCCAGTACAAACTCACTCCAGCAACCTGCTTCTACAGAACAGGAAAGCGAACTTACTCGCTTGGTCCTACAAAAACAGCTGACCGCCGCCAGCACCACCGAAACTGGCCATTACCCAGGGGAACCCGACCGAGCGAACTCTTCTTCGGAAGGTGAGGGGCAGCCGGAGGTCTCGCAGCGGCGGCTTCTGTCACCCGGGAGAGCCACAGGAAAGCCAGGGGCCCTTCCACCGCCAGCCCTGGCACCGCCGCGGCCCGCACGCCCGGCTCGCCCCGCGGAGGGGCGCGCAACCCCCTCCCCACACCCCGTGGCTACGGGGGAAAGGAGAAGGGAGCCGGTGAGAGGCCTCGGCCGCCACAACCGACGCCCCTCGGAAAGGCGGGCCAGGGACAGATACCTACCGGGCTCCGCGGAGGGGGCTGAGGGCAGCCGGCTCCGCCGCGCCGCGGGGAGAAGGGAAGCTGGCAGCTCGGTGCCCGGCGGCGAGCTTTTCACTTCTGGCCGAAGGTCCCCGCCCCTGCCGCCGGGGCCAACCGGGGAGGGCACCGCCGGCGAGGTGTTACGAAGCGGCGACAGCCCCGGAGCGCCCGCCCCTTCCCACCGCACCCGGCAGGAGCCCCAGGGGGGCCGGGCCGGGCCGCGCCTCCGCCCGGATACAGCGGGGGGAGCGTGGGCGGGGCCTCAGGGAGCGCAGGGGGAGCGTTAGGCCGAGGGCACCCTTCGCGCGAGAGATTGACAGGGTCCCGCCGACCATTCGGAAGACGAGAAGCCTCGGGAGGGGGCGGGGCTCGCTGGTGGGCAGAGGAGGTAGCCAATGAGAGAGGGGCTGGGCGTGGCAGCGCGAGGCGGGTGGGGCTGGCAGTGGGTGCCGTTGGCCCTCAGTCTCTCCTCAGTGCTGGGGGGCGGGTAGCGGTCGCCTAGTGGCGGGTGTGGGACAGCAGCAGCAGCAGCGCCCGAAGGGGTTCGGCCGGGAAACGGCGCTCAGGTGCTCTCCGAGGCCAGGGAGGCAGGCATCTGACTGCCGATCGCACGCTGCTGTTTCCCCTCGAAACTTACGAGGTCCAGTTCACAGGAGGAGGCGGCGGCGGGGCAGGACGCCGCCTTCGCCGCTCGCCTCCGTCGCCTTAAGCCTGGGTGAGCTGATGCGCTTTGCCGCGAAGAGGCAAAGGTGGCAGCCTAAAATGGGAAGGGCTAGCTTCCAAAGACTGCCCCCAGCCCCGGAGCGGCTGAGTCAGTTGCAGACCATAGCCGCCGAGCGCTTGGAACTACAGCTGATGCGCTTTGCCGCGAAGAGGCAAAGGTGGCAGCCTAAAATGGGAAGGGCTAGCTTCCAGAGACTGGCCCCAGCCCCGGAGCGGCTGAGTCAGTTGCAGACCATAGCCGCCGAGCGCTTGGAACTACAGCTCTCCTTCATGTGCTGCTGGGCACCGGCCCCCGGGGCGCCGATATCCTTCAACTTAGGACTGGTCACATTTGGTATTTTCTCCAAAATGCTATTGCCTGTCTTGTAGTCCCTACTTTTAATAGGGAAAACACTACTTTTTTGGCACTCTAGTTACTTAACAGGTGAGGTTACACACTCAGGCCTCGACCATTGCCTATGTATCTGTGAAGAAAACAGCAAAATCAGAACCCCATTCCGGCTTGATGGTTGCGGGAAAGTAAATGTTAAAAGATAGGCTGTACAATAAGACTTTGTGCCAACACTTTGGCAAAAGCAAAGATCTTAGGCCTTTTCTTTGTTCTCTGAGCAGGGGAGTGGAGCATTTATGCCACTGAGTGCCTAAGGTTTGAAGTAAAAGGATTTTATTTTGTGTCACTTGAAAACTTAAAAATAGCTTTAAAAGTTTATTAACAGTTTGTTTTACAGTCATTATAGATATGGAGGAGAGAGGATGCAAAGGAAAAGCGTTGGAGCTTCTGACAGTTCTTCAGTATTGCTTGCCCAAATATTTTTTAAGGAAAGTTTGCATCTTTTCAGAACCTTCTAGAAATCCTTGCAGAATAAAGAATTACAAACCATATAGCTACAATAGACTTTAAGAAGTCATTCACTCAGTCTTCTTTTCCCTGACCGTACATTTCCTAGTCTCAGCAGATATTTAATTACCTTTGCCAAAAAAACCTCCACATGCAGTCTGTGCTGTTACTCCCATTAAGAAAGATTTTGCTCATGTTGAACTGTGAACTTGTAACTTAAGCCTGTTGATAATTGTCCTGTATTCATGCTAAGTATTTTGTGGTGTGTTGGTATATAAGGCAGACCTCAGTAAAATCATCGTCATTCATTTGCAGAAATGTGTAATTCCTCATTTACCATAGGGAGCACGGATTCACCTTCAGAACATCTTCCAGCAATTTGCCTGGTCTTCTCTAGCATCATACAGGATGCAGTCTTGGAACAGTGCAGAGAGGTTTGTGCTCTTTTACATTAAAAGTTTCCCCTCTGTAATAGGTGGTTTTATCAAAGAGAAGTGAGCATATACTTAGTTCCAGTTAGTATTGCAGTGTGCAAAAGGAAAACATGTGTTCCACATCTCAGAATTTTAATCAAAAAGTGCATCTGTTAGACAGCAGTTAGAATTACAGTCTGTTAGGCTGCAGCGGTGAAGAAGGAGAATAATTGCTACGTGTAAAATGTCTTTCTACTCTTAATCATTAAGAACAATACAGACATACCATGCTGTATGTCAAGTACATAAAATAGGAAAGGAATGCTGTGGCTTCAACTTTATAATGTGATGTACTTTGCAATGTACATGCATGAACACTGTTCCAAGTAAAGGAAAAAGTACTTCCAGTTTTTAATCCTAGACTGAGCATTATTGCCTTCATGGAATCCTTTGAAAATTCCTGCATACAACGCAAAATAACAGGGCTTGCCAGATACCATGCCTCTTAACATTCCAAAGCTTTTTATTTTAAAAAAGTACTTTATTGTAAAGTTGACAAGATATTTCATTCCGTCTGAAATTTCAACTTTCACTTTAATTCATCATTTTGCACTGAGATTTCAACAGCCATTTCCAGAAGCCTACACAATTTCATTTATAGTGTTTTTCTGACAAACTTACTCCTTCATGACATAAATACTAAATTACTAGATACTAGTAAATTAAGAAGTTGCACTAAAAAAACCCACAGGCATAACTTCTGGCTTTTCAGTATTACAATTCAGATTTCCCCTCACAACAACTCTTCCACTTTGTTAAGATTTTTGTTCTTTTCACACATGAAAGAAATAATCATATGATTCCTCCTTCCATCCAATGTTTTAAACTAATATTCAGTTCTATCCCACTGTCTTACAACTTCAGCCAGTCAAGCTCGTTTAGAATGATTACTCTCACTGAGGTACCTCGATCACAGTCCTTTCAAATTTCTGCCATTCAGGATCCTGTAACTTAATCCATGTGCCTAAGAAGATCTCAACACCTAAAAATAGAGCTAAACAGGCAGTAATATAAGCTGCTGCAGTAAATTAATTCTTTCTTATGGATCATCTAAATTCTGTTTGACTAATCTTTAACTTAAGTTTTTTGTTCTAGACTAAGAGTTCCTAGTGCGTGATAAATTACTGCAACATAGTGAACTACAGAGTCATGAGCCAGCACTTAGCCAACTTTTAGCCCTATGTGGAGGGGCAGTGGAGGGAATCTGTTCCTGGCTGCTGTACACGTGTGCCTACAAACAGAGAAAACAAACAACACTGGGTACTTTTCATTTGTTCTAAAGTTCATGCAGTTTGGCAGCACTCACTGTTTGTGCAGGACAAAGCCTTACCTGGCTGGATTTATCAGTAAGCATTGCATATTGGGGTTGAGGTACACTTGTCAGTTCCAAAATTTCAGGACCACAAGGAGGCTTTTATAATCCTCTTCTGAATGTAGAGAGTGCAGCGAGGAAGCCAGACTTGTTAATGCCATGTAAGAGAAAGGTGGGGCTTGCCTTCTGCTGTGCATGAGTGGGGCCCAGCAAAGAAGCAGGAACTCGTGTAATTGCTGTTGTAGTGCTAATGATGGTGGCAAAAAGCATGCCCGGTTTGAGAATCCCTGTAACACATCATCCTCATACATCATACAACATTTAGCAGTTAACAGAATGTCATTGCTTTAAATAAAAAAGCAAAATCAGGCTTTGGCTGTTTATGTTGGCTGACCCACATACAAATGTCATACTACTTTCTCTCCATAACCCGAAAGTTGTTGGTTTAGCTGATTTCTCAGCAGTTTGCTGTTCTCAGTTTTTCTTCAGAAGAACTCCCTATAACCCTGGGGGGAGTGCACTTACATGAGGGAGAGATGTGAAAAAGGGCTGTGCTCAGACTGACCCCTTCCAAACTAATGGCAACAATGAGCTTTTAAAAGCTGGTGAAATCAGAGTTGCACAAAAAAAAGCAGAACATGTAGGATATGTAGATCTTCATTGATGAAATGCCTCAACAGCATCAAAATCTATTTTAGTACAACTGGGGAATTAGCCTGTTAAACTGTAGAATGAAAAAATTATGAGTCATGTCAAGTGAAAGGACTGAAAAGGCCACATGCAAGAGAAGCATAGGCACTTTGCAAAAACATAGGCACTTTTTTGCAAAAGCAAAAACATAGGCACTTTGGCAAAATGTTAGAATTCTCAAGTTTGAGATAGTGATAAGAGATCTGATTGTTGATCAGAGGCTGTTTCATGTACAGGGAGGATTTTGTTTGTTTTAAGCATTTAATCATAGACCTGCATCAAGCAATGGTAATCAAGTTGTCATTCATCCAAGAGGTTGAACAGAAGTTACGTATTTTTTCATTTAGGTAAAAGTGACAGTCAAAGCTCAAAGTTTAGGGAAAACAAAAACAGATCGAAAGATTTCTGCAAAATTTTTAAGAGGTATTTGAAAAGGTTTTCAGCCCCACAAGCACTTTCAAAGTTAAGCTTTGCAGTAACTATAGAAAATCACACTAAATCCTTGTGTTAGTTACTTCTTTATTTTTATTCTATGATTCCAAGTGTAATTAAATAATGTAAAGCTGATACAGACTTTTATAAATGGAGCTTTCTTTTATTAACATAAAGAGGGGTTTTTAGTGTAACTTTTTTTGCAGTATTATAAATTCCCTTATATTCTCTTTACCCCATTTTCTGTTTCCAATATGTTTCAGAAATGTCAGCATAACTCTGCAAGTTGAATTTAAAAAAAAAAAAAACCAGAAGAAATACTGATATGATGTAAACATCTTCAGTATTTTTCAGGCACTGCATCCTTGTGTTTATTTTCCTCTCTTAATGTAACAGTCCGGGACTACAAAGAAACTATTTATATGTTTCAAGCTATTCTGCAGTATTTCCACTTCCTTTCATAACAGCAATTAGTCAAGTTCCAGGGTTTTTTAAATGCTGTATTTGCTAATATATCACAAACTTCACTATTAATTGTACTTGGTTTTTATGCCAGCTGCTAAATGATTCACAATCTGGCTTCACCAGTATTTGTAGTTCTTCCCAATCCTTTCCCTTGAAGAGGACCAATGAATAGTCCTTTGCCTGAATTTTTACCCTTCTTCCCCCCAATACCCTGCCCCAAAATCCTATTCTCTGGTTTATAAATTGTTTGAATCCTACCTTAGAAAATCTCTAGTGAATTAGTCACAAATTACTAATTTTTAGTGCACAAAGAGTAGTAACAATGCAACTCTTCTGCAATGCAAAATTTACATTTTCCAACCATTGTTCTAACTGCTGTTCCTCGGCAACTGACTCACCCACTCTGCCCCTAATATTTTCCAGAATAGGTTATGTGAACAACAAAGCAGAAAAAGGAAAGTTTATTAGAAACAGCTGGTAAAAATGCAGAATAAACTTTTTTTTTTTTCTGTAGACACTTCTACTTTCTTCTCATCATCTCTGAGAGCTTTTGCTCTTTCCCACATGTCAGATAATGGCCTTCAGTGTTTTCTGAAGGAAATTCCACCACTATCTGTATTTTGTCTGCTTCCCATGAAACTCTTGGTCTGAGAGATGAGACAAAATGTTTCATAATGGCACCAAGTTAATTTGTATGCTATTGTACTGAATATACTCAAAGGTCACCAAATACAGTAGGAGATCATTTCAGTGGAAAGCATGTGGGGGAGCAGAACTGTACTCAGATGAGGGGACTCATTAATTAGCTTGCTGAATCACCGTAGCTCTTTGCCAAAGCAAATTATTTTCTTTCAATGTCACATAACATTACCAAGAATATCTTGTTACTTATTAGATCACATATTCCATAGTCTTTGCAAGACATGTTTTTGTGCACATCAAGGACTCCCTCCATTTCAACACAAAAGCCTCCCGTGTGCCACCTTTCCTTAAGAATCTTGGAGTCTGTATCTGCCATTAGTTCTGTTTATACCCTGATTTTGACTATTCAAATCACAAGGTTCCTTTTGTCCTTTACTATTACATACCAAAAGCTATGACATTTTTGTTCCTTATTTACATTCTACGAGTCATTTTCCAGCCTTGTTCTACAGAGTGTGAGTACATTTCCATTTTGCCCTTTCTAAAAAAACGGTTGTTTGACTACTAGAAAATGACAGAGGCGCTCGAGTCTGTCACTCTACTAAACAAGCAGAACAGATTCTATAGGTTTTTCATTTTTCCCTTTTTGACTTTCTAGTTTTCCACCCAATCAATAGCACTCTGCCCATTGACAGTAAAAAAATCTTCTAAAATTGAGGAATTGATGAGATAAAAGTGACATGGCAGAATTGTGGCTGTGCTACCTAGACCAAGTGGTTTTTGTATAGCAGAAGCTAGAGAATTCACTGAAGATTTGTGTCCCTTTATACCGGCTCTTATGAAAATGGTTGGGAATGCATACCTCTCCTTAAATGTTAAAGAGAAGCAAATCATCTCCATCGTCACCTAAGTCTTGCTTTCCTGGTGGAAATAACTAGTTTTACAGTAGTAAAACTCATATTCAGATTTGTATTGCTTTTGTTTGGTTTTCCAGATATAAATATTGCACTGGATTGATCACTGTATTTATATTTTTTCAGAAAGTTGAGAACAATGAGCTATATTTCATAGATAAGAAATCAAGGCAGAACCTGGCCCTAAAAAATTAATTTTGCTGCTAACTCACATTTAAAAGGAGATTCTGTTGGCTTTATTTATGTTTCTGTCTATGCTGTTGATTTCTTAAAAGTTTTTTCCACTACATATGATTTAGAAAGCTTTGAACTTTTGTTTTATTTGAGCATTAACCCTAAAGAGGCCCTATGTATCGTTTTAAGATATGAGTATTAAATTTCTGGAAATTGGATTCACATGGATTTGGAAGGCAAAATAAGATTCCCTGCTCCATCCAGAAATAGAAATCATTTATACCATCAGGTGGATGGTACTACTGCTTGGGTTCCTTAACATCACTGCCTGTCCATTATTCAATAAAAGTCTGTTTTTAAGGGCTCCTTATGTGCTCTGTGTTACTGCTATTATAATTTTCTCCTGAAACTTACTAACGATGTGCTGAAAACCTGGCTATTTCCACAGAACTTGTCTTCTTTATTAACGAAAACTAATAGTATAGTCAGTAAAATGCTAAGCTCAGGGTAAGATGATTACTATGACAAGATCAAGGACGTTTCTATGAACTGCTGTTCTGTGAAAATCCTTGCATTTGTAATCTAGAAATTCTGGCAGCTGCTATATAAAAAAAATTGTGTTGTGTGGGAAGGGTACAGAGATAAATACAAGGTGAGCGGTTATGTTTTTTTTTTAAAATTGGTTGCTGTACATAAATTATTAGACATTCTATTATTTTTTTTTTTGAGGGGGGAGAATGTCCCAGGAATTTAGGTATTACTTTAATCCATTAAATTGAAGAGAGAATTTCTTGTCAATCCAAAATCATGTAAGCAAATTTCTAGTTCTGTGGATCACTGTCCTGGTTTGAGGATTTTATCTTTAGTTATATTCTGTCTCTAAGGGTTGCAAAGGTAAAATATATCCTGATTTAAATTCCTATATGAGCAAATGAGGTATTGGAATGTAACTGGCTTGAAGCAGCCAGTGGATCCCTGAATTGACAAGCTTATGTATTTCTTAATTTTCCCTCCTTTGCTCTCTGAAGATAAAGGTGTATCGTTGCCCAGAGGTATCATCACATTGCTTCTCATTTTCATCTTTAAAAACAGTTCATTTTTACAAAAATTCCCCATTCTACTAGGAAAATTATTTTGATAAAATACATTGCAACTGTTTTGAGAAGAAACACTAACAAAAGATAACACCGCACTGACTTAGAGACGCACTGATGAATTTCCACTGGAACCAGCAAGACCGGAAGCCTGCGGCATCTTTGGAAACAGGCCCTTGACCTTTACATGAAAACAAATGCAACCAGCATTTCACAGCTACCTCATTATTTGTTCAAAGGACCTGAACCATCAATGCACAGTGGGCAGGCTGTACCCCTGCAGCCTACAGAGGTCCACAGTGGAGCAGATAGCCACCTGCAGCCTGTGGAGGACCCCACACCAGAGTAGGTGGATGCCCAAAGGAGGCTGTGACCCTATGGGAAGCCTGCACTGGAGCAGGCTTCTGGCAGGACCCATGGCCCCGTGGAGAGAGGAGCCCATGCTGGGGCAGGTTTGCTGACAGGACTTGTGACTCCATGGGAGATGCATGAGCAGCCTGTTCCTGAAGGATTGCACCCAATGGAAGGGACCCACACTGGAGCAGTTAGTGAAGAATCATAGAATCACAGAATGGTAGGGTTTGGAAGGGACCTTCAGAGATCATCTAGTCCAACTTCCCTGCCAAAGCAGGTTCACCTAGAGCAGGTTGCACAGGAACGCTTCCAGGCGGGTTTTGAATGTCTCCAGAGAAGGAGACTGCTCAGCCTCTCTGGGCAGCCTGTTCCAGTGCTCTGGCACGCTCAAGGTAAAGAAGTTCTTCCTCATGTTGAGATGGAATTTCCTGTGTTCCAGCTTGTGTCTGTTGCCCCTTGTCCTGTTATGGGGCACCACTGAGAAGAGTTTGACCCCATCCTCTTGACACGCACCCTTTAGATATTGATAAGCATTGATGAGATCCCCTCTCAGACTTCTCCAGGCTAAACAGACCCAGGTCTCTCAGCCTTTCCTCATAAGAGAGGTGCTCCAGTCCCTTGATCATCTTTGTAGCACTCCACTGGAGTCTCTCCAGTAGTTCCCTGTCCTCCTTGAACTGGGGGGCCCACAACTGGGCATGGTACTCCAGATGCAGCCTCACCAGGGCAGAGTAGAGGGGGAGGATAACCTCTCCCGACCTGCTGGCCATGCTCTTTTTAATGCACCCCAGGAGACCATTGGCCTTCTTGGTCACAAGAGCACATTGCATGTTGTCTACCAGGACTCCCAGGTCTCTCTCTACAGAGCTGCTCTCCTGCAGGTCAGCCTCCAACCTGTACTGGTGCAAGGGGTTATTCCTCTCTAGGTGCAGGACCCTATACTTGCCCTTGTTGAACTTCATCAGATTCCTCACCACTCAAGTCTCTAGCCTAGGTCTTGTTGAATGGCAGCACAGTCTTCTGGTGTGTCAGCCACTCCTCCCAGTTTTGTATCATCAGACACTTGCTGAGGGTACACTCTGTCTGCTCATCCAGGTTGTTGATGAATGTATTGAACAAGACTGACCCCTGGGGAACACCGCTAGTTACAGGCCTCCAATTGGACTCTGCACCACTGATCACAAGCCTTGGGGCTCTGCCATTCAGCCAGTTCTCAATCCACCTCACTGTCCACTCATCTAACCTGCATTTCCTTAGTTTACCTATGAGGATGCTGTGGGAGACTGTGTCAATAAGAACTGCAGCCTGTGGAAAGGACCCATGTTGGAGCAATTCATGGAGGACTGTCTCCTGTGGGAGGTACCCCACAGTGGAGCAGGGGAAGAGTGTGAGGAGTCATCTCCCTGAGGAGGAAGGAGTGACAGAGACAACATGTGATGAACTGACTACAAACTGCTACTCGGGGAGGACAAAGAGAATTCAGGGGTAAAGAAAGCCCAAGGAGTTGGGGAAGGGTGTTTTAAGATTTAGTTTACACTGCTCTGATTTTGATTGGTAATAAACTAATTTCCCCAACTTGAGTCTGTTTTGCTATTGCCAGTAATTGATGAGAGATCTCCCTGTCCTTATCTTGACCCACGAGCATTGCTTTATATTTTCTCTCCCCTGTCCTCCTGAAGAAGGGAGTGGTAAAGCAGCTTTGGTGGGCACCTGGTGTCCAGCTAGGGTTAAGCCACTGCAGTTTGGTAACCCCCAATAGACTTCCTTTACGATACTACTCCAGGCTCCAGTTGAATGAGTTTTTGCATTGACAACATCCTGTATGAGGAAATTCACAGAGAACTTAGCAGCTGTCTGAAGAATTTGCTTGTTTCAAACTTGGTTGCTCCTGGCCTCCACTCTTTTGCTAGAAGTTCTGCTGAATTTATTCCACCAGTGATTTTGCAGCCTCTGCCATAACCATTACTAAACTGCTTTTTTTTCCAGACCAAAAAATCCTACCTTATTCAGTTGTTCCTTGTAAAAAGCTGTTCTGTGCTTTGGTCATCCTTGTTACCTTTCTCTGAATCTGTTCTAGTTCCAATACATCTTTTCTGAGATAAAGGGATCAGAATGATACCCCGTTTTATTTTATATTCCTTTTCAAATAATTCCTAACATCTGATTTTCTTTTTTGACCTTTATAGAGCATTAAGTTGAAGTTTTGCACAGATGTTTCATAAACTGAGGTCCACCTCCTGCAGAGTTATGATCAGCCCACAATTTTATATGTGAAGCTAAGATTGTTTTTCTCCATGTCCATCGCTTTACATTTGTGTGTCTTGAAGTTCATCTGGCATTTCAACTGCTATATGATTTGGTCTTACAAGGTGCAGTTTTGTCCAGGAAGTATTATCATTAGATCATCAAAAAATCACATTGGTACAAATTTTTGAGATACATTTAAAACACAGATCAGTCTTGCTTTTTTAGTTATCTTTTGTTTTTAGAAAGTGAAGTGGCAGCATAAGATGAAAAAAAAGTGAATGAGAAGACTTTTATCATAAGACAATTTGAAATTCCTTCATAATTAAGTTTGGTACAGGAAGCCAATGTACCACTCAGGATTTATCTCTGTGCACCTAACTCAAAATAAATGTACTCTTCTCAAACAGTAAGCAATTTACTCTTTTCAAAACACTGCCTTGACATTTATTTGTCTCCATTCAAACTAGCCGTAAGTCCGTATCTTTGTTTTTCCATGTGGCAAAAGAATACCACATGGTGTAGTTTTAGATGGAATCCATACTGCATAAAGTCATTGAATCCCTGCTCCACTACAGACCTCAAGTTGCAAACAAGAGTATGAATGACCACTTCATGGTGTAATGGATGGAGCAATGCACTTCACTCAGAGAGAAACAGCAATACATTTATTGATATAAAATGGGGATTTGACAAAGTTTGATGGTAAATGCAACAGTGTTTTACCAAGATTTGAGATGGCAAGGCACACTCGGTTATTTACTGCAGAGAGGACAGGGTCGGACAGAACCCCTGGATAAAGGTAACCCATTGAGTCAAGGTTTCAGAAAGGATCTCCTTGCTTTCTAAAGTTCTTCTCAGAGAGGAGTCTAGGTGTGGATGGATCCAATCCTAGTCCCAGACTTGGGCAATGTTTTATATCTAAAGGATGATATATGTGCAATCTATCCTTTATATCACTTAGCTAAGATTTCAAAGTTTAGCATGCTATTAGTCACTTACCGAGGATCTGTTGCAGCAAGGAATCTCTGGATCTCGAGAAGTAACCTTGAGCGGGTATCCCTGCTCAAGGGGAGATCCTGATGCGCAGCCTGCTGCCACTCAGGAGAGCTCAAAGGGCTCTTGGGCTGCTCACTATTTATGAAGGTAAGACAATTGACCTATAGTCATATTTGCATATTGACGACCTTACCAGTGTTGCTCAAGTTAGCTCTTGGCTATTGTGTTGTTATCCATCTCCCCAAAACCATGTTGAGCTGCCTGCAGTCATCACAACTACATGCACCCATTATGACCACCACGGGTGGTTATTGCTTGGGAAGGGTTATGGGCGATAAAGGTCAGTGTGGTGCCTGGGGAGGGAGAGAACACCACCACACATGGACAGTAGAACATAGAAGCTATCTAGTAGGATGTGGTTCTCTAAGGTTTTTGAAGTTGTTGAACTTGAGAATAATGAAAATAAATGTTAGGACAAAGAAAATACAGGAAATATTTTCTGCTGGGAGGAGAGAGGGGAGGAAGGAAATGCTTTAAGAGGTATGGTCCAACATATTTCTGTTGTGAGAAAAGCACGGCTCATCTGTTCTTAGTGTAGTTAATAAAAGCTCTGGCAGCGTGAAATGTATACGTTCTACATCATCAGATGTAGAGTCAGCATCAGCAATGACAGAAGGGAAAAAAAAGTGTAAGGATCTGAGTTACTAAGGCATCACAGAAGTTCACAAAATCTAAACAAGAACTATATGAATGTCATTGCAACAAAACCAACCAAACAAAAAAAGCTTGGCAATTACAGTAAGGGGAAATATTTTTTGTATCCACATACAATATTGCAAAATTAAATAGATTTGCTTATCCAGTGTATTTTTAACACTTAAAGGATAAAATAACTGAACATCTTTTATTCTCCATCTGAACAGTACTACTATTCAAAGGAATAATTTTCTGCCCTCAGCTTTGTAGCCTTTTTAGAAAAATATACAGCATTTTATCAAACTTTTCCTATCACTGCTTTTTCACATCTGATAAATTTGTTCCTTATTTTTGTGACCTCTATTCATGTAATTTCTTGAAATCATAAACTAATTAAATCTTTAAGTCATCAATTTAAATTGTCAATACATATATTGTAGGCATCTGACAGTTAGACACAGTTAAATTAAAAAATAATGCTCTCAGAGGCCCTTAGAGATCATAATTTCCAACTCTCTGTTTCAAGACTATACCTATGTTAATTCAAGTAGATGCTTGTCTAATCTTTTCCTGAAAGGTTTCCAATGACCATGTAATTGGGAATATAGGCTAAAAATCACTCTTGCCTTTAGTACTATGTCAATCTATAAATTGTATCCTAATGAAAAATAGGGACCATCAAGAAAAAGCTTAATTTTCTTTATGGGGATAATATTTACATTGTTATGTTTCTTCCCAGCTCTATCGGAAAAAGTAGACGCATAAGTTACATTTAGAAAAACTATATAATCAATATTTGCAGCTGAACTCTATAGCAAAAAACAGGAGGATGGAACTGGGTAAGTTAATATTGAAGTAGCTTGATCTGAAAGAAATTAATTAATGTCGTAATCTAAAACCCTTTTAAAGTCAATGGAGACACTGCTGAAAGTTGAAATGCCATGAAATATTGGAGTGTATGGAAATTTAATTAATTTATTAGAGTAATTTTATATTTAGATGTAAGCACCCAAAAGATATGGTTGTAAAGGCCTAACTACAAATGCACATACAATCAAGTATGTTCCAAAACAGTAAGTAGCAGTAGCACACAGGTAAGTGTAAACTCAGCAATCCAGGAACAAAAGAAAAAGACAAAATAAAGTGCTGCCAGTCAACTTTTTTTTACCTCTGTGCAGTATTACATTAAAAAAATAAATGGTGTGTGTAGTGTTAACCTCCAGGGAAATTACAAAAAAATAATTATGCTCACTCACTTCTCTAATAATTTAATCCACCTTTCACTTGAAAATGAATTCTTTTTAATCATGTAAAATTCTTCTTCTCTAGGAATATATGTGATAATTTTGTTTTGTCATGGAATGAAAATACGAAATAGTCATCGGGTATTATTTCCTCTCTCAGTATATCAGGTTTTGAGATCTGGAGGCCATAGATTCCCTACTATGTGGAATGACTGCGAGCCAATTGTAAAGTTATATGCATTCTCACTATTGAGAAGAAGTCATGCAAAAAAATTAAGAGCTGAACATTCTCAAGCATATGAATAGCTTTCTTCCTCATGAATCACTCTGTTGACTTCAGTAGGACTGCTTACACTTTTCAGGCTCAGCAGGATGAGGGTTATCATTTTTAGCATGTTAAAAAATTGCTTATTAATATAAAAACAAGGCAGATTTTTTTTAGTGTTAAAACCTCATAAAAACTTGTCAAATTATCCCCAGAATACAATACAGTGAAAGCCCACTGCAAATAAACCAGATTGAAATATGCAGATATCCAATGAAATTAAGTATTTTTACATTACTGCTTTTTCAGTTTTAGTATCATCTCATAAGCCAATGTTCTCCAGTTTATATTTTGTTGTCAAAGCATGCTTCTCACTAACATACACTTCAGCTGTTGATTCTGAGGTATTCATGTGATCTTGTGTAATGCCTTGGGTGGAGTCCACCACCCACCAGTGCCAATGGAAAGTGTGCCCTTGACTTCAGTCCCAGAAATTCTTATTTGCAGTCGTGGTTACATGCAAGTAAAAAGTAAATTATTCTATTCAAGAGATCCATCCTTAATGGGAGAGTGATTCACATTTTAAAACAGGTAAAGCAAAAGTACATGCTCCTGATACTCTATAAAGCTCCATGCTTTTCTTGACAATACACAGCACCAATAAGAGAGTTTTCATCACATTCTTTGGATGAATATACTAGGAAAAAACCAAATCAATCTGCAAAATTCCTGCTTTTTTAAAAAAATATTTCAAGTACCATTTCAGTATTTTCAATGGATTGCTATAAATCTAAAACTGCAGTTTCAAAAAAAATAATCCCTGGAAAGAGATTTGCTTCTATGATTTAACATTCTAATTTCAATAATACCAGTGAAGTTTTCAATCACTTTAGAATACGCTTTTAAATGTTATTTTAATTTATTTTAATGTTTTTAAGATGTTCTTTTAATGTAATTTAGATGCAATAATTTAATGTAATAGATGTTTTAATTTACTGCTAGATCATTCACTTAACATTTTACCCTTAAAATCTTATCCAAGGAAAGGACAAGCACCAGAACATCATAGAAGTACTTTCTGAATTAGCAACTAACTGAAGGTCCTAGAATTCAAAATAAATGTATTAAATTCTTAGATAAATAATTTGTCAGACACTGAGGCCTTATTGATTTTCTGCTGAGAGATTTTTGGGGCTTCAAAATATTAACATACAGCAGAAGATATTAACTTGCAAATTCATATGGTGTATTTATGCACCCTGGATGTGGAATGATATGGAAGTCATCTTCTTACAACCCTACGTATTACTAAAAATGTATGTCTTGGGAGCAGTGTCCTTTGCAATCTAGTTATTCTGGTTGCATTCCAGTATAATCCAAATTGATTCATTCTAATTTTTTCAAGAGAATGCAAAAGAAAGGCACTGCTAAATTTTGCTTATCTGGAACTGTAAGTGAATATTATTGATTTTTATGCATCACTTTTAAAACCTAATAGCATTTAGATTGAAGGCAGTGGCAAAACTAAAATCCCTTATGTCAGTAGCGTACTAAAGAGGTAGGAAAAAAAAAGTAAAATATTCCAAAATAAATTATATGTTGCTTAGTCTTTGGACACTGCTCAGCTTAAGCTTTAAGACTATAAAATGTTTCTCTGATAATGCTATGAAAGCAAGAGAAGAAAGGAAGGATCCAGGTTGGATCACTTGAAAAGCATTAGAATGCACTAGCAAGACAAAGTTCTTAGGTTTTCAAGTATAAATTCTTTGGAGTGATAAAAATATGAACCATGTTGGATATTCAGTAATATAATATTCCATAATAACATAAAATTAAACACTGTCATTTGCATTAAGTAGTCTCCAACAGCTATCCTCTGCTTACAGTTGAGTGAGGATTCCTGACAGAAGAGTGCTATGCCTGACTGAGAGTTGATAATTGATTTACGTTGGTAGGGAAGAAGAGACCAAGAGACTTTTTTTTCCTTTAACATATGTCAACATTTTGTACAAAGGAGCCTTGATCCTTCTTTGGAGCATCTAGGAATTAATACCAGTAAAGTATAACTATGGTATCTCTGAATGTGCAGTTTCATGCTATATTAGATGTTGTTCAACACTGTAAATATTTAAATAGTTAATATTCATGACCATTTTGTCAAATAATTACAATGGCCAAATTTTACACTTCCATCTCATATAGTTCCAATAATAATGGTTATTTGCTTTCTAGACTGGTGAAAGAAGGAGAAAGGAGACCTCACACAGAAAAGTAATTGAACCAACATCTTTGTAGTTTGTTGAAATACGTAGGCAGAGAATGTAAACTTTGGATAAATTGTTATACCTAGAGAAACATTCCATGTTTTCAGATTAGGCATTTCACCTAAGCAGTTTACCTGGACTTTATTTTTCTCATTAAAAATCTATTTAGCAGAAGCCATTTGCAGTATGGTTCAGCATCACTTTATGCATTACAGAATATGTTCCAAAAAGATCTCAGAATGGCTCACATGCAGTGTGAATTCATTTATTAGGGCTTTTTAAATTAGTAATATTGCCTTAAATGGGCATGGTATAATGAAGTAAGATTAAATTAGTTAATTTAAACCTAATTATCCCTAAAATATGTTTTCTTCACCCCACTGAGCGTTACTAGTAGTCTAGAGAACAATAATTCTATTTTACTGAAATGAAAGATCAGGGGAAGGCTGGCCACTGGATTCAGCAACTGTTGATGGTATTACAATTCCTCTAAGTCTGTATTTAGAGAAGAAAATTAGCATTCTGATAAGTGGAGGAAAGCACTCACCCTCATAACAAATTTAACAATATTGTTCAAAATAAGTGCAGACCATAATGTATGTTATGAAAGCTGCTTGTTTTTTTCTGGTATTTAGGAGGTACAACTCTTACAACCCCATTTAGAAACTATGCTGAAATAATTGTTTACATTTCATCTCATCCTTCAGCCTGACTGTAAACACAGATATATCCAAACCCCTTATGAAGTCCTAAACTATCAATAGGATCAATTAACTGAACATCCACATACACCATCTCTTGTGCGTGTACACATTACAGATGTAGCTGACAAGTCCAGAAGTTGTTAATATCATATTTGGAAAAAACAATCTTTCACTAAAAATCTGTTTCAGTTTTATATTAATTATATAGGTAATAACTGTCAGACATTAAGAGACATGATACTGTAGATGCACATTTTACAATTGCATAAGGATCACTGAAAAGAAAGAACTATATGTTTATATTCTTTTATTTCAGTTTCCTGTAAGATTTCTTGAAGTGGATGGTGAAATTCTAATAACTAATACCAGAAATAATATTTAAAACAATGTAAACAAGTAAAGGTAAGATCCTTTGTTTCCCTCTGAGAACTATTGTACTCCGTTGTCAGAAATCCTAAGGCCAGATGAAAAGCTTTTCACAGAGAACACTACTGAGCATAACTCCAGAGAGAATCAAAGCACAAGACTATACGTGGCACATTTACCTAAGTAGAATTTACAGCTGCTAGCTCATGAGGGACAGCTATGATTTTTTCCAAAATGCTCCATTCTCATGAAAAATCAAAGGGGATCTTTTTTTTTAACAAGATTAGGAAAGAAAACAAAATTGTGTCTACATTGTGTCTTGTCTGCAGTTCTTTTTGTTAACCACTTTAAATATGGGTAGCACTGTCAGGCTAGTGAACTTTCCAGTGGCATAAAAGGAACATACACTTGCATCCAGTGTACAATCTAATTTGCAGCCAGCTTTGGACCACTGTACTGATACTTGATAAAGAGCTGATCATGCAATGCAATAAATAATTTGGCCTTTTCTGCATTTCATTTTTATACACTATACAAAATTTCAGAAGAGATTTAGCTTGTTAAAAAGAAGACAGTTGTTTTACTGCTGTATATTCTGTTGCACTTCCACTCTTCTTCTAATCTGCACCCATAAAATAATGAGTCTTTGAGAGATGTCAAAGTGGGCAACTGCATCTGGTTTCTGTGTCCGTACAGACTGGCTTCTTGGTCTGTCTTGATTTCCAGTGTCAAGCAGACCTGAAGACAGCCTGTACTTTCTTGCTTTATGGCATCTGCAACAAATAAAAGAGTAACAACAGAGTATATAGTTCCACCGCTTTAGAAAATTTATTTCTGGAGAACTGACTGACAATGTATTAAGTTTTCCCTTGAAATTGTAGTTGTTTTTCCAAAACTATTGATTCCATTAAACCTGAACTATTATTTTATCATTAAACATCCAGGAAAAGTTAATCACAGATATTCAAAAAACTTAATGTGTTCGTAACTCATGAATATTTGAAAAATCCAGAATGATTTTTAAATATGTGTAAAATAATTATGGAACAATCTTGTTCTAAGTAGAATACAGTTGGCCTGGAAAATTCCTACAAACCTAACTACAGTTGGACGAGAATTTTAGGTTCTTTTAAGATTACTGAGAAGAGGTCCTTCCAGCAATATCACAGATGCAGTGTAAGACAGCTTGATACAAAATATTAAAAAGAAAAATCCAAGAGGGCATTAAGAAAACCTGCAATACTGAAACAGTGAAAAATAATATTTATAATATCTTCTAGTCAATTTATGCACAATATCCTGTACAATGCGGGAATTACCTAATTCAGGCACATACTTTCAAAAGTTTCTGGTTTGTGGATAGTTGAACAATTCCAACTGAAATTAATGATAGCTGTGAGTGTGCAATACTAGTGAAAAAAACATGAATAATATTTTTTAAATTAGATATCCAGAAAGCAAAATGCACTAAAAATGCCATTTCCGACAATGTGTCCATATATAATGCAAGCTGTGCTCCAAAAGCTTCAGCCTTAAAGCTAGAGCTAAAATGGAAACAGCTGTAGCTTAAACCACTAGTCTGTACTGATGCCATTAACAGAAATAACTACTGGGTTCCTGTGGTTTTATCTCACAGACACTGAGTTACCAAAGTGAAGCTATGGCACAATATACATTTCTTGTACATTAATTTTCTGCGCTTTCATTATGCTAAAATGATGCAAAAATAAACAGCATTTCTCCATTACTTAATTCTCAAGTCATGAATAAAATCTTTATTCTTCTGTAAGGTGGTACTGTGGTGGTTTAAACTTGGTTGGCTGCCAGATGCCCACCCAGCTGCTCTCTTACTCCTCCTCCTCACCAGGACAGGGAGGAAAAAGTAAGAGAGGAAAGTTCATGGATCAAGATAAAGACAGGGAGATCACTTGCAAATTACCAATTGACAGAACAGACTTGACTTGAGGAAAATGGAACAGATCTTCCTGGAAGCTACACCAAGGCATATGGATGACTGGGAGGTTATTAGAGACAGCCAACATAGCTTCACTAAGAGCAAATCATGCTTGACTGATCTAGTGGCCTTCTATGATGGAGTGACTGCACTGGTGAATACGGGAAGAGCAACTGATGTCATCTGCCTTGACTTCTGTAAGGACTTTGGCATGGTCCCACAAAACATCCTTGTCACTAATTTGGAGAGATGCGTTTGATGGATTGACTATTCAATGGTAAGGTTGGACGCATCCAAACAGCTCCAATCAATGGTGGCATCTCCAAATGGAGATCAGTAAGTGGTGTCCCTCAGGAGTCCATACTGGGATGAGCACTCTTCATTATCTTTATTACTGACACGGACAGTAGGATTGAGTGCACTGTCAGCAAATTTGCGGATGACAACAAGCTGGATGGTGCAGTTGATTTTCTAGAGGGAAGGGATGTCATCCAGAGGGACCTTGACAGACTTGAGGAGTGGCCCATGTGAACCTCATGAAGTTCAGCAAGGTCAGTTGCAAGATCCTGCACCTGGATTGCAGCAACAGTCAGTATCAATACAGGCTGGGGGATGAATGGATTGAGAGCAGAGAAGGAGAAGGACTTGGGCATTGTGGTGGATGAAAAATTGGACATGAGACAGCAATCTGCACTTGCACGCCCAGAAAGCCAGCTGTATCCTGGGCTATAGAAAAAGAAGGGTAGCAGCAGAATGAGGGAGGTGATTCTCCCGCTATGTTCCACTGATGTGATTCCAGGTGGCTTTGGAAGAATTTAATAACAAGCTGTTCCTAACAGAAAAAAAAAAAAAATGTTTCCAGCATGAAAAAATAGCACAATTAAGATGGTTGGGTCACTTTAGGGCAAAATATGCATTTTATAATTTCATATAAACAAAACTAGGAACTTAGATATATGCATGTGTTAAGGCAAAGGGAACACTTTTTTTAAAAAAATTCTTTTTAAAATAATGCAGCTTTAGCATCTGTTATTGCTTTAGCATTTATGATGGACTCATCTTAAAATCCTGACCCCAAATTCACCTCAACCTTGTCAGAATCAATGGGGCTGCAGTAATGTTTTATGGTTTGCTCAATCATTAGCAAACTACGCATTAATTACCTTCATCCTGCTCTTCAAAATCACAGGCTAAGAAATTACTAAATAAATGTAATGTAAAATGTATTAATTAATAATCGTAATAATTCAACACAGCTTTTGGCTAGGGATGCCAAATCCAGACTAAATTTCACACTATTTGTACACTTCTTTAATACCTAAAGTACTAAATTAAAGATATCTATGTAGACAACTTTCTTTTATCTGTCTGCTTTTCATACAGTAATGTTTATATTTCATTGTAAAACACCACTGTTGAGAAAAGAATCTTTCTTGAGTGTATCCTTTCCTGAGTGATTCAGACATTGTGTATCATAAACCTGAGGACCAAACTATAAACATTTACTTCTGGTTACATAACGTACATGTAGAATGCTTCTTTGCAGGTCTAATTTGGAGACTGTTCAACATGATAGAAACAAATCAATTAATGTACAGAACACTGGCCAAGCTACAAAATCCATAGCTTATGTAATATTAACATAGAAACAGGACTAGATCTCTGGGCCACTGGGGCTAAGTGCCTGACCACTGCTTTTGCAGCACCAAGACCCCTGGGTGCCCTGGGTTTGGGGACAGGGAGGAATTTTTTCCCCCCGGGCCGATGGGCACTGGCGAGGCAGGGCATGGTGTTTCCCACACTCCCTGGTCCAGCCACTATGCCTTTTCAACAAGATGAACAGAACAGGAGATGACTGCAGGGACTCGTGGTCGCAGCAAGTCCTTAGATTAAGTCCTCTGCTCACACAAGCCCTGGGGAGGGAGCATGGCTTGCAGAAGGAGTGCCCGAGCCCTGTGTTGAAAGGGGTCTCCTGAGGTCCTGGTGGGGAAGGGCTCTGCTGGACTCCTCCAGGCTGGGAGCACAGGCAATGTTGCCCTCAGCTAACAAGCTACGGACTGCTTGTGGCACAGCAGGAGAAGCCCCTGGCCAGGGCCAGGCTGTGACCTGACTCTTGGCCCGGCTGTGGTGACACTGGGAGCCTGCTGTGCAGGGTCACAGGGAGGGAGCCCAGCTGGCTGTCACAGCTGTGCCCAGTGCATGGCCATCAAGGGCAGGGACAGCCTCTGGCCCTGGGCACAGGTGTGGCCCTGCACCCCAAAGCACCTCCTCCTCCTGTTTAGCCTTCCATGTGGCGGCAATGCATGGTCACTGTGCCCGGGCAGGATGAAAGGGGCATCCTCCCATGCCCCACGCCAGCCTGCCAGGCTGCGCCATGGGAACGGAGCTGGCTGGGGGCCACCCCACGGCATGGGAGAAGGCATCTTTTAGGGGCCAGGGGGATTACTTGGAGGGGCTGAGGGGGGAAGGCTCGAGGCTGGATGAGGCTGCTGGAGGTGCTCTGCCACAGTCCCAGCTCCTGGCAGAGCCACATTCCAAGCTGCGTCTGCTGGATGGAAATCCTGCCTCATCCTCACTTCAGGGAACGGAGACAGGCTCCTAGGGAGAAGTGCCACAAACACTTGGAGGTTTCCATGGCTGTCAGGCCTTTTCAGATGGATAGCAGTGGCAAAGATTGGCTTAGGAGCCCGCCATGCCCATGAGAATGTGTTCTTGGTGCTTGAGAACTGCAGAGCTCATAGTCCTCATGCCCTGCAGACCCAGCAGCAGCGGCACTAAGGAATGAGTTGCAAAGATGTTGCAAGGGGTATCAGAGCCAGCAGCTTCCCCCAGAGCTTGGGAGCAGCCGCTGGTGCACTGGTGTCCTGCCGGGCATGAGAAGCACTCTTGCCCCCAGGGTTGATCCACCCAGGGGCTTTTGCCATCTCAGAAGCCCCTGAGATGGATCTGGGTTGTGGAAGAGAAGGGGTTGGTCAGTGGTGGTGTCCCGGGTAGGTGCGACCACCCCATGGGGCTGGGAGGCAGGTCTTGCTCACGTGCTCAGGGAACAGCCAATTTCCAGCTCTGGGGTCAGGAAGGAATTTTTCCCCCTGGGGCAGATTGGCACTGGTCCCCGGGGGTTTGTTACCCTCTCTTGCTGCATTGAGTAAAGCCCCTTGCCAGGGCTCCTCTGGGCCATTTTGGGTACGTGACTGCCTGCTGCTCTTGAAGCACCAAGATGCCACTGGTGCCCTGGGTCTGTGGTCTTTCCCCCACGACAGACTGGCACTGGTCCCCAGGGTTTTGTTTTTTCCTTCCCCTGCAGCCCCTTGCCAGGCCTCCTGTGGACTGTTTTGGGTAAGTTCCTGCCAGCTGTGTTTGCAAAAAATAGATGCTGCTTTTGCAGCATGAAAACACCACTGGGGCCCTGGGTCTGGGGTCAGGAAGGAATTTTTCCCTCTGGGGAAAGTGGCACTGGTCCCTGGGGATTTTTGTCTTACTTGGCCACACTGAGCACGGCCCCTTGCCAGGGCTTCTCTGGGCCATTTTGGCTAAATGCCTGCCCACTGTTCTTGCAGTATGAAGACACACTTTCCATCTGTCCCTGAATGCAATAAAAGTGCAGTTTCCTCCTTGATCTGTGTTCGTGTCGTACGTGTCTTTGTCCTGCAGCTCTTCTGTCAGCAGTGGCACGTGCGCTCACACCACGGGCCTGGCAGCGCCCTGGCAGAGCCAGGAGGGACGGCTGGTTGCCCAAGCCCAGCCTGGTGACTCTGCAGAGGTGCGAGGCAGGACAGGGTTACTAGTGATAAGCTCAGGGACAGCATGGCGAGGTTTGAGTGACAGTGGCTACTGAGGGCTTTCACTCTGCTCCACAATGTACCAAACACAGTGGAGCACACCTCAAATGTTTGTACACTAATGCCCACAGTATGAGGAATAAAAAAGAGGAACTGGAAGCTTTGGCTCAGTCCCAGAGCTACAACAACGTTGGCCTAAGTGAGGCTTGGTGGGAAGAGTCCTGTGACTGGAGTGCTGCGATGGACAGTCTGGAGAGACAGGCAGGGCAGACGAGGCAGAAGGGTAGCGCTGGCTGTAAAGAGGGGTTGGACTGTACAGCGCTTGCAGTTGTGGGTGACATGGTTGAGAGCCTCTGGGTAAGGATCAGGGGAAAAGCTAATAAAACAGATGTTTTTGTGGGAGTCTACTATAGATCACCCAGCCAGGATGATGACACTGATGTCTTAGTCCATAAGGAATTAACCCCCCTTCTAAATCCATTGCCCTTCTCCTTATAGGTGACTTCGACTTCCCAGATGTTAACTGGGACTGTCGTACAGCAGACAGAAAGAGGTCCAGGAAATTCCTGACGCATGCTGAAGACAACTTTTTGGTAGAGGTACGATGGGACTGGAGACAGAGGTGCTGATCTCTTTTCTCTGGTATCTGGTGATAGGACACAAAGAATGGCTTAATGTCAGGGGAAGGTCAGACTGGATATTAGGAAAAAGTACTTCACTGAGAGGGTGGTCAAGCAGTGGAACAAGCTCCTCACGGGAGTGGTCATGGCCCCAAGCCTCCTGATGTTCAAGAAGCAGACAGTTTACCTTTTGGTTGTCCTGTCAGGAGTTGGACTCAATGATTCTCATAGATCCCTTCCAACTCAGGATATTCTGTGATTCTATATCCTATATTTAAGTACTTTTCACTCAAAGAGTAACTTAAATAAACTTTGTGAAAGAGGAGGAGTAAGTCTATTAATTTATATGATAGTTGCAATTTTTTTTCATCATTTTGGTGATTTAAAATTTAAGAAGCAGTTACCTTCCAACATGCATGACAATTAGGAAAAAAAAGAAAACAATCGATGTAACAGAGCACATGCTGTCTAGTAGGTAATGAACGTCACCATATATTATAATTAGCTCAAAAAGTAACTTTTCAGAGACAATACAATGTTCTGGATAGGACACCATAACAGAATGTGGAAAAGAGGATTAAATTCGTGGGCAGGTCATTCAATCCTTCTATTACACAGTCATCCACCTCCATAATGGGATTAAAAGTCCTGTCTCTAACTCTCTGTTCACCTGGTCCATCCAAGATCAGACACTAACTCACACTGGCACAGGGTTACCAGTTACACAGATAAATTGTGTGAGCAAATGCATACAAATTAAAGTATAGATTACTGTTTGCTAGCCTGTAAACTCCCTGGGATTTAGACTGTCTTTTTCTGTGTATCACTTTCTATGATCTACACAGATCACCACAATGAAGTCACTCCTGCCTTAAGGATCAGTTTTAACACATTTTCAGTATTCTGGTCTTCAGAGCTAGAACAGTCATACCTGTTATTTCTTATTAAATAGATGTTATGTACATATTTTCCATAATGTGTCCTTCATACTATATAGCAAAGTCTAGTTTCTAATTTAATCCCCTGTAAGGACTTATTATACGTATATACAGATATTTGAATGTGGCTCCTAGAATGTGAGCATCACTTGACTCAGGGTCCTAATCACCAACATGTATTTGACACTCATTTGGATTTTTTCTATGTATCTGAGTGCCTCAGATTATTAATGAATTTACCAAGGATACTGTGTTGTGCATCTGCACAGATAGAATCTTAGAAATCAGGTATTTATGGGAAGGAATATAATCCCCAAGTCAAGTTGGAAAGGTGATTGAATGCCAGCAGTCTTTGATTAATGTCATTCCCTCAGGGCAGAACAGCACCAGTGCTTCTTGTCGTAAGCAGTTTATTAAGACTAGATAACTACATTTTCCCACCAGTTTGTTAACTATTATGCCTTCTCTGAATCTTCCACTTGCCTCTTTGTATTTAAATTTATATTGCTGCTTGTGACATAGAAATTGGGAAAGTTGTTGCACTGAACACAATTCCTTCGTTTACTTCACTAATATCTGAAGAATACTTAGTGTGTAACCTTAGCACAGACAAGCTGATTCAAACTCCAAGTCATTTCTGAGTCCATTTTTTCTTTTGTTTTCCATTGGATGTGCTTCTGCCTACCCTT
This sequence comes from Limosa lapponica baueri, assembly GCA_002844005.1. Taxonomy (NCBI): domain Eukaryota; kingdom Metazoa; phylum Chordata; class Aves; order Charadriiformes; family Scolopacidae; genus Limosa; species Limosa lapponica. The sequence goes on from KZ505711.1 coordinate 837,481, forward strand.
AACCTATCAAGTTTAAATAAATTAATTAGATGTGTATATCCCATTATCAACAGTGGATATGGTAGTAACACAAACTGAAATACCAGACTCAAGTGACTTTTTCTTAAAATACTCTATGAAGTATTGCATTTTAGTATCTTTGCTATCACTGACTATAGACTGAAGAATTATTTTGATGGTTTTGTCCTCAATTTCTCCTTTCTTATATTACACAGCATGTTCAACTCCACAAATGGCCTCTTTGAAAAAGAAAGATAATGTCTTGACTTATATTAAGAGCAGCAAGGCCTGGTGCATAGATAAAAGAACTAAGATTCAGAAGATCATGGCTTTTACTTTTTCACTGACCTGCCAGGTTATGCAAGCCAAAATGATACCATACTCTTTGGTTAAATGACAAAAATCTACTGTGTGTGCTGTGGATGACCTTTCTGCTTGCAGAGATGTAAGACTATGTCCCTTGTCACTTGGGACAAGATCCAAAATCTACTGAAGTTATCCCTTCAAAGAAATCTTCTCATTGACTCAAATGCATTCTGAATTAGGCCCTTAGTTTAACTTCATGTTTAAGTTTAACGTATGAGCGTTCTTGAGATGCAAGGAGTTTCCTAGGAGTGAATGAGCGATGAGGGGAAGCTGATGATAGAAGAGATTCCTTTCATCATTAATCATAAAGAAATGCCATTTGCTGAAATTATTTCAGTTTAAATTTCAGTCACAGTGTAACCTTTAAGATGTCTTACTTCTAGACAACTACTTTAAAACTTTGAAAAATGTAAACACCTGTAAGAATACCAGAGCTCTGAAAAATAGAGCCTGTGAAATATGCTCACTTTTACTGAGTCTTTTTTTTTTTCCCAAAATGTTGACTGAAAGTTTTCCTCCTTCCAAATAATTAGGGTTTGGCAATTCTTGATTCTTCAGTATTAGCAATACTTATGAGGTGAGCAGTGAGCAGCCAAATAACAGGAGAACATGTGACAGAAGATCATCAGGAATGTATCCACTGATGACATTTTTAAATTTTAAAAGCTGTTAGCCATTAGCCATTATTAGTCTTAGGAATTTCTATCGCAGACATTTTCACACAGAATCTGACCTGATACTTTTACTGAAAATGTCTAGAAGGGAACAGGGACAATCTTGTAAGTCATTTGAACAGGCCTGGAAGTGTCACAGCACAGGCACACTTAAGGGAGATCCAGAATATATTTTGATATTCTTCAGGATGCTCTGATTTTTTATCATAGATAGTCTTAGACTTGAGAGAGGAACAAAGCTTTTGTATCTAATTTGGGAATATCCACTGGATACTTTGCATTAATTTCTCATATATGCAACTATCCATTTTCTTTTCAGATCCAATTCTTCTAACAATTTTCTAGTTCTCATTGATAGCACTATTCACAAATACAGTTTATGTGAATTAAGCATTACAATAAACTTTCCAGTGACATCTACACCATTTGGCTACATGTACTACTGATGTCAGTGGAGAAGAAATAATCGTTTCCTACTTACTCTGAAGAAATACATTTTACCATTCAGTTCACCCTTTTCCAGAATAAAGATTAGTTCTCTTCTAATTTAATGTTTAAAAAGTGCCTCCAGCTGCCCCTCTTCTTAAATGCAAATTTCCTGTATTTTAATGATGCTCCTGCTCTTTTTGAACATTCCAGGTCATGTACTGCAGATCAGTGATTCCAATTCTAAATTTTGCCTTAAAGACAGTATTTTTTATCCTTTTATCATGTTCAGCCTCCATATTAAGTATGCTCCTATTGAAGTTCTGTTTTATGGTAAAAAAACCAAAACATTTAAGAATACTTCCAAGTATTCCAATGTGTAACTAAATAACAACAAGGAGAGTAATTCAAGTTACCCTTCAGAATACAGGTTACACTACGTGCAATTTAAATCCCTGCTACAAAGAGATACAGCTGCTTACCACACACTGCGCATGAACAGTCTGCAAATGTTAAAAAGAGAGGCAAAACAGGTTAAATAAGAAGTAAATAAATGATCCTAAGTCAATTCATAGCTACCTTAAAATTATTCATTAATTCAGAAACAAATATGATGCATTTTGAGCTGAAAACACCGGAAACATGAAGTTAAAAGCACCAGCCATTTTTTAAATTGAGATGATATTTACAGGACCCCCTCCACCACAAATGGTGAATGAAACAATACTAGCTTTCCAAGCAGAAAGATCGTCAGGACTAAGCTACCATGAAGCAAGATGCCAGGCGGAGAGGATAATGCATCCCTGTTTGAATTGCATATGACCTGTTCTCAGCTATGCACATGATGATGCTATTCTAACCTGTTAGATGTGACAAGGGGGAATCTCTGAACCTATCTCAACGTGCTTTGAAACCTTGCTAATGCCATACTACAGCTGATCTGCAGTGGGAAATACACTGGTCCCAATTTGAGCAAGCTAACAGAATTCATACTTGATGAGAAAGTACTGATTGCCTTTAGTGGGGTGAACTTCCAAGTGATATAGAATACTTACCAATCTCATCATCCTCTCACCTTATTTGAAAGCTCATCCCCCTGGCATTTTTCATATAAGCATATATTATTAAAAGTAATTCCAAAGCAGGAAGGAGAGGGCCCAATATCCAGTACATGCTGGTTGAAATCCTCAGTACATTAATTTGGTTTGGCTAGTAGAATGATGAAAGCCATCTAGGAACAGATACCAAACACGGAGATAAACAGAATGATCGAAGATGAAATTTTAGCAGGAATAACTCAGTCTTCTTAGCTGTAAATTTAGTAAGAAATGCAACAAGTACAAATCTTTTGAAGTTAATAGAAATAGATTTTCAAATATTTATTCAAGAGAATAAAGTAAAGAAGGCAGAGTAAGTAACCTTGTAAAATGAGGTGTAACTTAACATATGGAGGCAAAATTAACATGCAATATCAACAGGAAATGAAGCTGAGATAGAAAAAAGTAGCCATGCCACGGAAAATTAGTTTATAATTATGAAGAACTGTTATAACTTAGTATCCTCTAAAACAAGAAGATAAAAACAACTAATTTTAACTAAAGCATTTAAAAATGGTAGTCACAATTTATTAATTCATTAATTACTTCAACCACTGGCTATATGAAGAAAATTTTGTAACCGATGCTAATATAAATATTGTGCCTAATACTGACTACTTAATTTGCTTCTGTGAACTACCTTATCATTTGTATTTACATAATTTTAATTATATTTTTCCCTTAGAGATGTGGGATAAGTGAAAATAGTAATGAAGCACAAGATACTGGACAATCTCTATCTTCTTCATGGAAATTGGATTATAAATTGACAAATGAGTCTTGAAAGTGCTACAGTTCTAATTTTATTGCTAAAAGAGAAGCATAACAATGTTAATTCGCCTAATGTGCACTAAACAATTAAACTCAGAAAATGAAAACCACATTGACTTTCATATAATGTTCCATATAATGTTACAGAAACTGTCTGCAGTTGAAACACAGGCTGTTTTATTAGTATAACACTTTGATTGTTCTTAGTAATGATTTTTTGACTGTTATATCCTGCTGTCTTTAAATGTATATTTTTCAGATAGATTAAAAAGCATCTCACAAATTATTAAAAACTATCTCACAAATTATTATAAAGGAGTGTGCTGCGGGGCAATAAATTTTAAAATCTTATTAATACAATCATTGTCTTTATATTGTTCTGTTCAGATGCCCTTCCAATCTAATATATTCATTGAAGTCTGAAAGTCATTAGATCGCACCAGTTTCAGATCAAAAAATGCCTTTAGAAAAAGGCATGACAAATTTCAAGAAAGCAGATTTTACTGACCTGAAAAGATAAATGAGTAAGATTTCTTTGGGAAACATGTTTATTAGAAAAGTGGTTTAGCAGAGTTCATAGCTCCTTGGAGAAACTACATAAGAATGTACATGCAAAGTATTCCAGTCCAAGGCATGGGAAGAATAGTTATAGCTAAATTAGCTCTTCAATGATTTAGGCTAATTACTACAGAGGAGGATGAGAAGCTGCACAATGGCTTCTGGCTCCTCCAGCTTGTTGCCTATGCTGCATGCATTTGTGTAGATGCACTTCAATTGGGCTATTGATCCTGCCACCATTTGCGGGGAGAGAGGGGAAGCCCTAATTCCTATGTGACTTTTCAGGCACTTCCATGGTTTCTACCACATCAACTCTTGCGTCTTTGCTGCCACATGGATCTCCCCCTCTACCTCCACTGAGATGGCTGGAGTGCTGCACACATTAGTACAGGGACATTTCAAATGTGCTCCAGTGTACTCAACACATCATGGAGCCAACCAAAGGACCTCACTAGCACACCATCCCTCAAACATTGGTGTGCTGCCTCCAAGCTTACCTCTAGCAAACCTGATTTTATCCCTTCTCCCCTTCAAATCTATTTTAAAGCTCCTTCAATGATCCCTGCTAACTCCTGCACAAAGATCCTTTTCCCCTTTGAGACAGGTGTACCCCATATGTCACCAGCAGGTCTGGTGTGATGTAGACTGACCCATGATCAAAAAATCCAAAATTTTGCCAGTGACACCGGTCTTGGAGCCAGGGATTGACCTGCTGGCTCTTCCTGTTTCTTCCTGCAACTGGAAGGATAGATGAAAACACTACTTGTGCTCCTGATCCCTTAACCAGTCGTCCCATGGCCCTGAAGTCTCCTTTGATTGCCCTTGGATTTATTATTGCTACTTCATTGCTCCTACAAGAAAAAGTGAAAATGGAAAATAATCTGAGGGACGCACCAAGGTATGAAGTTTCCCCATCTTTTCTCTAAGTGGGTCCGGTCGGCATGTTGGACCTTCTGTTCACAGATTCACGGATTTGACAGAGTTGGAAGGGACCTCTAGAGATCATCTAGTCCAACTCCCCTGCTAAAGCAGGATTGCCTAGAGCACATTACTCAGGACTGCATCAAGGCGGGTCTTGAAAATATCCAGAGTAGGGGAGAGAAAACCTCCAGAGTAGGGGAGAGAAAACCTCCAGAGTAGGTTCCTCCAAGAAGAGAGTCTCCTATGACAATGACCCATATTTTTTTTCTTTATGGAAGCTGTTTTGATGAGGGCGTAGACGACTTATCCTTGGTGACACCTCCGACCTAGATGAACCATCATCCTCATCATTGTTTGGTTCCACTTGCAGAGCCTCGTACCTATTATGCAAGGGCATGGAGGAAGCATGCCTGCTGCACCGGGCAGGAACTTGTCACCACTTCCCCCTATCCCTTAAGTCACCTGCTGGGTGAAGAGAGGACAGGGAATCGCCCATATCACACATCCTGTCTACCTGACAGGGCTGTTCCAGTACCAGTAGTCTCTCCCTCTCTCCCAACTCCCTGATACCCATCAGCATTCTCACCTCTCCTGCCCTGTCACCAAGCAGAGGAGTTCCTCCACCTGGGCACACCTCCCACAGGTGTGCTCACTGCTGCCATGAGGTACTGGCATAAGAGTAGGGCATAGCCTACAGCCTGACACCTGGGCAGGCAAATGCACAAGAAGAAATACAACCAGGCAAGACTATGAAAGCATAGTAAGAAAACAGTCTTTGGTGGTGACAGGAAGATTAGAGAAAGACTAGGTGTACTGCAAATGAAGCTGGTAAGACCAAGGAGGTCTTAATGTCTTCTTAATGTCTTTTTTCCTCTTTCCCTACTCCTGTTATTTTAATTTTTTTAAGTCTTTACTAGGAAAAGTTAATGGTGATGAGGCTCTTAATACCTGTAACATAAAGATAAAAGTCAGGCTAGGGCCAGGAAAGAATAAGAGTAAAGTTTCATGAAGTAGGTGACCTGATTTAATGGCTTGCTGTTGCCAAAAGGGGAGATCCCACATGCTTTGCCATGCGCAAACACAAAGACCCACAAACCAGCATTGTTAGCTGCGTGCTCTCATTCTTTTGTGCTGGCTCTGGCATTTGCCTGACCCCCTGCAGAACCAGTTCAGCTTACTAAATGGGCAAAAAGCAAATCCAGGAACAGTTACAAGAAGCAGCATGTTTTTCCATCAGTAGTTCATAAGAAGAAAGTGGAAAACATGCAGGAAAACATAGTAATTATGTTATAGAAAACACTAAGCACTCCCTGATGTAGTCTATCCTCCTAGTCAATAAAGAAGGGTGGGGGCTAATTAAGAGTTCTGAGAAGGGCAACAGAAATTATAAAATCACAGAAAACATGATTAACAGAGAGAACTCTGGGACTTGAGATTATTTATGCCAAAAAAGACTGATGAGAAAAATGACAACGGTCTTTATTCAGGTAAGCAGTACCTAATAAAGCAAAAGGAATTAAAAAGTAAAGAAGCTGACTATGAAGACTGTCCCTAGAGGAAGATACCAGTCTGGGGCATTAGTCTGCAGAGAAGGTAAGAATGAAAGTGGAAAAATCTTTCTCAGGACTAGGAAGATTAGAGAAACAACATGTGGGAAAATATGAAGTGAAGAAAGGTCAAAAATAGAAGGGAACAAAAAGTGATGAAATATAGCTGACTGTTATGAAGAAAAGCCCACTGGGGGATAATTTTTAATTAGTTTTTTTCAGCCAGAAAGTGCTACTGGCTTTAATTTCTAGAATAAACAATTTTAATTTTTTTAATCTTTATTTACTGGTACAGTAGTTTTATTCTGGTTACAAATTGCAGCACTCTGACATGAAATAAACTCATGTTAGACACCAGAAGAAAACATTATTTCCAGGAATCACATCAAGATAAATCAATTTTTAAATGAAAAAAGCTGCCAGGTAAATTGTACATTTTTGTCATCTCCTGTGATCATGTTCCCTCCCTAGCCAAAATTACTCTTTTCAGAGGTCTGCCTCCAGGTCTTCTTTAAACAGTACCTACCACCTGGTTTGCAGAAACTGACAGTGACACAAATTTACGAACTTGGGCTGTAAATGTAGAGAGCTGTTATGCCAAATGCAGTGTTACACAATAGAAGATGCCACAACAAAAAGCACCAGCAAGAACCGAACTCAGGCAGATTCAACTCAGAAATAAGAAAAATGCATTTAACAGTGTTTCAGAACCAGAGTAAACTCCTGAAAAAGGAATGGGGTTCTCCCTCTCCTGATGTTTGCAAATTGTGACTCAGTATCTTTCTAGAATATGCGCGTTACAAAAACACAAGGATTTTATGTCAGCACAGTTTTCGCTAGGCTATCTAACAAACAACAGATTGTAAACATAAAAATGGTTTATTTTGCCTCACAGTCAGGGCATACATGTAATTTGGGATGCCAAGGGACACTAATTCCTGGTATTATTGCTTAACTAATTATTTACTTCATATGGAAGAGAGAATGCTGTTACGGCTTGAGAAACCCACAACAATTTATTGTCATTAGAGAATTATTCTATCACCCAATGACCCCTCCCCACTTGGGAAAGGGAATCGGAAAAAAATAAGGAAACCTGAGGGTTGAAATAGATTTACTAGAGTAAGACTAGATAATTAACACTAATAACACTAAAGAACCAGCATTGATCCTGTTACCAGTATAAAATCTATAAGGATTATACTCAGCCCATTCTATCAGTAAGAAGCTGTGCACTCCCAGCAGTGAACAGCAAGTGTGGGACAGCGTGAGCACTATGGATTCGGGAGGAAGGGAAGGGCTCAGGGGTCTAGCATCCGGGCAAGAAGTTCCCAGGATGGCAGCCACCAAGGAAGGGAGAGAACTACTCAGCAAACTCTCCAATTTATATTGACTGTGGCGCTCATGGTATAAAATAATCCTGTTGTCCAGCTTGGCTCAAGTGCCTGTGCCTCGTTCCGCCTCGTTCCTCC
>KZ505711.1:855233-872785 GCA_002844005.1 Limosa lapponica baueri
CCTGTACCGATGCATGGGGTTGTTGTGGCCCAAGTGCAACACTCTATGTCCTTATCAAGATCATTGATAAAGATGTTAAACAGAAATGGTCCCAACACTGAGCCCTGACGAACACCACTTGTGACCTCCAACTGGATTTAACTCCATTGACCACCACTCATTGGGACTGTCCAGACAGCCAGTGCTTGATCCAGCAGATCGTATGCTCATCCAGGCAATGAGCAGCCAGTTTTTCCATGAGAATTCTATGGGGAACAGTGTCAAATGTTTTTTGAAAGTCCAGGTAGAAAATATCCACAGCCTTTCCCTCATCCAATAATTGGGTCATCTTGTCATAGAAGGAGATCAGATTCGTCTGGCAGGACCTGCCTTTCATAAACCCATGCTGACTAGGCCTAATCCCCTGGTACTGTTAGTTTAAGAATGATTCTGTTGAAATCTTATATTATTATTTCAGATTTTTTGTCTCAACTTTTAAATATTTTTCTAATGACAGTTTTTGCTGAAACATATATGCACTGATGTGTTTGGAATTTAATCTTAGTCTCTGGTCTTGAAGCCATGTATTTAATTTATCATATTGTAAATATGTACATGTACAGAGAATTACAGGTGCTTTCATCATGTTAAAGAATGAGTTTTTGACAAGAGTTGTCAAGAGGTCAAATCCACCTCTTGATTTACAGTTTTCTTCCTCTGACTCCTCTACTCAGCTTCTTAAAATTTAGGGTATCAAATCAGAGCACTGTGTCCTTATAATTAATACATTTTTTTTTCCCAAAAGGAAGACTTTAGTCATAACAGGTACTAATTGCCAGATTAGGAGGGAGGTGTGTACATATATATTGTGTATGATTGTATTTCTGTATTTGTGTATGTACATATATACCCACTGCAGTGTGTATATTGGCAGCTGACACCTTTTAGCATTAAAGTCTTTATTAAGTGTAATAAATATTAAGGATCAGAATACAGTGTTCTGATGTACTAAAAACAGAGCTGAAGTGACTCTTTTATTTAGGAAAGAGCAAGTTGGTGTGTAATTTTCAAAGAGTAATTTTCACTGAGGAAAATAAATTATGTAGAGTGTGGGTTTTTTAAAAGCCGTCTCTCATTTAGGTGTATAAACTATGAAAGGAAGAAAGAGTTGAGTCAAGTTTTAAAAAAGGAATAACGATTCTTACCAGGAATTAAGGACACAGTTACTTAATTCCAAAAATCCTTACTATTTAAGTGGTGTCTAAATATATGCACAAAGGCTAAGCTTTCAAGTAGCATTTTTTTTCTTTACCTTGCAGTCATGCATTTTTATATGGCTGTATATTAGGGGCAAGAACCTGCACTGTGTTTAGAAGCTGCAGACTATTGAATTTGTCCTGTGGAAGGGATGATAGGACAGGTCCTCAGAAGGGCAGTGCAGTGATCTGCTACTGGCAGATCCTACCTGCTCAGTAGTGAAATTTCCTATCTGTTCTTACACTGCTCAAAATACTTGATCATCCCTAGTCTAGTCCCTGTATGTTAAGAACATTTTGATCTGTTATATTTATGCTACCTTTAGTAGAGGGTAAACAGTTCAAGTGGAAGTGCATGTGCCAGTTACTTTCTAGCACTTTTTTTATATATACAGATCCATCTTTGCTGTGGGGATCAGTCTCTTGGAAGCACTGAAATACCTCTGTCTGGACTACTGAAGAAAGGAAGTGTGGAGATTGATCAACACCCTGTGGCAATAGAAGGAGCATTTGTCCTTGTTCCACCAAATAGAGCTAAACAGAAACTGCCACAGTTGCCTTTGGATATGAGCCCTACTGTTGGGGTATCTGTGATTCTGCAAAAGGAGAGCTTGAGTGCCCAGGTACAGCTTACCTATTTAATGTTGATTTAGACACTGTTTCACAGTTTTGTGTTTAAAAATTGTTCTTTCTAAGTCTTGTTTGACAGTTAAGTATGTTAAAGAAAACCTGAAAGAATAGGTTGCTTTACATGAATAATCCTTTCATTGCTTCCTTTTTCTGTGTCAGAAAAATAGTCTCAAACTATAAAAATGTTGTAGAATGAACTTTTCAGTGCAAGCTGTGATCAATAAGAAAACTGTATCACTTCATTCAGCCTTTGATTCCCTTAAATGCTCCAACTGAACCTAAACAGCCACAGGAGAAAATTCTTTCACCTATGAGTGGAAAAACAGAGGGCCTCCAGCAGAGATCCCAGAATGTCCTGTCTCAAGCTGACCACTCTTCTTCAACAGAAGATGAAGCAACAGAAAGTGAAGTTGAAAGTCTGAAGTTTGAAAAAGGCATGAAACTAAAGAAAAAGGGTATGTGGTATAAAATTTTTTCCCCAGTTCTCAACTGTGGTCTTGGATCATGTACTAACCAGTTGTGGTGATAAAATTCAGGCAAGTAAGAACTAATTACATAATGTTTATTCTCCTCCTGTTATTTATTTTAACATTTGAATATGGTGGTTTTTGAAAACACTTGGAAGACCCACATTGGGGTTTTGGTGATGTGTAGATTACAAGTGATGTGGATCATCATCAGCTTGAAAAATACCAGAAACGTTTGGAGTTCCCTGAATTTGAGAATGGGAAGGTTCAGTACAATAACCCATGAAGAAACTGACTTGCTCAATGAGGAGATGAAATGGCCTAATGTTCACATCTATTAAATAGAAAGGCAGGGAAAATATGGGAGTTCTAAGACTTCTAAGGAATTTACTATGTGGATAAAAAATTGTGAAAATAAGTGTTCATACTGTACAGATTACTAGACAAAACCAAGCAACAGAGTTGTTTATTTTTACATTATCCTTTTGTAGGGACTTGGTAGCCCACATAGCCTTCTGAGACTTCCCTTTTTTTGTCTTTTGATTTGAGGACTGGGTTGACGAGAAGTCAAAGAGGAACAGAGATGAGAGAGAAATACTGTACTAATGATAGAGTAAAGCTCAGAATAAAGATTGTTAGTTTCCTGAATATTACTGAACATGCATCTTAAGAGGTGATTTATGAATAAAGCCAGATAATTCTTTTTCTAATGGTATTTGTATTACTGTTCTTTTGAGATGGGTCCTAAAGACACCCAGTTCTGTGTAGGAAAATCTGTGTCCTAGAACGTGTTCTCAGGATTTGTATGCTAATTCAGCTAACTTTTCTTTTAGTCCTAACTGTTCTTACCTAAGCAAGGATTAAGTCCTTTATATGGAATGTATCAAGAAAAAGTATTGTGAACACAGCAGCTAGTTTGAATCTGCAGTTAAAAAATCCAGGATTTTGCTTTTTTTATTACTAGTAATAATAATTTTATAACTCTTTTGGTAAGTTGTAAAATGTGTCATTTCACATTTATCTTTCAGGGGTGGTGGCTGAGTCTTGCCAAGAGGCTAACAAACAGTACACTGAAGAGCTTCCAGTTTCCAAATCACAGAGCAGAACAAAGTCACCTCTAGTGTCAGATCTGCAAGATGCCAGTAATGCAAAATTTATCAAACTTAGTACATTGAATGAAATTTGAATATAATAGCAACCTAAATGAGTTTTATCAGTAAGCTGTATGCAATTTTTGTTCTCTTGTGACATCCTTAAACTGCTATTCAGCCATTTCATTGCACCATGCAATCTAGTCACACCTAAATCACTGGAAATTATTTCATTCCTGTGTTGTGCTAACTAACTGATGTTGAAGTGGTATTGAATTTTTCTTTTTTGTATTGTTACTGTTAATGGAAATAAAACACTCAAAACCAAGCAGGAAAAAAATTAAGGCAACGCTAGCAATGATGTATTTCTTCAAAAATGACAAAAATGGAAACATTTTAGATAATTATGAAGAAAGAGGGTCAGAACAACTGACACTTGCAAAAGGCAGTTGAGTTCTCTGACAGTTTCTTTGCCTCTTCCTCTGCTTTACTACCTTAAACATTTTTTGGAGGATACCTTTTGGAGGCACTGTGTGTAAAACCTGTAGTTTGACCTTTTTGAAGGCAGTATTGGGTCCCAGTGTAAGTACTTGAGAAGCCTGGATGCAATTGGGCAGGCACTTACTACAGCTTCTGCTTCTTAAATTATGAAATGGATGTTACAGTAGGTGGGTTCTGATCAAAGGGCATAAGCACATGTGCTCTTCATACCTAGCTAGACCATTTTAATTTATTTCAATAGTTAAACCTCAGCTTGGGACCAATAGTCGATGCTGCCTTACATGAGCACTGTAATTGGCCTGGTGCTCTGTTTTTCAGTTCCGACCTACAGAGGTTAGTTAACTCAAAGCAAACTAAGTTACTGTAAATGATTTTTTTTTTTGTAAGCCAGCCTCTTCTAGCCAATTTGGGGGCGTGCAGGAACAATTATGTAAACTGCTGAAACCAAAGTCTTCCAGCATCCTTCTGAAGAATTTATTTTCTTGGATCTTAGTCTAAACTTTTCTTCAGTGAGATAAACTTACATAGCTTCGAAGATTAATAAAAAAATGAAAATATTACATATTAATCTTTTAAGAAGATTTTAAATATATTGGGGTTTTGATGTGGTGGTGGCTTTTTTTTTCGGAAGGAGTAACTTAGAAATAGAGTGGCTATTTTTCATATTAGCTTATATTACAAGGAATTGAAATCTCTCGGGGAAGCTACCTATCTATACTTGCATTTAAAGTGTGAGACCTGTCTTTAAGATTTTGTTATATTGTGGGCAGAACAAATTATTAAAAACGCGTACAAATTCTATTCTGTGTTTTCAGCTGATAATGGTCCATTAGCTGCATCTCAACCCAACCTTGCGGGTGCATCCAGTTCTTCTGAGCCTGTCTCAGCACAGAAAATTGTCATTCCAGCAGCCTCTCATCACTTCTGCTTTTCAATAGACTTACGAAGTATACGTGGTCTGGAAGTTGGTTTTCCAATAAATTGCATTTTAAGGTATGGTTTATTTTTGATACTACTCTTGGTAATAACTACTTTATTTTCAATACAAAGCCTTCAAAATCTAAATGATTGCTGGCAGTATGCTGCCTGATGCATTTTACCTCTACAGAGCTGATTTTCAATAGCGAAATACTTCGGAAAATTCCTCTGACTTGTCACTAAAATTGTGAGCATTACAGCATTAAAGGTAGTATGTAACACTTCACCTGCACTGTAATTTGCATTAAACCTCACTTGAATATTTAAGCTCAGACAATACAGGCCATCATTCAGTCCTTCAAGGAAAAGGAGGATGACTCGTCTGCTTACTTTCTGGATGCTTTTCCAGCTGACTGAAGGAGTGATTTCTGTAGCTTTCCATGTTTCCACCAAGAACTCCTTGTAGTGTTTTAGCAAGAGACAGATCACCTGGTTTGTGTGTGTTAGTGAAGCACGTTCTAGTCTTAGAGTGAAGAACTGGTGTAATAAATGCCGTATCATTGTGAGTATATCATGGTTTTTTGATAATCTTTGCATACAAGATGCCAAGCTTACTGGTAAGAAGTAGCATCTTCTGTTATTAATTTGTAGAGGTACAAAAATGTAAGCTTTATGGATACATTTATTTTATTAGTAACTTAGCTAACAGCTGGCATCATCAATTTGAGCACAGCAAAGCTCAAGAGGTTCTTAGCCTTCCCTTTGTAGTTTGTCATACATTGAACTACAGTAGTTCCAGGCCACACCGTAAATCATATTGGTAAAATGATTCCGCTTTCCTTTTAGTGAATTAAACTGTGGGAATTAAAAACTGAATTCTTCAAATGTGACTGAAACTTTCAAGTGGTGCTAACACTATGGATATGTATACTTAGTTATGAATTATTGTGTGTTAGACCAGTCTTAGTTGTAAACATAGTTATGAATGTTCTCAAGTAGCAATCTACATCTCAATCTAGTATTTTTTCTGTTTCTCTGCTCACTTTTATAAAAATTCTGCAATTATTATATAGAGATTAATTCAGATTGTTATGAACATACAGGTTATTAAAGTTTTTTGTCAAAATAACAGCAAATATAAATGAAGGTGGATCAGTGCTGAAGTAATTGAGAAAACAAGTATTTAAGAACTAAATTCTATTGTTGGATGTATTTGTGTACTTCTTACTAATTTTAATACAAGCTGTGCTTCAGTGAAGGACATCTAAACTGGTTTTCTTGTTGCAGAAGGTTTTATAAAAAAGTATCTATTAAATTATATTTTTATTATTTTTGTTATTGTTTTTATTAGGTACTCATATCCATTTTTCGGCAGTGCAGCACCTATTATGACAAGCCCACCTGTAGAAGTGAGAAAGAACACGGAAGTCTTCCTTCCACAGTCCTACTGTGCATTTGACTTTGCAACTATACCTCATCAGCTTCAAGATACATTCCTCAGGTGATAATTTGCATTCTTTTTATCTTAATTACATTTTTCTATTTTTTGGTGTAAATGCAGTCACAAGTTCAATTTTTTTTTATTTAAGATCAACAGTTTGAGAATTTAGTGACAAATCCAAGTGGCTAATGCCAATGGATACTTAATACACTGCTCTTCCACTTTCTCTGTTATTTACATTTAGAGTCAGGGACTCTAAAATTTTTGCTTTTATCTCGAGTACTTATGCAGCAATCATTGCTTACAGAAGCAAGTGCTGTTGCTCTAAGTTGTTAAATTCAAGGGTTGATAGCATAGTTTAACAATGCATTACATCAGGTACCTAGGAAACTGAGTTCAGTGTTGAGGGCTGTGGCACAATTTTCCCAGTAGTCTTACCAGCTTCTGATAACTGATTAAGATGTGGGATAAAGGATCATCAAAATAGCGGTATTTTGAAAGATGAGGTGGAGGAGATGTATTTGAGTGGCAGTGATTAAAATCTATTTATAGGTATTTATAAAATAAGATCTAGGTCTGTTAAGATTATGCTTCCTCTTTTGTGTTGATGCCTGATGCTAAAATCACTCATTTGTTTCAGATTACCTCTGCTAGTTGAATTGTGGCACAAGGATAAAACAGCCAAAGACTTGCTTCTAGGTGTGGCGAGACTTCAGCTTTCAAATGTTTTGGTTTCGGAAAAAACCCGGTTCTTGGGTGGTAATGGTGAACAATGCTGGCGTCAGATTTGTAATGAAACAGTCAGTGTCACAGGAGCACAAGGGTAAAACTATTTTAAAAAATACTTACTCTGTAGCAAGTTTTGAAGAATTGTTTGTTTAGTATTTCCTTGAAAAAGGACAAGCTCTTCCTGTTTACCTTTTTGAATAGGTAAACAGGCTGCGGAGTACTGCAATATGGGGGTGGGAATAGGCATCCAAGATATTAAAAGTTAAATTTCCACAGGCATACTGTGCAACCCCACACCACTACCAGAGTCATTGTAATAAACCTTTATATAATCATGATCTTAGATAAGCTTCATGGACAGATTTAAGAAATAAATAATTGGAAAAAATGTTATTGAGGCACTTTCCTGAATAAGTTACTTAACAATTACAAAAGCTGCTGATATTCAAGAAAATAGTTAAGACTGTTTTCCACAGCATGCTTTTAGTTATGACTGACTTCAGTGAAAATTAGGAGGACAGATATATCCATAGAGTGGAGATGTTCCTATTTCAGGATTATACCCTGTGATAGTAGCATGAGTTTGAGCTTGTGTACATTAGAAGGAGCAGTGTTATTACTTAGTATTTTGTCGGAAGATAAGTGTTCATTTACATAGAGAAGTGACATTCTTTTTTATGTATATGATGAAACTTAACTTGTAGTTACTTCTGTCCTGTGTCCTTGTTGAATATGTGAGCTGTGCTAGCAAGTGTCTAGATCCTCATCTTCTGTGTGATAATGGAACTTGATTATGCCTTTAGAAATAAACATAATTGCTATTAAGACTGAGGTCAGTTTTAGACTGCTAATCCTACAGATAAATAAAGCATACTGTATTTGACACACAGGAAACTTCAGGTTACTGGCACAAAGACTGCTGTCCCCCCTCCTCCCACATTGATAGAAAATTGATCTCTAGCTGCATTTTAACTTTGTGTGAAAGCCACCATGGCCTCATTGTGTAGAGAGTTACTTTATGATCTCACTGTACATTAAGGTTCACTCTTTCATTAGTAATAAATTTGTTAAAATGAAATCTGGTTTTGCACAAAACTTAATAACCACTAGATGGCATTCTCAAAATTTGATCAAGTCTTCATTTTGCTGTGCTGATAGCTTTTTAGCTTTGCTCTTGTTGGTGTAACATTCTTTTTACACTGATATGCTAAACTGACTTCATTACTCAGATTTTTAAGGTCCACTACCTTGAATCTTGTTGTGTTTTTTAACTGGTAAATTAAAAGTGATAGAAAGTTGTAAGAATAAAAGTTGTAAAGATTTAATGCAGTAATTTATGTTAACTTAAGTGAAATATGAATGTTTGGGTTTTTCCCTTGCAAATAACTGTGTAGAAGATTGCAGCTTTGTAAAAAATATTGTAGTATTGTCTTCTTATATTTGCTGGAAGGGAATTTCTGTGAAAACTACAGCTATGGCTAATTCCTGCAGTCTTTTGTTGCATTTCTGCAACTTAATTCTGCAGCTTCAAGTAATTGTGTAATTGCGTTTGCATCATTGGGTAGCTATATCAGAAATGATAGTTTTGTTCCTGACCAAGTGCAGGTCTACACTGCAGTGTACTTTCCTGTTAGACTAGTGGTAACTTTCAGTTATATTATATGTGAGTGTTCCTTCTCTTAATATCTTTCTGTGCAGAAAATTACCTTTGTTTACTACATGTTTTCTGCTATTAGAGGTGAGGCAGCCAGAGACAAACTGTTCTACTTAAGCAGAAACTGCAACTAATTTCAGATTAGTTTATTAAAATTTGTTATCTAGACACTTTTTCACTGTACAAGAACAGGTTGATATTTAACCTGTAAGTGCATTTAAAGCTGTCAGTTGTCTGTTGCTGAAGCTCTCAGAAATGTATTTTAGTAAAACCAGGATGGCTTACCACACATGGTATGCTAAGTGACTGTGGTTAACTAGAAAGTTACTGCCAACATTTAAAAAAGTAAGACTAGTGGAATTCATTGAGTATCTTAACAATACCTAACAGGTATATTTGTTAGAAGAATTTGACACTGCAGGTATAATTTTGCAAAAATTTTCTTGATGCAGGAATATGTTGATTCTAGTAAGTTGTTAGTTACGTAGGTTCCTAATGTCAAGTTATCTGTTAAAGTCAGAAAGCTTACTATAGATGTATAAAGCAGTCCTCAAGTTAAAACAATATACGTGGGGGTGTGTGTTGGGGTTGTCACACAGCCAACTGTTCAGAGTCTCGAGCTTACATGGAACTTTTTAACACTTCGGTTTCACCGTTTTGTGTGTTTTCTTACAACTCTCTTTCTGTATTTTTAAGACAGTTTTCATTAAAATAACATTTTAATGCTATTTATAGGTCAGGCAACAGAATAGCAGAGCTTTCATATGCTATCACTTTGGAAGACTACGGGCTTGTGAAAGTGCAAGAAGTTCTGGTGTCAGATTCTTCTCAAGTAAACTTTACATAAATCTTATCCTTTTTCCTTGAATGCTTCTTTGAAAAGTCGGGTTTCCAGTTAAGAATCCACTGTTATTATATCAGTGTGTAGGTCCTGGTCAACAACGGCATGTCCCTCACACTCAGCCTCGTTGTGCCTCAGAAAACCATCCAGAACCTCGAGAAACTCTTGAATACAAAGCAGCTCTGGAGTTAGAAATGTGGAAGGAAATGCAAGAGGACATTTTTGAAAATCAGGTTTTTACTTTGTGTTTATTTCCTAAACTGTATGACTGCTAGAGAAGCTATTTTTCTTAAACTTTGCCACTGTTCCAAATAAGAACTAAATTTTGCTCATATAAAATATAGAACTTTAGACGTACACAAATATCTTCCATACTCTTAAGGAAGAAAGTTATTTTCTGTTAAGTGACTGAACTAGGTGCTAGGTATGAAATACAGAATACCCTCTTCACAATTTCCCCTTATTGTTTGAGGTAGAGTAGATACTGAAGGTTCAAAAATTATTGCTGTCAAATATTAGCATTGCATTTCTTTATTCTGTCAAAATCCATTGCTGTGTTTCTACTCTTAGAGTCATTCTAGGTGGTGTTAGTTACATGCTTCTTTTAAAAAGACACCAAGAATCTAGTGTCCTAATTTGTTGGGATATTTTTCTCAAACTTGGGCTTTGCATTTATACTTAAGGGTAAGAAATATTGTTCACTGTCAGAATCATACCTTGAGTTATGTAAGTCAGTGTACAAAACTTAATTTCTAATTATTTTTCTTCAAGGCTTAGATCTACTAGTACTCTCTCCTTTCGAACTGTATTTCCAACAATTTTCATTTAGTTTTCTGGTTTGGGGGTTTTGTTCCTTTTTTGCCTTTAAAAGCTTAAAAAGAAGGAAATGGCCCACATGCAGGCTCTTGCAGAAGAATGGAAGAAAAGAGATAGAGAGAGAGAAGCATTAGTTAAGAAAAAGGTAAGGGAACTCATTCGTATACTTGCTGAAAATCTCATCATAAATCACATCACTATAAATTTGACAAAATATTTCATAACTACAAAGGTTCTGTGCTTAGTATTCATACCTACTGGTATCTATGCATCTAGTCCAAAAAATTAAAAGTAGTCCTTAATCATAGAATGCTTATTAAAAAACCTTTGGGTTAGCTTGCTATCTTTGGGAGCTTTGTGAGTTTAATTACCTTTCACTTGCATGGTCAAATAGCACTTCTACAACCTGTCTGTGCACAGTAACCTGTTAGACTTTATTGTATTGGAAAGAAAGGGTCTTCCTTTCCTCATTAGAAGCTGGAGATTTGTTTTATATGTAAATTTACAAACAAAAATTGTCAATTTTTTATACCATAGCAACAGTAAATTCTTAGTCTGCCTAAAACATAATTTTATTGCAGTAAAAAAATGCACTTTTTTGTTCTTTTAGGTAACAGAATATACTGTTTTGGAAGAACAACTTCAGAAAACCCTGAAAGATCTAGATAAGCGAGAACGACAGCTTTTCAGTGCTGAATCAGAGGTAAAAATCTCTGGTCATTTTAAGCAATGCTATTGCATGAACTATTTCTAAAGGTTTGAGTTTTCTTGTAGAAACAATTGTGACTGTTGTATAAGAACTGAAATAGCTGCATTCATACTCATACATAGAGGAACACTAATAATTTAAGCCAAGTTTTTTTATAACTACATTTTTTTTACTCAAATGGGAATTTGTAAATTTTCTATTCTTAACAGAATTTGAGTGTTAGTGCAGACATTTATATGACAGCAGATCTGAATTTTAAGTTTAGTACTGTCAGATGCACATCGTACAGGTGTACAAGAGTGCCTTACTTAACCAGTAATTGCTAGATTAACCATTGAAATAATAGCAGGTGCCAAGGAGAGCTGGAAGAAACTTCGGTTGTTCAGGCTTTGTTATCCAGCAATTTCACAGAGTTCCTATTTCATAGTTTTTTTAGTGACAAGGCCAAAGAACATGTGGGAGAAACCAGTAGCTACCATTGTTTCTAGATCTCACCGAACACCCCCAAGATGAGGAAATGGGGTGCAAATCCTCAGGGAAGTTAGTTGCATGAAAAGAGAAAGAAAATAAACTGCCTGTTTTTGTACTTCAAAACAAACTCACAATTATGTAGGTAAACTGCTGTGGTGATTTAGCAGTCCAACAAACTCTCTCTTTCCTCCTGTAGCTCAGATTAATCAGTCCCTCCTGTGCTTGTGAGGAAAGTTAAAGCTCCCACCACAGGGATGGGCTGTTTGAGCTTGTATCCTGTTCAGTACTCAGGCTGTTTGTACCCCTTGATGCGGTTTGTGCTGTAATTAGTGTCTAACTTTACCTTCAAAATCTATGCAAAAAATCTGGTGATTAGGTTTGGCTGAATGCATTCCAGTCTGAGTAGAAGTATTTATTTTGAATCTCATGTGTTTGTCTCAAAACTTGCTCTAAACTTAGTGAGATTCTGACCTGAGGGTGTAAAGATAATAAAAATCAGTGGATTCCAAAACCGTCTAGACAAAATGATGTAGGGTTCATTTAGCAATTCCACAGTGTGGGAAATAGGGTATTTGGAGAGGGTTCCATTCAGCTAGCAGTTATCTGGGCCAGTAACATCTTTCTAGAAACTTCAAACTTGTTAAGGACTGTTTTTCTGTTTAGCTTAATGAGAAATTCTCTCAATATGCTCAGTTTGAAGAGTGCAGTCTTACTGATCTAAAGGCATCTTGGCCATAGCTGTGACCTCACTGTTTCTGCACTGAAGGGGTATTTCTAGCATTTTAATTTGTAGTAGAAAGGTGGATATAAATTTGCCTTTAGCAATACCATGTAGAAAAGAGAGACACACATAGCTCCGTTTTTACAATAGTCAAGCAAGAGTATATTTGTAGCCCAAATATAGTAATTTGCAGGCCATTAGTCAAACTGAATGCCAATAAAAGAGTATATAGCAAACATATAGATAACAATGGAATTCCTATTGTTTAATTTCTGAAATGGATAACATTTTTTTTTCTGTCATGAGTAGTAGTAACAGTTGTAAGAAAGGCTCTTTAAGCACTTACGCCTGTGGGTTAACATAGATACATTTCACTTTTAAGCTTCAAAGACTAAAGAAGGAGTTGCAAGCAGAGCATGAACGAAATTTGCAGGAGCTACAGGATTCTGTGCGGCGAGCCAGAGAAGAATGTGCACACCAGGTTGAGCTAGAAAGGTCAAAAATCAAACAGCAAGAAGAAGACAAGCTTCGCTTACAGCAGCAGGTAAGCACACTTAAATTTTCTGCCTCAACTTAAGTAAGCATTTTTTAAAATAAGTATACTAAGTTGAGCAATGATTTTGAGGCAAGCAGATTCTGGCAACTTAGTAATAAACATTTTATCTCCGTTGTTCAGTGAGCTACGTGCTGGGATCCATCTCTGTCATCTTGCTCAGTAGCAGGGCCAGTTTGCAGTACAGTGGTTATAATTATTTTTTTTCAACACTGGAAATCAAACATACATTACATGAAGTCTATGTTACATGTAGAACCTGAACAGCAATATACATTTCAGTAACTTAAGTTGTTAGCAGTTAACATCTAGCAAAACCTCTAGGTAGCTTGACTAGGCAGTTCATTTTATTCTGCCATTACATGAGTATTTCTATTATCCTTATGGGGAGGGGGGAGAAATTATCTTGTTAGTGTTATCTTCCATTCTGAAAATGTTATACCAAGAAAATTTAGAACACATTCTTTTGTCAGGGAAGCTAGCTTTTTAACTAACAATAAGGCTGGTCTAGCTATTTTTCATAACTCTTAAAGCATACTGTAAAATTTTAAAAGTTAGTACTAGCTTTTTTGGAGCAGTTACAATATTAGACACTTAATTTGTTGATAAGTAGATTAAGGTCTTATTAATGTGTAAGTGTTTTTTGAAGTACTTAGTTTATATAGGTGAATTATTTGCTTTGGTGCTTTTCACTTCTGATATGTGATGGTGATAACCCCACAATACCTTTGACTAATTGAAGAACTGTAACAGCCAAAAGTGTATTTTTGTATTAGGAAGAGTTGCGCTGGGATTTTATGGGTTCTTTAGCATATGCTGATGTGAAAAAAATAGGTTAATATCAGTGTTTAATATTAATCACAGTACAGTGAACTTTTTGCATATAGCTAATAAAAAAGTGCTGCTAGTCTAGAAGATGGTAATCTTGGCTATTTTACTGAACAATCACTGAATTGAGATGAGCAGTTTCAAACTGCAGAATGCAATTCACTTCAAAGTGGTAAGTGGATCACTTCTGCATTGCAGATGTGTTGGCAGCTACTGCTGTGTCTGTCCAGACAAGATAACCAATAGTTCTTCAGGCTCAAGCAGCCAAATGGCACCACGTAGGAGTCATCTTCCAGATTCATTCTTTTGACTTCCACTGACTTTTATTAGCTAGGTTGCAATACCACCACAATCACTTTATTTTTGCTATTCAGAACAGCCATACTGTATCAGCCCAAAGATCCAGTTAGCTCAGCATTCTGTTGCAGCAATGGTTGGATTTAGAGGGCAAGAAAATAAGAAATGGGACAATGAGAAAATACAATTTTGGTATATCCAGCAATACCATTAAGAGTTACTTGTACCCTCAGACGGAGGCAACACTTCATATTTACTAGCCATCAGAGAAAGCATTCCTTGTGAACTCATCTGATCCCTTATCCCGTTGAAAAAGTGTTTCTATTTTTAGCCTTGCAACATCCTGTGGCAGTGAGTTCTGAAATTTAATTATGTGTTGTATGTTTAAAAATTGTCCATTTTAAGGTCATTGCTTAATAATTATGAAGAATGCTTTGGTGCCTGTGCTACATACTGTTTCTGATTGCTTAGGTGTCTGTCTTACTGTCTTTTTCATACACAAGCCCTGCTATGTTTTGTCTTGCTTTATATGAAGGCCATTCCTTCCTGCTTGTCCTGGCTGTCTTTGTGTGCTGTTCCTGCTATTTTGAATCTCTCATGCTTCAGTATTAGGTGGTTATTTGTCCATATTCTGCACAAGACAACCTTTTTCGATTATCTTTGCTGGAGGTGGAGTGGGGTTTTGTTTGTTTGCTTTGGAATGTTACTGTACAATGGTTCCCTTTGTAATGTCCACAAGCAGAAAGTTCCTGTTGCTACCACTTCTGATGGGCCTCTTTTTTTTTTACCTTTTTTGGGTGTGGTTTTTTGTTTAGATTTGGGCTTTTTTTTTTAACCAGGAATGTTCTGAAGTAAATTGTAATAGTTCTACACAATATGCTTTGACTTACTACTTACCTTTTAAGGAGATGGGTCAGTACACAATTTTCACACTTGAATTGTAGAGTGCCCTAAATGTCTAACTTGTTCAGTTAGAAACCCCACTATGTGCAAGAGAAGATCCTTGAGGCATCCACTTTGAAGTACATCACTCTTACTTCCTGAATAAGGAAGCTGTGCTTCACTTGTATGATTTATGCAGTTCCCTAACAGTCCACATCCTCAGCTCTCATGACAGCGTCTGTTTTTGAAACTGCTTTCAGAACCAAGCAAGAAATAAAACAAACCGTATAAGTTCTCAGGATAGCTGGCGTTTTTCATAGCTAAATAGATCAGTTACTGTCTTTTTCATCACCGTCATGTCTGTATGTCTGCTTAATTATGGAAATATTATTAAAATTACAGAAAAAATATTAAAAATGAAAAATTACTGCAAATGGAAAGGTGACAAACAATAGCATCTTTTGTCAAAGTTGGCTATTACAGTTAGATATGAAAAGTAACTGCAGTGAACTATGTTTTTATATGGCTCTTTAGGAAGCAACACTGCTTTCTTACATCAATTCTGTAAAAACAATAGCTTGGAAAAGTGAAATTTTAGAAGAAAAATAGAGGTGATGCAATTAGGAGATCCAAAGAATTAAAATACTGATGTACTTACAGAAGAAGTTTTAGGCTTTGGAACAGAAATTAATTATCTGAAGCATTTTTGCCCAGTATTCTAAACTGTTGGATACAATTCATGGAAATACTTGTATTAACTCGTTGGACATAAGTACAAATGCAGCATTTGGGATCATATTCTGTGATGGAATGTGTCAGTTCCATCAGGTGTTTTAAGGTATTTATATTTGAATATTATTTAACAGAAGAATGTAAGCTACTCTTACAAAACATCTTATAAAAAAAATATTAATATCTTTGATATGGTACAGTAAAGAAAAACTGTTAAATGTTTGACTTGCTTAGTTTCTTTGTAGCAGAGTAATTGTGTATTGGCATCAGTTTTTAAGTTACCCATTTTAAGATGAAAAGCAAAGGTGTCTCTTTATAAAATCTTCATGAAACTGTGGAAGTACACAGTGAGGGCAGAGGTACATAGCACTAAGTCATTAGCCACTGAAGTCTTTCTACGTCAGCCTTTCTTCTAAATCATTATTTGGCTGTACAAAGTATTAGTTGTTTCCTTTTCCAGACATTCCTAAACAAGTTATGCTGGTAAAATTGAGTAAGTAATAAAACTTTGTATAGTAGATAACACTGTTGGCTTTCTTTAAAAGATGTGTGTAAATCTAAATAGTTTTGTTTCCTGTGTTTCTTCTGTAAGTCGTTTTAGAAATGTGAACAGTAATGTTTATAAATCTTGATCTTCCGTGCATGAAGACAGACTTGTTTTTTCTTTCCAGTACTGAGCAAAGTTCCTCTTTAAAATTCTTCCTATTAAAATATTGCTGTATGTCATCAAGAAATCATTAATTATGAATATGTAGCTTTCAATGTCTGTTTTACATCAGATAATGGACAGTAAGATGTTTGTTCCAGGGACTAAGGAGTAATTTAAGTTCTGTAAACTGTTTGTTTGGCTGTGAATGGATTTTTTTGCTAACTTGCATTATATTTTGGTATCTTTAATGTAGCTTTATGAAGCAGAAAATAAGCATAAAATTTTGGAGAAGGAATTCCAGCAATACAAGGAACAGCAAAGTAGCAAACCAGAAATCCAGCTCCAATCAGAAATAAATCTTCTCACTTTAGAAAAGGTATCTTGGATTTTTTCTAGTCTTTAAAAACTGTCACAATGGTCCATTCACTGATAAGGGAGATGTAGAATAATCTTGCATGATAATCTGGTTAATTTGTCCATTTTGTTTTACTTTTTCCAACGATTTCTTCAGGCTTTAGATATTCAGACAATTAAGGTCAACAGCGGCCCTATTTCTATAGAGGAAGCAGTAGTGTTAAAAGTTAAGGCAGGAAAAAAAACTAACCTATATATTTACATTGCTGCCATCATGGTTTATGCTGGGGACTCTGAGCATTCTGTTCATAACACTACATGAAGATGAAGATCTTCTCGTGAGGATTAATTTGACTGGTATTCCATTATGTGCATTGGGGTTTTATTAAGCATTTCTGAAAAGAGATTGTGTTACTTATCAGTGAAATGGAATCACTGTTGTAAGTTGATTTCTTAGAAATCATACATGCCTTTAGTAGAGGATATTAAAACCACAGATATGGGCATTTTATGCTTGGAATTATTGTAAGGCTTGAGTCAAATTGTTGACCAAATAGGCTGAAAAAATTGGACCAGGCTTCTTGACACAAAATACTCTCACGGTTATATGGTATTTCTGCATGTTACTGTATGTTTGAATAACTTCTAATAATGCAATGAAATGATTCAAAGTATGATTTGGTCTCTACGGACTTTTAAATTCTTATCTTAAATATTTTTTAGTTTTCATAATTTTATTAGATTAAAAAAATCAGTGCTTTAAGATCTTCAGAAATTTAATGGTAAATAACTTTTATATGATTAAAAGAAAATAATCACTGGTCAAAGTTGTTAATTAAAAGTGCTTCATTTTCCATGTTACAGTGTCCTATGTGCTTTGTAAGTGTTTTTATTTGCCTTTTAATACTAATTTTTTTTTTACACAGAATGCAATGAACTTTTAGATTGTAACATTTTGTAAAGATTTATTTAGATGATAAGATCAAAGATTCACACTAGATACATAGATTTTAAAGACTGGTTTGAACAGATG
>KZ505711.1:877340-985651 GCA_002844005.1 Limosa lapponica baueri
GGGCAGGCTGTTCCAGTGCCTGACCACTCTCTCAGGAAAGTAATTCTTCCTTTACTGAAAGAGTGGTCAAGCACTGGAACAATTAGGTGGTGATGCAAGAGTTAAATTTCCAAGTGTTCTGAGTTTCTAGTGGGTCTTGTCTTCTATTCACAAAGCAGCCTTGCAGCTGGTGACTCCAGAGTGTTTCCTTACCTGAAGTTTAAAAATGCAAAATTCTAAAAGTTTAAAAATTAAAATTCTAATAGTTCTTACTGAGGCTTAAAACAGCCTGACTGGCTACAATAATAAGCCAGGAGTAAATCTGAAATGTTCCTTATTTCAGCATACTTTACACTTCCAGAGAGAATATGCTCCTATAAAGTATATCAGAAAATCTTGACTGAGTATTTTAAGCATGTGAGTACGTATAAACTTGTGTGCACTGAGGTACACTTAAAAATACTTTGTATCAATTATAACTTAGTTTTTAAGCATACACAGAATAAAAGGAAGATGTTACAAGTGGGTTTAGAAATGCTGGACTTTATTTCTGCACAATTACAGAACTATTAAAGCATTTTGTTAATACTGGGTTTTTATTTTTGAACATCCCACAGTAAATTGTGCTATATTTCAAGTATTAATACGCATTCGATTCCTTCTCTGGCTTAAAAAAAACAAAGTGCTTGTCACCAATGGATTGTTAAACTGTGATGGAAAAGATTAAATACCTGAATGTCTTTGATAAAGTGGCACCAGTGTCATCATTGAAGAAAAAATCCTTCCTTCTGTCTCATTGTAAGAAAAGGCAGTCTTTTTATGGTCCCTCAACATATAACAAAATTGTATATAGTTAATTCAAAATCCGTATCTCTCACTTCTTATCAAATAACTGTTGTAAATTCTTTGCCATCTTCTTGTATTGATGAGTTACTAAGAAATGGGTTTCTGTTGCTCTGCTGTGAATGGTGGACATAGAGCAAGTTTGCTGTTACACACCCTACAAATTGTTATGACAGACTTTTAAAGGAGTCAAAGACTAATGTTGGGAAAGACACTTGAAAATGAAGGGTGTAACTTGAATTACACCCAGGATCCATCATAAGTGAATCTACAAAATCCCTTTCACTTGCTTTCATGTCTTTTTTCCAAGTTGAACTGTCTTAAACTGAATGCGAGGGAAAGCTTGCCTCAGAAAATGCTGATTATTCTTTTTTTTAAATTTAATATTAGTGTGTTTAAATCTCATTATTCAAAGTCATGTCATGGAATGCTACAGAAATTCTTGACTTTCACTGTTACAGGACTAAAATTCATTTCACTTTTTCCCTCACCCCTCCCAAACAAGGAAATACCAAATATTTGCCATGTTTACATCAAATTGTATTAGTAATAAAATTAAATTTCTAGTCACATTTACTGGAAAGGAAGTCCAACCCAACATTAACTTGGAGACAAAATGTACCGATAAGAGTTTTTCTCCACTATATAGAAAAGAAGAATTTAGCACTCTATATTCAAACTTACTTCCCTACAAATCTAGGCATATTATCCTGAGCAAGGACCATTCTCACGAGTGACACTGATTTTACATTTTTAAAATTTTTTGCATAGATATTTTTCCCAGAGAAATACATAAAGGAACAGGAACTGAACAAAGGATTCTTCAGGAGAGCCTTGCTTTTCCTATGTCTCTTATTTGCTTTTGCATCATTTGCTCTTTTGTCCTTTTCTTGGTTTTATTAAACATAACTAAAGATGTTTCTTAACCAAAAAACCTTATAGTTCTGAAACTAACTAGTTCAGTGAGGGCATAAAAAAACCAAGGTATTAAATGAGAGATCCTTTCTAATCAACAGGAAAGCATTAGGAATATTCTGTTGTCTTCTTGTTCTGATTGAGCTTTGGATTTTGTTCTGTTAATCTTCAGTATATGTACTTTTTCTTTCAGTTTGTTTAAAATGCCTTTTTTTGTTATTAAATTGCCATTGTGAGCGTGTTGCTGAACAGCAGAAACCTCTAGATCATTGAACTTTCCTGCCTCAAATAGTATTGTATCAACTTGTCATGAAACCTGTAGTCCCATGTCCTTCTTATGGCCAGCACATAGGCCATAACAGCATGTAGAAACATGTCTTTCCTCTGAAGCTGCAACTGTCACATCACTTTCAAGATCTTTTCTTATAGATCTGAATAATATGCTCCACAAACTGAAGGACTGGATTAGAAGATTTCTGTTCAATGTAGTCACTGCTCTTTGAGGAACTGTGTATATCGTGTGTCTGATTGTAATCTGTTTCATTAGTAGGCAGGGATGTAATTTTCTGCTGAGGTGTTAAAGTCTTTGCTGTGGTGGTAATAAGTGCTACTCTGTTTTGCATTAGTTTTCCAGTATTTAGTTTTCAGGTGATGTTTATCCAACATACCTTCAAAAAAATTGTCTTGTAGAGTTACTGAGACACACAAATTTGACAGTCTTACATTAATACCCCAGCTTCCTATGACAGTAGTCCTAGTTTAAAATGGGACAATTAGAGCATGAATAAACTGAACTGGAGAGCAAGGAGATTTTTTTTTCCAAAGTTAATTATTTCCTTACCATATGCAACAATGCATTGGACTGAAGCTAATCATACCTATAAATCATCATAGATAGAAAGGCTAGAAAAGGAGATAATGGCAGTTAGAAGTCCTGTCTTCTGTAAAAGATTTAGATTTTTCACATAATCTAAGAGGAAGGTGTCAGCCTCATCCTGCACAGTAATGTGGATTTTTTTCCTATAGATGGTGCAGTTTGCTTGTAAATTGCAATCTTATAGAATTTATTGTGTGACCTCCAAGACTCTTTTCACTGTTAGATAGCCAGGTTGTACTAGATAGATTAATTCCAAAACCAGTACTTGGATATGCAGGCTGTACTGTATCTACTACAGGGGTCTGTATAGCAAGTTTCTTTAGACTTGTCTGATCAGGAAAAGTAGCTAGTCACCAAGCTGAATTACTGGACTCTTGACATTTCTAGACTTATTCTACATCTACAGGACAACAGCTCCTATCCTGAGGCTAAATAGAACTTTACAAGAAAGATTTAACACACTCGAAATTTTAGGTCTCATGTTGCCTTAAGATACGAATCTCAACTAATTTTTTTTTTTTTTTTAGACACAGCAATATTTTAACTTTACTTTGAAAAGGATTTAACTTAGGAGAGTGAACGAGAGCACCAAGAATAGCGATGGTCTCAAAGAAGTAAATATTAGCCTTTCCTCCTACTTCTAGATTTTGGGTAAATGAGATAATCAGATTTGCTGTTCATTTATTTACTTGTACTGTAACTTAAGTTATACTGGTTGTATACCAACCTATTTGAAACTAGATCATGCTCAGCATTTTATCTTACTACCTGCAGTTAGCAAAGCAAACAACTCAAGATAAGTACAACTATCAAAATAGTTAACATAATTCCATTCTTCCTAGTAGCCCATCGTATACTTGAAATCTGGCTTTACTGTGTGGATGCTGTTGCCTATCCAGATACTTGGAAACCAGAGAATACCATTATGATATTTGCTGGGATTTTATTAAAAAAAAAAAAAACAAAAACAAAACAATCAATCAAAAGAGCACACTCTGTCTTTTCTTTGATAAATGTTTCAACAGTACTACTTGATCTGTAGCATTTTTTTAAAGTACAGATGTCTATCTCAATTCAAAACATTCTTTGATTATGAAGCTCCTAATGTGTCTGGTATATTTCTTAAGTGATTAATTTCCACTGTTTTAATAACCTGACACATGCCTCTAATTGGAATTTACCTAGTTTTGACTTTCAGTCAGTGCTTTTCATCGGGTGGAAAAAGCCAAACTAGCAAGCTGATGTGAAATACCAGTTTAGCCCATACAGAGGCGAGCAGTAGGTGCACAAGATCTAGAAACCCAGCTTGGATATCTTTGAATATCCTACAGCTGCCCTCAGTCAATTAGTTGTGGTCATGTTTAACAGATATCAGGGAATGTATTCTTAATATATGTTTCCTTTTCAAACTAATTCATATTTTTGTCCCCATAGTATCCCGCTCTTTCATATCGACTTCTTCCCCACTGAATAGTTTTGTATTGGCAGAAAACTGTTTTCTCCAGAATGCATTCCTCTTTTTATGAATATATCAAAGAGTAGATTCTTGGTGGAGCCCACTGTTACCTTCTTACTATTATGGATGAATCAATTGCTATCCTTTCTCTGGTCTTCTAAACCCTGAATAACCTGAGGACTTTCTCCACAACATTTAGT
This sequence comes from Limosa lapponica baueri, assembly GCA_002844005.1. Classification (NCBI taxonomy): domain Eukaryota; kingdom Metazoa; phylum Chordata; class Aves; order Charadriiformes; family Scolopacidae; genus Limosa; species Limosa lapponica. The sequence goes on from KZ505711.1 coordinate 881,611, forward strand.
TTTGTGATTGGTTGTAGATCATTTCTTTGGTGCGGTGTTTTATTGTTTTTTTAGAGGTGTTTTTAAGACTAGTTGGAAGTGTGACTTTCCTACAAAAGCCAGATTCGTTCTTCCTGCTGTATCCATATATCCTGTTAGTTTTGGTTTTAGTTATGGTTTCAACCAATTTAGGCACTGTTGAAGTAAGTCCTACTGTTAGTTTCTGGATATTCCTAAGGCCTCTCCTTAAAGAAAGACTAAAATAGGATGGAGAAGTAGTTATTCCTGTGGTGTCAACACCAATTTTAGTGACAGATTACACATCCAGTTAAGTCTTGAGACCTCGTGTTTCAATTTCCCTAGAACTCCTGAAAACTCTTGGATAAAAATCAGCTGGCTGTAGTGACTTGTTAATATTTGTTATATGTATTTGTAGATTCCTATCCTAAAACATATTATGCTTCAGTCTGAGACTCTGCTCTTCAAACCTGTCCCACATAAAAATGGATGCCTCTCACATGGGAATGTTCTGCAATGAACTGCAATGAAAAAAATCAAAAGATGGGGAAGGAATGACTGTGGCTTTATCTTCCCCAAGCGCTTTTCTTATGCTTCAGTCATCTATCAGCTGTAGACTCTTTGGCAGAATTCCTGCTTCTGGTTTGGTTCTTAATATTTATCCCTCTTAACAAGTTGTTTTTCAGGGTCTTCTGGCCTCTCTCACTGAAGTTTTAATATCTAATTTGCGTGGCTGGTGTATTGAATTCAGTATAAAAATAAAGTATTTTGGGGTTACATACATGCTATGATTTCTTATCAAGTACTTCTCTATTCCATTGCCTGCTCATATCAACACTTTGAGTCTTTGTTTATACCAAATCTGTGAAATTCAGATTTTCTTATCACTTACTGATGATCAACAGGGAGTATTTAAGATGCTGGCATCTGAGATTTGGGAAACTGCCCAGCTATTATTTCAAATACTACTAGGTTGAATGTATAATGAATGCGCTCACACATATCAAACAAAATTATCTTTTTTTACCCCTGTAATATAAAACTGATTTTATTAATAAACAGATGAAAGCAATGTCGGAATTACAAAGGTAACCTTGCACTTCACAATATGTCTGGATCCAGGATGTTTGTGTAACCTCCTGCCTTATTTTTGAACTACAGGAAGAAATGCCATTTTTACCTCAGGTTTTTTGTCTCATTCAGAGTGTAAGACTGTATTGAGTTATTGCACAAGGTCATGTGGAAGATGAGTTGGAGGAAAACAAGTGGACAGAGGACCATGCTTCTCATTAAGACACTTTAACGTCACAAAGTGGTAGTGGACTAAAACCCTAGTTTTGTTACAGTGTCTGTATAGACCTTAAACAAAAAAAAAAAAAATAAAACCACAAAAAAAAAGTGCCCAAACCAAGCAAACTTTTAGAATGGACAGATTGATTGGATCAAATCCACAGAGTAAGTTAGCTAAGGTTTTGCCTAGAACTAGGCAAATGTAAAAGGAGACCTCACCAGAGTTTTGTTTTCAAGGCTTATTTTTAACTACAAATTGCAATTTCAAAAAGTACTTCTTGAAGCTTTGATACTAGGCACTATGGGGCTGATGATGGAAGTTTCCTGCAGCTATTTAGCGTTTTCCTGTTCTTTATTTCTCAAAAAAGTTCCAATTTAAAATGCTGTATAGTGAATGAATAAATCTCAGTATCTTGATCAGTTCCACAAGCATAAGTTTTATGTTTACCAGCTTAAGCTAGAGTTTGTAAAAAGGTTCATAACATTTTTCCTCTTCCGTTAATGAGAAGATAACTGTGACTTGGCTTCAGCTGATCCAGCCTGCACAGGTTTACTGCAATTGGGATAGTCCTGGTCTTAGTGTATTATAGATATCAACAGCTAAGTCAATCTGTTTAACTCCTGCATTTCTAATACTGCTGGAGGCTTAATTTTCATTACTTCATTCCTGTTGTTTTGCTCATGTCACTATAATTAGCACTTCTACATGTAATCACGTAGTCAACTGAGTTATGTCTTCATCTCTTCCCACATTTAGCGTGAACAAGAAAATGCAATGGCTCACCTTAAAAAGCAGCAACAAGAGCTGGAGCACATGAGGCTGCGCTATTTGGCAGCAGAAGAAAAAGAGCTGGGGAAAACAGACCGACAAGAGCTGGAGGATATCAGAAACGAACTTAACAGGTATAAAAGCATTTGTAAGATTCCTTTTTATTTTTCCCCTCCCCTCTCTTGCTGTTTGCCTCAAAACAGGAGAAGGTTCAGTTAAATCAAGATTATTGGCTGTCAGACCAGTGAAAGAGCACAGTTTATTGTCCCTTTGGTAAAGATGGCACGTTTATAAAATGCAACACTACTGCAGTATAGAAAATCTGTGTTTAAGGCCACTGAACTGTGTTTTTTCTGTTATGATCATAGTTGTACAGCATCAGGCTTTTTTTCTGTTTTAAACCTTCAGTTCTAAGGATAACTGCTGCATTAATAAGAGAAAGAGGCATGTTCTATTTGCATTTTGAATGTATGAAAATTTTAAACCTCTGTAATGCTGTCCTCCAAAAACTGTCTGCAGTAGTATGTTCTGTGTGTTGAACCTCTTTAATTTGAGTGCCATTTGCATTATCAAAATAGGAGCCTTGGTAGCAAATATTGTAGTTATGTATGCATATTGAAGAGGTATTGTTAGCATTTAAGTATTACATTTCTTTTACTTATAGTTGTCTTTTGTTAGAGGATAATTTGTTACCTTTTATATATTTCTTTATTTTACTAAGTACTTCAGTATATAAATAACCTGAAGACTTAATATGAAAATAATCAGAGCGGTTTTTAATATGGCTCATTGTCTGATTCTTTCCATTTTATCAACATCAGGCTGAAGCAACAAGAAGAAGAGAGAAAGCAATTGCAAGATGTTAGAGATAATTCTGCTGGTAGAGTGGATAGTTTCAATTCTAGAAAATTAAATGAGAACATGGATGATTATCTCTCTCGTTTGATAGAAGAGAGGGATACCTTGTTGAGAACAGGAGTATATAATCATGAAGACCATATTGTAAGTGAACTTGATCGTCAAATCAGAGAAGCTATTGCAAAAAGGAACATCACTAAATAGAAGCATGCAAAAAGTTGTTAAAAAGAGCCAAAATTTGAACAATGAGTCATTTTTGTAAACCTACTTTGGAAAACATATAAGGTCATGCTTAATTTTGCACACTGCTGTTAGCTCTTTTTTGAAGTCAGTGTAAGTATTTGCAACATGTGAAGTTAAGCACAGTTGTAAGTTTTACGGGGATAATGGTTGTTTTAAAATGTTTTTATACTCGTATGTATATATGTGTAAATATATTTATCTTGTGTACTTTCTTCTGAAATGTTTTCTACCTCTTTTTGCATCACCTTGGCTAGGTTTATTTGTAATATTTTTAATAGTTATTCTAAAATTTTGGGTCAATGTTGTCATAATTTCTTTCAGTTTCTAAAAAGATCTCTTAAGTTATACTAGAAAAAAGTGGCATCAGCAGTTTTCCTGGACAGAACTCTTAATTCTGAACCAAAGTTTAGCACTGACCCAATGTCACTTTCTTACTAAATCACAAGGTAATCAATTTTTACTTCTCCAACTGTAGCTAACATAACTAAGTTCTATAGTAAATAAGAGACAAGGTTCTGAGTGCGTGGGGGGAGAACTCTCAAAGTGTATGAAACTGAATCAAGTATTAAGTAACTAGCCTGATTGTACAGGATGAAAATCCCTGTGTTGCCCTAGCAGTTTTGCACATAGGCCTGTAAGGGTGAACCCAGGAGTGTGAAGACCTAGTTCAGCAATATACATGCATTCTTACATCCATCCCTAATGAGGAAAGATACTTGAAGCACTAATTCAGTGAAGTTATATGCTTTAAATTCTGAACACATAGATAAACCAGGAGCTTTTCTAACTAAAGATGTTTTCCTTAATCAAGACCTAACCATTTTGTAGTTACTTAACATATATTTCAAAGCATGTTATCTCATTACCACTTAAATTGTATGTAAGGCTTTGTTTGATTGTGGAAGTATGAACATGGCACAGTGTCAAGGTGTTAAATGCTGGAAGAGAAATCTACAAGAAATGTTAGTTTGTGCATAATCACAGTTGAAAAGGTTTTGATTTCTAGCCTTCATTCTATTTCAGTAATTTTTAAATTACTGTCCTGTAACTACTGTCCTGTAGGCACAAATGTTTCTGTATTTGAATGTCAAGTACTGAAAATGTCTTAGGATTTGTTACTTTTAGAATGAACAAAGATACCAATGCAAAAATATCTTTATTTTTTACTACATAAAATCAGTCAACTTCCATGGACATGGTTACATACATGTGGCTTTCCTGTTTTTTATGGTATTAATTATAAAATGTTTTTTTTATATTGTATCTGGCTTTGCCTCTAGGTGCATTGTTTTTCCTCCTCCCTACCATGGGCATATCTCCCATTAAGTGAACAATTTATCTAGGCTCCTTAAAGTTTTAAACAACCTGTATAAACACAGAGATCATATTCTGTGAGGAGTTATCGCTTATCAATACTAGACTTTGTAAGAAATGCTTTAGTAATACTTTGCACACTCTACTGTATTTTTCAAATTTAGTGTGCTTAAAGAGATCCCTCTCCACTAGCAAAGCAAATAACACCTTCATAAGTCCAGTACAAATCCATGAAAAGTATTTTTCTTTTTTTAACGTCATGGCTTTGTCATATCAGTGATGCATGATCATAGGCACTTATTTTAAATGGATCAGGGAGCTTCTATCTTGACAGGAAGACTTTGTTGCTCACACTGTTTTTCTTCAAATATTTGCTCACTTGCTGGAAGTGTAGTTTCTTCTTCAAACGCTGGAGGGTGCCTTAAGACTTAAAGATCACGAAGATTGTGTTGACTAAATTTTTGTAACTGATGATTTTTTTTGAACTGGTATATTAATGTGTTACATTATTAAATAAAACTCAAATTTTGAGTATTAAGGATTTTGTGTTTATTTTTTGACTGTGTATTTGAACTGAATTTTTTATTTACTACTTCTGGTAATATGACAGTCCATAAAATGGACATGTTCACTTTCAAAGTTAATTTTACTTTTTAATTTCTAAGTGAATCTCTTCCATGACTTGTGAAGAAAATGGCAGTCATGTTGCTGTAGGGCTTAAAAAGAAATTACTGGTGAGTTTTCTTTCTAGAAAATAAAAGTATTGAGTAAAATAAAAGGTAAATCATTTTTTTAAAAAAAAATTATTAGCCTGATAAGTTATTTGGTTCCATTTTGTCATTTGAAAGATCACTACTTACAAGATGAGAAGTAGGAATTTTATTTGGCATTTATTTTGTTACATAGTCATTACTTTTAGTGTTCACTTGTTTGTATTAGGATGAGAAAATGAATGATAGTTTAATGTTTAATTTCATTTTTTCCAACACAATTTGACTATGTGCTTCAGTCTGAAGTACTCTAGAAACAAAATCTGTAGTTGTAGTAGATATCTATAGCAGAGATGAGCTCAATATTACTCTTTTTTTAAAAAAAATTGCTGGGTTCCATTTGCCTTTTTATTGCCTAAAAACCATTTTAAAGGTTATAGCTATTCAGTGGAAAGACCAAATACCTTTTTTTTTTTTTTTTTAATCAAAAACCTCTTAAAAATTTTATATTAATCTCTCTTCATGGCAAAAAAAATGCCATTTGAAACAGATGCATGAGATAACAAGCTTATTTTAATTTACCCAGAATAAAAAGACTGCTGGAAATGAAACCGGTGTTTATGGGTTCAGTCCTGGTTCTGTACGGTTCAGGAAAGGGGGTGGGAAGAGGAGCAACATCTAGGCCCTCCTGGCACACTGGCAAACTCCTGCTATTGATTTCAGTGCACCCAGATTTCACTAGGGAAGTTGATGGAATTATTTCAAAACAAGTACTCTTAGCAATATGTTTCTGTGAGCCCAAATGGCCATAAAAATTAGTAAATGGGAGGTGGGGGCAGGGAGGGGCTGTTCTGTGTCAGTTCCATGCCAAATCAGTTCCAGCTTTCATCTGCCTTATGAATTGGGCCCAGAATATCCAGTTGGCTTTGGATAAGGAAACTTGGATTATATCCTGTATTTGTCCAATCCAGTCTTTCAAAGGAAAAGCATTACCCCATCTAAAAATGAGGGCATCTAGAAGCACTGTTCATTTTCTTGACAATCCTCAGGCAGAGGATCCTCTCCTGTCTCTGTGTGTGCTAATTATTCTTACAGTGGTGGAGACTTGCTGTTACCAGTCTTTACTGCCAAGGAGTTGTGCCAACTTATTTAGTACAGGTTTAAAAATAAGGCAGCAAATCTGGATATTGTATGTTTATACACCTTAAAATAGTATGGAGCATTAGCTAAGATTTTGAGAGCTGTTACAAAGAAATGGACCGTTTTCCCCTGTTAATTGTTAGACTGTTTGTCAGAAAAATTGTCTCCAAATTCTTTCTTACTTAAGCAGTGGAATACATTATGAAAAAAATATGACAAATTATTTTAAAAATAAAATGGCAGTGTTTTGCTTCAAATCTGGAATATTTAAATACCTACTTACATTATCCATCTTTCCAGTATATTGTTTTTTGGGGTGAAGCTATGACCACTGTTTCTATAATATTTTAGCAGTTATCCAGCACTTTTAATGCTAATATACTTTCATAACTGCTGTTGTGGAAAAGCAGCAATGTTATGTCTGGCACTGAGCTTTCAATCCATAGTTCTCCTTCACAGCAGTTTAAATGCTTCTCCCTTCCATCCACTGAGATAAACCTTAATGCACGACTAAAGGCGGAAGTCCTTTATCATATCTTCTAAGTGCTACTGAAGTATTTATACCAGTTATTACATATTTACACAATTATTTATTTTGCTACTACTGTGCCTAAATGATTGTGACCTGTGTCAAGGCTTGGATAGGAAGCACTAGCCCCGCTATTGTTAAAGACAGAACTGTAGAAAGGCGGCTGCACACTTAGATCTCATTTCATTTGTTTCTCCAGGGGGTTGTATTAGTAGTGTTTTCATTAGAACTGTTTTTACAGATGTCGGCTATCCAGATATGAAGTCTCTGTGGTGGAGAAGCAGTCAGGAGTTTGGCATTCAGAACAGAAAGAAAAAAAAAAAAGTCGACTTCGAGAGACTAATTTATAGAAAAATAATTTACTGACTTTCTGATGTATAAATGTACAGTAACCCCATGGTGGCTTTAATGCAGAGTAATTGAATTCTTGCAAGTACAGTTATTTTCTATTCTTAACTTGAAGAAACGCTACAGCCTGTCGTTCCCCATCACTGAAGACTAAAATAGTCCCCATTAATAATGCTTCTGGAAAAGTGACACCCACTACTTTGTAGTCCAGTACTCTTTTTTTCCAAGTGAAATACTTGTAGTAGTTTGACAGCATTTTAAACAATTTATGTATTACTACAAAAAGTTTTGTTCTAACAATATACATGGAGAGTAGATGATTATGGAAGTGTAGTGTTACTGAATGCTTGACCAAAGGGCTTTCGTGCAGTTACTCAGAGATAACTGCATTGACAAAATAACATGGCATGAAAATTTAGAGTGGGTTTACTGGAGTCCAGTAGAGCAGTCCACAGCCTAATGCTGTTTCAATGGTTATTGTATGTTGCTCATAGCTTTCACTGTATTATGAAAAAAACTGTAAAAATTGCTGCTGGAAGACTATGATTTACTATTACTCATAAGTTTTGTTTTACAAATACAAATGTAAATAGAGCAGCAAAATTAAGGTTTTGAGTTGAGCAGGCAGTCAAGCTCATGAATGTTTTTTATAATTTGGATTTAAGTGGTAATGGTAAGTCTGGTAATGCTAAGTATTTGCTCAATAGCGTAAGTGAGGGGGATTTTATGTTTTGTTTTTCACATCTGAGGGTACAGAAAATAATTCTATTGATCTTGTGTTAAGAGACAGTTGTACAGGACACCAGACCATCAGTATGTTCCCCTGAAAAGGTTATTTTTGGCAACAGGATTAATACTGTAATACAATAGGTCATCCAGATCAGGACTGAGGCACCATAAGCTATTATTTGCTTTATAGTCAGACAAGCACACATGAAGCTTGAGTCCCATTCTTAGCAGGCATGAAGTTGACATGATGCTCCTCATCCAAATAAATAAGAGAGCTTAATAGTTTGTCCTTTAAGCCAATACTGCGGGTATGTTTTCATTAATATCAACGTGTATTTGGTGTAAACCACAGAGCCTACCTGCTTCGCCAGGAACTGCTCAGGTGATGTAGAAGATAAGTTGTTAGGACTATATAACATTTGTGATGTTTGTATAGCAATAATGGTTTTTACTATGGTTTTCCTGAATGTGGTGCATACGATGTTTTAAATACTCTAGCTTATTGATTTATCCTGGTTTTTCTGATATAATCCAATTATTGCACTGAAGAAATGAGGCTAATAACCCAAAATAAGTGAAGAAATTAGTCAGGGTATCAGAAATCAAGACAATACTACTACCACAAGGAACTGGCAGGTATGTCTCCATAGGAATACCTCCATGAGAAGCCACTGCTATTTGCGGAAAAATCTTGCATACCTCGGCAAGATATGAGTTTTACCTACCCCATCCTACTACGTCTTGCAGAACAGATAGATATTTTTTTTTTTTTTTTTAATCCATGACTGTATCTTCCTATTGCGTATATAGGGCAAATCATTGAAATGGTCTTGAATTTTTACCTGAGAACAAACATTTTTATGCTGCTGATTCCTATTTCATTGATGTGTATCGTCTTCAACGCAGGTGGCTTGTAATAGCCTAAGTAGAAATAGGTAGGCTTAGCAAGAAGATATCTTAGAAGACATTCTCTCTCATAACACCGTGTAAGGGAAAAGCGATGCCTTGCCATCCTGACCAAGAGCTTGCGTTGCAGTCAGTGCTTGGTGCAACACGGCGAAATCTCTCCGGCATCACTCATGAGGGGGCTCCCCCATGGCAGGCTGAGGGCTGGGCACAAAGTCTGTGGTTTCTCTGCCCATCTTGGTTCAGGGGTGTTGAGTGATCTTGAACAGGGCTCTGGGCCTCCACTTCCTATCAGCAAAATGAGAATAATGTGGGAAAAGCTTTTCTGTGTTAAGTGGTTCACAAACTGCTTTAAACTCAGACTATCTGTGCTTGTTGTCTTAATGCCCTAAAAGGGGGTAGTTACTAGCTTCTAGTGGGATGCTTCTTCAGCAAATGAGTACAAGCTATTTACTTTGCTCTTTGTTATTAGATAAATCAGTTGCTTCTTTCTTTCTTCTGGCTAATTGCCAATTCATCCAAAAGCTTTACAAAAAAGCAAAAATACTTCAATCCTTATGTATGACTCTCTAATTTCCAGGGAAGTTAAGTGAGTCCAAGACTGCAGCCTTCCAAGAAAGGCTAGGCTAATCTTCTTGTGAAAAGATGAATTAAATAAAATCTTTTGGCAAGGGCAGAAAAAAGTTAAGACATCTGAAGTTTTGAGCCTGCCCCGAACAAGGCTGTATGTGGTATGGGGCAGTACTGTTTACTTTTGTCTCTCTCTTGGTAAGATGAAGGTGATTCCTCGATATGCTGATGCTTTGATGAATAGCTAGTTAATGTTTGGTTGTTACAGCTGTTTGGAACAGAAAAGGTCAAGCATTGTTTGCCATATCCCATCTATTGAGCAAATAAGTAATTGTGAGGGTTTTACTGAAAACTTTTATAGGAAAATCATTTTGTGACTTATTAGTATTGAAATACTAATAAAAGCAAATCCCTATTATCCTAACAAATGTGACAAATACTGTTGGAAATGAGTCTTGAAGGTGGGGGAAGGCCAGCTCTTAAGAGAAGTACCTCTCAAATGCTGCCGAGAATAACATCCACGCCCCCATGTCAAGAGATGCTCACAAGTTCTCCATCCAGGTCTGGAGCTCAGCACAAAAACTAAGGGGCTGCCCAGCCACAGAGGGCAGCAGGAGGAGGAGGAGGACGCAGCAGCTTTGCTCCACCGCACTTGCCATCACAGGGGAAAGACACGGTTGCTGCCACTCACAGAACCTAAATCTAAACCTCTCTCTGTACAGCAACACATTCCCATTTTTTTGCCAAACTGGACTTCCACCCTCCTCACTTCCTCCCCCGCCCTTTTCCTGTTATCACATGTACATGTGACGAAGACAATAGCAAATTTCACCAGCAAACAAATACATTGTTGGTCTGTTTATAACAAATAATAAAAAATAGATGGTAATTAAATATGCAGAGAAATTACATGTTGCTTTATATACTTTATATTGAAAGCAACCTTGATCAAATAGTACTTTTTTAAAAGGCAGCATCTACAGAAAATAAGTTTAGGGCTGTTTTAAAGATAGTTTTTCTGCATACTCAAGCAGTCTTTCACAAAGAGCTCAGGGGCTTTTTGAGTTTTCTTCTTTGCCCTTCCTTTCATGCTCATTGAGTAAGTCATTCACAACATCTGCACTGTTACTCCTGAAAATATCCCACCACTATAAAAGGAAAGTATCTTAACTAAAATAAATGCTTGTAGAATAAAAAATAAAAAATAAATAAAGTGACTGCCCATGTCTTTATTTCGCTTGCTGCTTATTTTACCACTCAAGTTTCAGATAAAAACGCATTTCATGCTTTATGGAATGCAATCTGTTACAGAGCATGGACAACATACCAACTTGTGTACCACAAAATAACAAGCTTGTATGAGTACAGGCAGTGCTGCTGTTTATACTGCCAGATTCAAACTTTTAGTTAGATAATTTTTGGCAGTGAAAGCACCCAGTCTGTTACTTATACACCAGTTAATCCCGACTTAGAAAAAAAATGAAAGTCCATTTAGGGCCTCTAGAATCTTAGCTTAACTTTTATACTGTGGTAAGAGATGATTTAGGGTATGTCACATTAAAGACTATAATTCTTAAAATCTTTCTTGTGTGTCAAGCATTAGGTCTTTAAACGCTAGCACTGTGTTTTTACGCAAAAATTTAAGAATGAATACTGAGTTGAACTACTAAGCAACTTTTAGCGGGCTTACCTCAAAATTTGTTCTGTTTAAGCTCACGAATGAAGAGAAAGCAGGCATTTAGTATTGTCTGCTTTTTAAAGAGAGGAGCATGGGCTAGGATGAAGAATAGCAGTATGTAGTAAACGGACTACCCCTATGCAGTTTGAATGTATGTGTATGTGCATTTAAATCCACTGGTGAAAGAATGAACATGATAATCCGAATACACCCAAGTTTTCTTAAGGCAGAGAGACTTGCTTTATCTTAGAGCACTTTTGGAACTTTCTCCTGTAGCACAGAGCAGTATTTCAGTGGCTCTCCATCCAGATTTCCTAATGTCATGTTAGCAAGAAGAAACAATATTGTCTTTGGGGACATGGGAGGCAACATGTAACTTGGTACACAATATCTTCCATTTCTGATTCTCTTATCCTTACAAAATAAAAACCAACCAAACAAAATCCCAACATCATTTGGAGGTTTCCTTATGGAGATTTCTGAAATCTTGCATTTATTCATCAAAGTCTCATAAATACATATTTTTAAAATATCACAACCTCAACTCCCTTTTCTAGCTCCATTTTTGTTATCACAGTATCTATTTTAATGGCTCTTAAGCTACAATGTCCGTACCTTATCTTTGTCAGTTAATGTATCTAATTCCACCATCCCAGAGGGAATAAACCTGAAGCTAAAGCCTGCAATATATTAAAGAATCAAGAACGCTTATGCAGAACAAACAGAGGATTTAGCTTGGATAAACAGCAGAGAGCTCAGTGTCTTTTATGTCCAGAGCTCAGGACTGGAAGAAGAAAATGACTATAAATCACCCCTGTGAAACAACATAACATAAATGTTGTATGTTTATTTAAAACTTTATACAATCATTTATCTGGGCTATAGCTCAGTTTCAAAAAGTGCTCTGCTGTAATGAGGTACTGAGACTAGCAGTGATCAAGAGTAAAATGATATATAGTCTTCAGCCAGAATTTGCTTATGGGAAGAATGAAAAGCACTTAAGCAGACACCAAGTATCTATAGCTAGTAGATCAAGCAGGAGGATAATGCAATAATAACAAAAACTTTGATAAATTTTTTCCTGTTTCTCTTCAAAATATCACATTTCTTGTAATGTGACATTGTTTTGAGAGCTAAGCAGCCAGCAATTTATGCCTTAATTTTCACACTTGAATAAAGGCTGATTTGTTGTCAATGTCCAAGGTATGACATGTTGCTCCACCAGACTTAAATTTAAAAAAGAGGCTAAATCTTTGTCTGGGCTTGCATTCCAGGGAGAATCACACTTCAAAATATGCTGTTGTTTTTTCTTGCTTATAGCAAGCACTCCTGTGAATTCATAGCTAGTAATTGCTAATCTTTTTACTTACGGGTAATTGAAGAGCGACTGATAATGTATTTACTGCCCAAGGAGACAGACAAAAAATATATTGCAGCTTTTACTGCGGAAGGGATTTTTTTTCCCCAAATACTTTGCACCCTGGAGTATCCAGAGGGGAGCCCAAAGTCTCCCAGAGGATGTTAGCGTTTGGCCCCAGGGGTGCCCAAGCACCCATCAGGTTTAGCCACCATGTCCCAATTGCAGATGTGCCCAGCCAGGACTGATTCAACTTTCATTGTGAGTGGACATGCTCTTGCACACAGCAATTCCCACCATCATATTTTTAACTTAGCTTTTCAATGTCATTCGGGCAGATCTTCCTCTGTAGAAACGTGCGCTGTGACACAGGAGATCCCACCCAGCGCTTGGGAAAGTGTCTTTGGCAGTGGCAGCTTCTGCTGTGGTTGCAGGCACTGTCCCTCTCCCCAGCCGATGCGTGCAAAGATTTTTAATCCCGCCTGACAAATCTCCTGTCACTTTCACAGTGCATTTAGATCCCAAGATCCCTAATTTTTTTATGACTTCCAAAGCTGATCTGGTGGAAACCTAGAGCCTGTGTTACCAAAAGCAGTATAATTTTGGTTTGTAGGACTGCAGATTTGTTAGCGGTTCAAGAATTAATAATAAATCCAGCCACACCATTTGCACCTTGATTACTTTTTTTAATTTTATTTTGTGGCCCATGATGACAAGGGCCTATAGAGACAGAGCTGACTAAAGCACTGTATCTGCTGACAAGACCATCAGAGATGAAACCATCTTCTCTCTCTTTCTGTTTCCCCTCCACAGTTGACAGCACCCTGTAAAACAGTGCTGTAAAGCGCACAGGCTCATAAATACTTCTATGCCTATGCAGCACCGGATGTTTTCAAGCAAATATATTTATTATGTCAATAACGATAAAAAAAAGATGACTTATTCAATAATTCATAATGGTTTCAGAGCTGCTGGAGGCTAGTACGGCTCACTTTACTTTAGATAACTTATAAATGTAGATTATTTCCATGACAGACTGAAATTACTTTCTGGTGAATATTTATTTGAGCTTTAATTCTCTTATTAACCCAGTATGTTCTAGAAAAGAAGATGATGGTGCTACTGTAGTCCTCATGCTTCTCTACTGGATGCAATTAACAAAATGTCTGAGAAACATTTTGTGGAAGTGAGATCTTAAACTCTTCTCCACACCGTCAACATCAGAGCAAACTCTTGGCATTATTTTTTTTCAGTAACTGAAACTGTTTGGCCAGTCTAGCACCTGGGTTTAAACACCTCTACAAGGAACAGGGAGGGCTGGGGTTCTGCCCTCCCCATGGGAGCTGCTGCCCAAACCTGGCAGCAACCAGTGCAAAATGCTCCCCAGGCACCCAGGATGGCCCTGGCACAGCTGGAGCATCCTTGCCGGTCAAGGTACCCAAAGGAAGGCTGCGATGGGAAGGGCCTCCCTTCTGGGAGTGGCTGGGAGACAGGACAATGTGCCAGATGCTGGGAGGTGCCAGGAGCTGCCCCATCCCTGCTCCTGGGCCACCACCACTATCAGACCCTTCCAACCTTCTTCCCATGCATGGTTTATCCACATGGGGCAACAGCCCCATCCTTCTCTGCCCTTTTCCTGCACATGGCACATACTGAAACAGAAACATCATCAATATTAACATATTGAATGTTGAAAATAGTTCAAACTGCCTCTAGAGTTTCAGAGCAAGGAAAAGCTGAAATATCTTCCAGAGAGCAAAAGCCAGGCAGCAAGAGCCTGTGGGAAGGGGCAGGAGGCAGCAGGAAAGGGAGGGAACCCCACAACCAAACACTGGGCCCAGGTCCCTAAGGCAGGCTGGTTTCCTGCTCTTTTTCCTAGATAAAACACCAAATTCAAGAAATTCTGTTAAGCACATATCTATATCCTAACTAACCCAACATTTTGAGTGTGCAGTGTTCTGATGGTACTTGAACACTGAAGAAAGTGTTTATTTTACATGCAGAAAAATACAGGTTTCTAGCTTGCTGTTGTTTAAAATTAATTTTTACAAGCTAATAGGTTTGGAGTTTATTAACAATGTGTTTATATTGAACAGGAAGCATACATTCTATAATTCTTAAATGTGAAATTGCTTTATTAGTTGAATTTTGCACATGCAAAAAATATGCAACTGCGGGAATCTATAAATACAGGCCCAGTTAAAAATAAACCTTGCTCTAACACCAATAAAAGCTAGCAACAAATATTTGAAAACTTGAACTCTGTACAAATATGCAACAAAACCACATGGACCCTGGTCGGAGCCAGTTTCTAGGCAGAGATGGGTAACAGCAGAGCCTGCGTGAGGCTGCGCATCCCTGGCCGGAGCCAGGGTTGTCCCCGAGCGGTGCAGCTGCACCCCTGCCGTGGGCATCCCCCCTTCCCCCGTCCCCACCGCTGTGGCCAGGGCTCTCCTCCCCAGTCTGCCACGCTGCTCGCCCCGACGCCCTGGCTCCCCGCGCCGGCATGGACAGGGAGCACCCTCTCGCTTTAATCGCTTAAGAAGTTACTTATGATACGCAACTAAATATTTAGTTGTGCAGAGGACAGCTTGTCACAGACAGCTTTGTTGCTAATGTATACAAATGCTGGTATGGCGCTGGCTTCCTCCCTGCGTACACAGAGCTGCACACGCACTGACCACAGCCTAAATAAGCTGATTTATTTGTTTCAGTTATTTGATAAGTGCATCATACCTCAAACCCTAGGAAACCACTTTAGGAGGATTATAAGTTTTATGATGTGAAAAGATTACTCTGAGTGTGCTGAGCAAAGTTTATATTCGGAGACTGTGCAGGAGGTGAGGCATTCACAGAGGCTGGGGAAAGAGGTCTTGATAGATAGAAAAGGGATTTTCTTTGTTGCTGCACCTCTTGTTGGCTTTTTCTTTTCTCTTTTCTTCCCTTACAAGAGTGGCCCCACCAAGCCCCCAGGATGTTAACCTTGTGACTCTCCCCTGCCCTCCACTCAGCAATGGGAATTTCAGGGTGTGCACTTTTTTAAAATAAGGGGCAATCAGTTCACTGGCAAATGAAGGGGGAGGAGACACTTGGGTTACCTGCAAGGAGGAGTTTGAGGCTCCTCCTGAAGGGGGAATCCGGGGAGTGCAGCTGAGCCCGGCTTCCCTCCGATGCTCCAAGAGCATATCACATCACCCCAAAGCACAGCACCCCAGGGAGGCTGGTGTAATCAGGGCACCTGCAGAGATGCCGGCTCAGTCTTTGCGGGGGCTGTCCCAACACCCTGCCTCAGGGTGGAGACCAGCATCCACCAGCCCCAGTGCAGCTGAGGGTCCAGAGGGGTCAGCAGGCAATTGCAAAGCTGGGAGGACAGCTTTGCTTGTGGCCTTGAACTGACGCTGCTGTCCTCATAGCATGTGTCTTTGCTGGGCTTGACACTTGTGTCGTGATGTGACAGAGAGGGGAAAATATTTTGGACTTTTTACCCTTATCATTTAATGTTTGACATACTCAGAGGGGATAATTGTAAATAGGAGGAAGGTTAATTGAGCAAGATATTTGATTTATGTTTCCACCTCTCCTCAAAGGAATGGACTTACACAGCAAATGTTTGATATTGTACTTTAATAACATTCTCATATTAACAGGGCAATGTGGGGGTAACAGAGAAAAGAAAACAGCAACAGCAAGCGGAGGCAGCGCACACGAAGTCATGGAGCTCTGCTGATCTTGGAGTGCTTTGTTCAGGTGCTGGGGCAGCACCCAGGGAGGGTGCCTGGGGGTTTTGCTTTCCCACAAAGTGCTCTGGGTCCTGCCCGACCACGTACCTTCCACCACTGCCACAGCACAGCAGGGTCCCCAGCCCCGGGGCCCGCCTCATCCCATCCCCTGACTCTCCCCGACATAAGCTCAGGCACTGCTGCCCCGCAGAGCTCTGTTAAATAATGCACTTGTGCCCGGCGCCACAGGGCCCACAGTACTCTGCTGTTACTAGAAAGGCATTTATATTATATTCTGTCTCCTACATCTTTCATAAGGGAGTTTTTATGTGTCACCAGAAAATACTGGGTAACACACTTTATTAGCCTCATGATACTGCAGCCCATCAATACTTGTCGAGTCCTGATGAGATCATGCTACGATTGTTAATCAGAGCGAAGGAAGGAGACAGAGGAGTGGGAAATACCTTTAGGAAAGAATCAATTAGAGAGAACAGTACTGCAGGTAAGCATGCGATGTGTTTTTCAGTGTAAAACACCAGACAGCCAATCAGCCCATCACTGAAGTTTAAACCTAACTTTCATGTCAAACCAGACATGCCTTTTTTCAAGGAGAGACTACTGCATTTCTCTCCTTGAACATGCTTGTGATCAGCGAGTGGATCTTTCAGCCACTGTCAGCCTTCTTAAGACCCATTATTTAGAAAAGCACTTAAGTCTATAGCTGGCTTTAAACATACAGAGTGTTGCTAGGACAGTCTCATTTATTCTTCATTAGGCTAAAATGTTTCAGCTTTAAGAGATTGCCTGGCATGATGCAGCATTTATTACTTATGTGGAAGGGTGCTCCTTGGGTATTTCCTCTTCAGTGGGGAACTATTTTATGGGGAGGGAAGACCTCACTTCTTTGCATCTTCACCTTAAACACTAGGAGCAGGGGCTGACGTGCTGCCAAAGCAATGCTGAGCATCACACAGGC
This sequence comes from Limosa lapponica baueri, assembly GCA_002844005.1. Lineage (NCBI taxonomy): Eukaryota > Metazoa > Chordata > Aves > Charadriiformes > Scolopacidae > Limosa > Limosa lapponica. Next base: position 898,747 of record KZ505711.1, read on the forward strand.
AAGGTGAGGGATGTGGTGAGACCACTGCTGCCACATGGTGATCAGCAGGATGCATTTGGCAGTGCGGCTCCAGCTGACGTTGAATTTCAAGGTCTACTACTGTTATTTTGCGCTGATAGTGCACAGTTCCTCTCTGCTGTATTTTTGCATCCTGCACAGGAGGTTGAGTGGTTAAATGACTTTTTCTCAAACAGCAGCAGAATTCTATAATTCAAATGCTGATGGCTCATCTCCCAGATGCTTTTTTTGACTTCTTACGGGGCTCCTTTAGACTGTGGCCAGTGGGAAAAGCCCAAGATACTTTGGTGACACCCGGGGTGAAAACAGCATCATTTACAGAACCTGTTTTGCACACCAAGCTGAGCATGAAACAAAGTGTTCAGTGGTTTACATCCCTCAAAGTGATGCAGGCCAGGCTGATGACAGAGGGCAGGCTGTTTTCTCCGTGCTACCAGCCTAGGTAGCACTTTGTCTTGTTTAGGAAACACAAATATCTGCACCTTAGACTCTCCTTGCTGGTTTGGTGCCATGCAAAGAATTTTAGGAAAAAAATGAGGAAAAAATGAGAAAAGACCCTGGTAACTCATACTGGCTGGGTGCTTGCAGCACATCTCCCTATACATGTCCAAGGGTACAAACAGGACTTTGCTTTGCATAGCAGGGACCAGCAGCTGCCTGTCACTGATGCAGTGTTTGGTCTGTCGATACGAAAAACCGTAGGAATCCTATTGCATTGTTGTCAGTACAGCAAGATCCTCCTCTATCAATTTGGGTCCTAGGGACATCACATTGAGAAACAAATGGGTGCTAAACAGGCCTAGCAGAACAAGTGCAGGGGAGAGAAATAAGCCATACACAATGAAACCTCCTGAGACTATGGTTCTTGCAGGCAAAGGGATCCAGCTGAATGACTTCAGAGAGTGTCCAGAGTTATTTTCAGAAATTATCATAGAAAACCCTTGATCTGAGCCACGTCAGCACTCCTGAGATATTCCCCAGGGACTTTTGGCAGAAGGTAACTCATCCACCGTTACATAAGGTCTATATCTTCACAGCACAAGAAACATGCTTTTACAAATGTTAGAGACAGCACCAAACTTGGGGATTTCATTAGAGGGGAGGAGTAGGTTTTGAAAAGTACGTTTCCCCCCATTTAAACTGAATGCATGAGCTCAGTGAGTATAAAGAGAAGCAGGAAATCTCAAAAAGATTCTAAGTGAAAAAAAAGTAGAATGCAGTAATCACGAATTAGCAGATGCTGTTACAAGCCAAACATAATTAGTTTCACTAAAAAGCGCTTGCCTGTACTCCTGAGTGAGGGAATAGAAATAAGTGCATCTCAATAGGATGCAAATATGCTTCCCAGTGACCTCTAGGAGCTGCTTATCCTGCTGGGTATCCATATTTCTGTCCTGCTCTGAAACGAACTGGGACTACACATCTAACAATAGAAACCTACTTCCAGGGCTTTCCTGAAACAGAGGTAGTGCCAAAACCATTCCTGTGCAAGTCCTGACGTAAGTGATGACTGCACTGGGTATGGGGACAACAAAGCTGTTTAAAAGCATAAATTTACTGCCCATTGATTAGCACAATTCCTGCAGGCCCCCTGAAATTCTTTTAAATGGATATCAGATACAAGAACAAAGCTGAGAAATCAAATACAAATCTGCTTTGCTCAGGGCAAAATCCTGTGTTCATAGTTTATTCCTATTCCTTGTAGGACTATTTCACTTTACAGTGCATCTGATAAAAAAAAAAAAAAAAAAAAAAAAAGCACTAAATATGCCAGTTTTGGTGGAATATTTGAGTCCAGAAGGGACCATTAGATCATGTAACCTCATTTTTGTGTATCGGAGGGCTTTACATTTCATCCAGCTACGCCTGGATGGGGCCCAGTAGCCTCTTTGGCTGGAGAACACTTGCCTTGGCTAAAGCAAATCTTCCAGAAAGACTCCCAAGCTTAATTTGAGGACGTCAGTTTGGGCACTAAGCATTCTGCCTGTCCACATGCAGATCCTCCGTATCTCTGCCAGGATGACGAGAGGAGAGCTCTTCAATTCTGACAAGGCCAGACCCTGAAGCAGCCAGCAAGAGGCAGAAAATTTTTCTAAACCCATTTGCAAACAATTTTAGCTAAACACTTCCGTAAACCTTCTGGGCTCTGTAATTCAACACTGGCTTTCAGCTCCAGCCTTTTACTGGCGATGTATCTTGGCTTGATCTCATGCTTCCAATACTGAAAGCCAAGTTTTGAAAATTAAACTGTTGGGTTGACTATGGGTTAGATACACTCTTGATCCAAGTACAGCAGTTCTTGAATCTGTTTGTACTGATTTACAGTGAAAACAGTCTTTCAATGGCTCTTTGCAGTTTTTCCCCTTTTTCTGTCAGAAAAAGAAATAAAATCAGTTCTTCTAAATGGCTTTGATTTCTATTGAACTCTGGAGTCCTTATGGATATACATGCCTCTGATTATTGTAAGACTGACATTTCCAGAGATTTTAGGCAATTCCTTACCCCCATCCCCAATCCCCCCCCAGTCAGTCTCACGGCAAATGAGTATATTATATTAATGGAGTAAAAGGTGATGGAAAAAATTGAGAGTGTGCAATGGTTTTAAATAAATAAGATTACATGCAACAAAAGTGATAGATACTTTTTTTAAGATTCTCCTAAGTCAGATAATTACGGAAGAGGAAGGAGCAAAAACCTCCTCCATATATGTAGGAAGCTATCTGTCCTAATCAGGGTAGTAAAAAGGCATGGCACAGTTTTTTATTTATAAACTACTATTTATTTGTCATGGGCAAAAAAAGCTGGTGTGATGGGGATTTAGTTTAGTTTAGTTTTGGTTTTAATACACAGAAGTCTTCACACAATTTTGTGAAATATCATCTCTGGACCTCATGTGACACCTCCCTCAGGTGCTTCCTTGTGTTTGTCATTGTCAGACAGTGACATTCACTTTTTATTTTGTCCTTCTCTCAGGCAAGAGGCCACCACTTTGCTCTCAGTCCTTGAGGCTGCTTAGCATACTGGCAGCAAATTCAGCAAATGGGACTTCCTGTGCCCTTAAAATAAAATGCAGACAAGAGGCAAATGATGAAAGATTTGTCACCTGCGTCATGGGGTAAGAGTCAAATAAAATATATATGTATGTACAAAATATGTATATGTATTTCTGGGTTTTTTACTGGCTTGTGTTACTCCCTTCATTTTTGCCTGTCTAATAATACAACAGCGTGTTAGTTTAAAGCTAACTTAGGAAACTATGTAGCAAGAGGGACTCATAACTTTTTATACTTCTGGGAACTTGCTGGGGCACTCAAAGTGTTCCCACAATAAGGTGGACAAAGTGTTTGCTGGTGAGACATCCCATGGTAACTTTGAGATGCCTATCACTCATCATGCTGGTTTTCTATTTTTTCCTAACAATTCATTATACCTCTTGGGAAAGTTACCGTACCTTAGAAAACAGTTGTGAGGCTAGAATGAGATGATTTGGTCTGGTAAATGGAAACATGATGTTTTGACCGCTTTCTTCAGCTCAGCTCTCCACAGTCAGTCATCCCCATCAATCAGACAGGTGCTGCTCTGCTTTGCACTCGTTTAAACTAGGATGCGTTTGCATTTCTCATTAATTTGTCGGCTTCCATTTGGGAAGTGCTCTTGTACAATCAATGGGAGTCAGTAGGTAAAACTAAATGTTTGAAGGGGTTATACCTAATGAGGTCATTCAGGCAGCTGTTGACAGCAGGCATCACAGGGACAGGAGTCCATCCTTGGAAAAAATGGATGCAAGTATGTGCACAAAAGTACTCACCCTCCTCACACACCCCTGCTCTGTCTTCTGCTCCACAGAAACCCTGTGCCTATGTGGGCACACATGGACACAACGCACGTACAATGCAAGAATGATGCTGGAGCTAAAGTTTAACTTCCACATATGAATAAAGCTAATGGTACTATTTAAATACAATAAAAACATGCAGAGCTGCATTGCCAAGTTGTGCAAGGTCACATTGTAATGTGTCAGTTGTAAAGATTTCTAAGGAGCCTGTTTTCTTGAGTAATAGCAGTTGGAGAAATGCACTTATCTGAAGAATGAGACTGTTATACGTTTCTGTAAATCAAGCCTTAGCCAAAGAGCAGTTCCTTAATATCCATTTTCCACTTCACCACTTTGACTACGGCACACACACTGGGCTAAATCCTGCTCGCTCACATAAGCACCCCACTCAAATCAGTGTTGGCACGGCTGATGCTGTGTGAAAGCAGAAGATAGGCTGAGTCGGAGCAGGAGGGTGTGCTGCTTCCTGCACACAAATATTGGCAGCAGTGTGCCCGGGCACACGAGTCCAGTGCAAGAGGACAGCAAATACTTGGGATGGGTCCTACCAATCACAAATTTGTCTGCTGGATGGGCTCAAGCTGTGCAGGGTTATTGTCAAACTGAGCTGATGGGAAGCAATGTAAAGCTGACCAATTAGAAGCATAGAAAGCAGTGGGTCCACAGCTACCATCTTTTGGGGTTCTGTTACCTCTCCTATATCCTCAGGCAATGCCCACCATGAAGGGGTGCCCTTGTGGTTCACAGTTGCCCCAGGGGTGATCACTGAAAGCCCTTCAGGGTGCTTCTGAGATAGATGAAAGCTTTTTTTTCCTTAAACCTTTGACTCATGGTTGCCAGGACAAGGGAAACAAGGCTCCCATGCAGCACAGCTTTTTGCCACAGGTGCGCATGAAACCGGCTCGGCTTCCTTCCAGTTTGGGCAGTACCGTGGCACGTTAACCCCAGCCGCTTTGGGAAACCCCCTCCTGTAGAGAGCTACTGCAAGAAGAGGTGAGCGGCAGCTGGGAGGTGGTGCAGCTGGGCCTGACCCGAGCCCCCGCAGCCAGGAGGTCGCAGGGGGAGCGGGAGAGGGGTCCCGGCACCGCAGTGCTCCCCGGCAAGGCACCGTGCCATCACACGGGGGGCTGCCTTTTAGCAGCTGCCCATAGGCTAGCAAACAACATGGGCATCTCTAAAGTGTTTTTTACAGATTCTGTTAAATACTATTATTCACAGGAAGCCTTAGAAAAATCTAACGCTACATTCACTTCTAAGATATATAGATGTAAAGTCTTTTTTTTAAATCATTTTAATGCGATCATTTGTTGGGCCTTAGGGTAAAATTACATTTCACAGCTCCCTTGTTCCCATGCTATGGTAAAAAAGAGATTGATGTCTGAAATTTCAACTGTATTTGTCTTACAAATTTGTCCGACTCCCTGGAGAATAATTGTCTCATATCATTTGAAGGCTGGTAATTCCTTTGGAATGACCTCTGTGTTATAATTACAGCAAGAGTACTAGCATATAGCTAGCAAAGTGAAAGTTAATGTTCTTGGTTTCTTGCTTTGTTGTTTTTATTAAACTGTTCCCCTTTAAAAGAAATACCTGGAGATATGGACTCTTACTCAAGAGAGCTTTTTGCAGATAACACAAAATGTCTTTTTTCCTGCAAAACACTTACGTGCATTAACAATTATCTGAAGGTTGCAATGTATTCTTAAACTCATTGTGCATTTCTGGAATATATTAGTAGAATTGGAGACTTTAACATGTCATTTGCCTCAGGATTATTTATTTTATCCCACTTCAAATGTTTTGAAATTTTCTGAATATATATTCAGCTATGGTTTATGTCATTTTTCTATCATGATACAGGATTGAACGGAGAATAACCTAAATATACCTTCTCCTTAGGAAAGAAAATCCTGCAGAGCTGGGAAGAAATCTAGAGAAAACAGTGAGCAGATCAAAAGGCACAGAAAATTAGATGTGCACTTGCAGAAGTAACAGAAAAAAAAGGCAATGCAATTTGGCATACCGCTTTGTCCTGTTTGTGCCTGCGGTCTCTGTGGACCACGGGAAAGCGCTTGCCAGCCCTCAGTCAGAGCAGTGCTGGGGCTGCGCGAGGGGGTGCGGAGGGAAAGCCCTCCCTGCAGCCGCGGGGGCACTCTCACTGCCACGCAGGCATGGGGATGTAGAATTACTGTTACCATTACAACGATTTACACGCTCAAATCCTGCCTGCCTCGACAAAGTGATAAATACCTCAAAATATTATACATTATGGAGTCTATTCTATTCTTGATTTACAAGGTCAATTACCTATACTAACCTCTGTTAATGTTGGTGGGAATTTATTTTATAAATCTTCAGCACACCCAGAAGGGACATGGGAGTTAATCTGGCATGATTCTTCTCTCTAGGGGCATGACCAGCATCTTACTGCCTTCAAATGTAGTTCTTACACACATTTTTGGGTGATATTTGAAGGTAAAAATGCAGTTTGGTGAGTTGGATGGGGCTGCATGCTTCATTTAAAAAGTAAGCACAGACTCTGCTTAATACATTTACTGCATTATAGTTCTGAAATGGGAACATTTATCAATTGTTGCAATAATACCTGAGATACTGTTCGTATTTTTTTAGCCTCTGCCCACTGTGAAACTGGGTTATCTTATAGTGGACATTCATTATTTGTTAGTGGACTATGCACTATGGCCTTAGAGCAGCCCAGTTACAACTGTCAGTGCTCTGAACACTGGAACTCTCAAACATTAGACTTCCCCATCTTCAGTATTAAAAGATACATATCTGTAACAGTTTAATAATGACTAAAAAAAAAAAAAAAGTAATACTCTTTCTATTTTTCCTTTGTACTTTCTTGAACAATGTCATTATTCAATGTCCTTGAACGATGTCTTCCTTTGTCCAATGAGCAAAAGTTCAGAATTGAGACTTCTGAAACTGGCTGATGAATCTTTAGGGATAGCCCACATGACCCTACGCTTGTAGGCAGCAAGAAAGTCTTGATCCAAGTTTCATCAGCTGAATTCATCTCTATTTTCTTCTGTGCATTTTCTGATGATCCTAGAGGGTTATGCCTAGTTTCCAAGCTAGTAACAGCAATATATAATTTTACATTTTTTGGCTGATTTAAAGCATACATGGTTTTTGTTAACTTCGACAGGAGGGGCTCAGATTTGTGTCATAAATGGCCTAGAACATTCACAAATGCACAGGCACAAAGTCACTAAAAATAAAGCTTCCCAAAGTCCTTTAAATTAAATGACTTGATATATTTGTAAAGCAGTCTTGCATGGAGGCAGTCTGGTGACAGAATTAGAGGAAAATGAGAAACTTTGTTGAAGCGTAATGAGAATTAATGTTTTGGCCATTGCACTTGATGGATATGTTGGAAAAATAGTTAAAGTGCTTGCTGTGTTAATGTCAGCTGACATAACAATTGTTTCCAGAGAACCAGACTTCTGAATCCTCATATAAAGCACTGGGGAACTTGAACAACACAAAAGAATGTAAGGTTTGGAGGGAATGGGGGCAGGGGAAGGAAAGAAAAACATTATATAAGTTTAGCTACTTGCAGCTCATTTTTCCCCATTGAAATAATCAACACAAGGGTGTCTCAGCAGCACCCCAAGCCAAGTTTGGAAAGAGCTTCAAGACCGCTGTCTTGAGTGTAAGAACCATGCCATGCACTTATCAAGCACACCAAAAGACTCTTTAATCCATGCCCATAGCCCTACATCGAAATGAAAACAGTTTTATAGGGTGAAATGTAATAAAGACCTTGGGAAAAAAATTATTCCCTTGACTAGCTGAAGACTGCTCCCTTCACTGATCTCGGAGGAGCCAGAAGCAGTGTGAAGAGGCTGGTGCTGTGCATGCACAGCAGGGAGGCAGAGGGGCAGCCCTGGCCTTTTTTCTGCAGCACAAGCCCACCCCTGTCCTGCTCGGTGGAACGGACAAGGCAAGCAGTATCACCCAGTGGTTGCGGCCTCAAGGCCAAACACCCCATTTCCCTGAAGTTTTCAGTCCTCATCCATGCTGGACCACGCTTCAGCAACCCATGCCCCAGGGTCCCCCTAGAAATCTCACACCCTAGAACTCCTTCCTGTAAGGAAGTGTGTCCTTTTTTTCCTAAGTGCATCATACAGTTCAAGATGCTACAGAACAACTTTATTTGGTCTGGATCGACTGGTGTTTGAGCTGGCAACAGCCCACAGAGGTCCTCTGCCATAGTTATCATGTTGCATGCGCTCATTAACCTCCCTGTATAAAATAATGAACAGAATATGCATAACATTACCAGTTCTTCACAAGTGCAAAGCCCAGAAGAACTCAGAAATCACCAGAGAAAAGTTTACAGCACTGGGGTAAATTGGAAGACACATCTAACTGTTACTGTGCCAACACTGAAAAGCAATAACTTTTCATTGTGAGGAAAGATGCGTTCATTCTCACACCATGTGTGCACAAAAACATCCTAATGGTTTCCCATAGACTGGAGACTTATTACTGGAAAAAGCAGAAAATATATCATCTCTATCTTCTCTTCCCCCCTACACATTTTGCTGAAGCCACGTAGAAGCCTCTGTGTTGTTTCTTTGGAACCGTTCGTATATCACGGCAGTGGGGGGATCTAAAACACACATTTTGTGCAGAGAGGAGCTTTGTAGCTCTTGCATTGCCTCCAGCGTCCAGCTCTTGTGATCCAGCACAGCTGAGAAGGGGGTTTTGATGGGATGACCCTTGGTTCCCACCCACTACTTGCACTGTGATGTGCAAGATTGTTCTTCCAGTTTATTGCAGTGGCCCCCAGAGGCAGCTGTGAATCACTGTGAAGTAGAAAATGTCCTTACTGTGTGTTTTTTGAAAGGCCTGACCCAGTGAGGGCAAGTCTTTCATTACGGACTTATAGTTTAGGTTTTAAACCTTCCTGGTCCTCAGACATGGGAACCCTGTAGGCTGCTACTCTCCCAGCCCACATGCTGCTTGCATAGGACGTCCTTCCATCAGTTTTGAAGTAGCCAGTTTCATTCTTGAAATTGCTTGAATAGCCACAGTCACATTATCTTTCACAAGACAATGGCTCTCATTAGCCCCAACTGCATATATGTTGCTTTGGTCATGGAAAGTGTTAGCCATTTCTAAGCACCATTGCAAATCTTGTCTTAGATGCCCATCTTTCCTCCTGTGAGAAACATGGGGAAAATATAATTCTGTTTCCTTGCATGGGCCACAGACTGCTGAAAGACTAAATTCAACAGCAGCCTTGTAGCAATTCCACTTAGAGTGGAAGATCATTCCTGTTTGGCAAAGGCCCTGATGAATATCGTGCTGCCCAAGTCTTTTCTTGCACTGTGTGTTCGGTACAGGATGAACCAGCAAGGCACAGACACGCTCGTACCCCTGGTCCCTCCTTCAAAGAGGTGGCGGTGACTATGACATTGTTAGACTCTGAGGCTGCAAGTTCCCCTGGCTGCCATCAGAAACTCTCCAGAGGGAGAAGTTCAGGAACAATTTAGAAATTATAGACCAGATCATAGAGCTATCATAAAACTTTCATCAGTCAATAAACCAGGCTTTTCTTTTCATAAAAAATGACTCAAACTTTTTTGTCTTATAAAAAGAATATTGATGCTGGAACCCTGAAAACTTTGTCTGAACTTTTATTCTCTCTGCTTCTCTTTTCATTTCCTGTTTTTCTTTTCTTTGTATGTGGTGAATGCTTTCATGAGAATTTTAATGCTTTTTGATCCACTTATGTGTGAGGTGCCTCAAATAACACCTCCATGTTGCCTATCTCCAGTTTCTACCAGCAGGTCACCAGGTAGCTGGGACCTCTTAGAACTGTGAGAGCGATGTCTTTATCAGGTCCCTGTTTCCTCCACAGCAGAAGAACATGAGATTGGGTGGAGAAAAAAATTGCACTTCAGACTCCTCTAGCATTTGCAAGGCTTATGGAAGAAGCATCATGAGCCATTCATGCGCTGAATGGTCCACTTGCTGGCTTTGCAAGAAGAAAAGCACCCTCTCTGCTAAGTGCTTGAGCCGGTATCATCACCATGCATTTCTGTCAGGCTCCAGTCAACATACAGAGCAGGTGCCATAATTTCCCATTTCAATTAATTTTTCCTTCCCAAGTGGAAACCAGAAGCCAATGGTCACTCCTGGCCGAGCCCCAGCCTGCCTGGCACTGCAGCCTGCAGAAGCGCTGGTGATTTTACTGCTGAGGCCACAGCCCCAGGACCGACCAGGGGGTGCGTACATTGTGACTGTCTTATTACATGGAGGCGTTACTCAGGAAATATTTCCCCAATGTTTGTATGCTGGCTAAGCTCTTTGCAATTCAAATCTTTGTTATTGGTAGAAAGCCAGTTTTTCTATATGCTTGCACCTGGTGGTCGGGTGTCTGCTACTAATTGCAGACATTTAATGATTAATATGGGAAATAATTACAGAAAATAATTACAGATATTTTCCTCAAAGTCATGCTGCGTAGGTAGGGCAGAGAGCATCTCATTACTGTTATATACTCATTTACGTCGGTTGACGCCACGGATATTTCATGCACAAATGCTGCTCTGAGTTTTGCTCACATAAATATTTTGGGACTATCTGTCGAGAAGGTATCTGGAGGAATCAGTATTTGTCCATGGACCAAAAAAAAAAAGAGAGACAAATTCATCACATAACTTATTCACAATGAATAATTTGGCCCACTCCATCTTCATCTCTGCACAGGCAATGCTGCAGAGCAGCTGACATCTCTGGGGATGATGACAGTCAGGAAATCAGCTCGCTGCAGCATTGTCCTCTTCCAATGACTCAAACTTTTACAATTTAATAGTAAGAGATGTTAAATTATTGCTGGGCAGTTGATTGAAAGTTGCTGCACCTGTTTTCAAAATGTTGTAAATAAAAATTGATGTGATTTTGAAAATGGAAAACTATTGTATGAAAGTGTTTAGCACCAAGAGAGCTTCCTGGACTATGGCCATAAGCTGCATTTGTTCAAGTCAATTTTGCATTAATCAGTGTGCCTTGAAGATTACGTCCTATGTTTTTTTATTTAGTGGGTCATATATTTTAAAAAGTGCCTTTAAGTGTTTTGATGAAACACATTAAAAATCCACTGTAATGCCTAGGTGGCTGACAGTGTTAATATATAGCAGGTACATTTGCCTTTGCAGTTTAAATAATCTGGATGAGATGCTTTATTATTTATTTTTAAATTTTATCACCAAAGATCCATAATATCTGAAAATCAAATTTATGGTACTTGTCTCCAATACCTTCACAAATATTAATGAATGTTTTCCAGTCACTCAATCACAAAATCAGACTTTAAAACGAAGTTTTCCAACTAGAAATTATACAAATGATCTGCTGTCCTTTTGCTCCACCAGGAGAGCATGAAAATTAGCTGAGGCAGTCTTTTTGTTACCTCTAGAACACACAGACAAAGAATACTTGAACATGTAGCAAAAATGCAAAAGTCAGGCTGTAGCGGATTCCAATTTTCTAAACACTCACAGGTCTGATGCTTTTTCTGTGGCCTGTCTAAACATTTTTGGAAAGAGAATACCGCTGAACTTCTCACAGCAACAAGATTTCATCTGAACTTTCTAGGTTTTGTGAAGAAATCTTGCTGTCATGGACAGTCCTGCTGCCCGCAGAAGCACATTGCAGTCTTACCTTCACGCCTGGGTGCAAAGGTGAGTACACACGTGAATAAAGGTTTCAGAGTTCAACCCTCCATTTCAAAGCTAAGATACAAGATAAGCATGTGTGGGCACAGACGTGTCTTCTTGAATACACCAAAGACCATCCCATCGGGCAAAGCAGTGTGCACATGATGCTTTAGCCAGAAAAAAGATCCCAGCACCTCACATGGGCACAGGCCAATGTGATGCCTCACCACATCTCTGCTGTGCCCTGGCTGCAAAGGGAAAAGCTCCCCCTCACCCCAACCCAGAAGAAAGTTTCTGCCCTCAGTACCAGGATGCAGAGGCATGGACAGACCTCTGGAGAGGGCCTTGGAGGTGGCATCTCTTGGGGCATGGCAGAGCTCTGTGAGCAGGTGAGAGAAGCAAAAGAAAAGCAAAAGCAGAAATGGGAAGAGATGTGTACTTCAATCACTGTTTACCAGAAATGCAGATGATTGGTTTTTTGGATGCTCCTTAAGACTTTTTTTTTTAAAAAATCCAACATTTTCTCAGGCAGAAGACCAGCTCTAGGTCCTGCAGTGAGAGCTGCCTTCTTCATGTCCCAGAATTGCCTGTCTGCTGAGCTGACCTCCTGCAGGGAGGAAGTCTTCTCCTGCAATGAGGCCACCACAGCAGGAAGAAAGGATGGCTATAGGAATTCACACATGCTTGAGGCCAGGAAGGAGGGACCCAAGCTGTGAATATGAATATTCACAAAAGGTATACCCACAGCTGAACTCGGAGGACTGGCTTCAACTCGGTCTAGGTTTTGAGCACAGATTTTGTTTCATTGCTAGTCTATCCAAACTAATTTGTCCACCTCTAGTAATTTTGCCCACTGGGCCCCATCCCACAGCTTTTAGTCTTTATTCAGGCTATATGCCCATTGACCTCAGCAAGAGCTGTGCCAGGATAAAGATTGAATGAGGACCGCAGGATCCAGGCTGAATATCTTGAATACCATTTAGATATGATTTCCTATATAAAGATCTCCATTTTTCTTTAAATAAAACCATAGAAAAGTAGGAGGATGACAATAGCTTTAGTGAATGATTCAAAATAATCGCTTCTCAAATGTAAATGTGAGGTGGAAGATAGGAAATGAACCTTCTGAAAGAAATACAGTCTACGTAACGGGCTGGGAGTGGTCAATGGGTAAACAAGTTCTGGCGGCAGTGAAGTTATGTGAATACACAGGAATTATTTAGTACTTTCCCCTGAGTATGAGCAGGACCACACAAATACAGGCCTGTCACAAATATATATGTAGGGAATGATGACTCCAATTCATTACGTTTAGTGGGATTCCATGTGTTTTGCTGGGCTGCTGACCCACTGCAACAGTATTAAAATGCACTGGGGTGCATTTTTTAAATTACAGAGGAAATATGAAAGGAGCTTTTAAAAGGCTTTGCACCTCAAGTCCACCTTTGGTGTAACTCTCCGAGTCCATACTTCCACCAATTTTGAGTCAAGCAGACATGTTCACTGACTGCTGTCCTATGGAAGTCATACAGCAGGTTTTAAAAGCTGTTCTCTAGCCATGTTTGAGTTACTCTAATTTTGGATTATCATGCAGGTTCATGCCACTTCCCATGCCCAGCAGTTGTTGGAAGCTTTGTTAAGCTTGGTCACCATTCGTTAAAAGCAGAGGGATTCTCTAGTGGCTCAGATGGGAGAAAAGATGAGAGCTGCAGACAAGGACTTCAAAGAACCGAATTTGAGAGCTGGAGCTCTAATAAGCTTGAGCTCCCTTATCTTGGCCAGCTCTGAAGTTGAAACTTGTGGAGTTTTCTTGGCCTTACATCTAGGTCTGACCTATCCTCTGAGAGTATGTGGTTATTTCGGGCTTTTTAGAATATACTGCACAGATCACAGATCAGAAAAATTACAGCTGGCAAAAACCTTACCTCATTTAGCCTGTCTGCCTGTCTGTGAAGGATCGTTCCCTGGAGTCCGTTTTTGTAGTACTCATAACACAATCTAGAACTAGTGAAAAGGGAAAAGTTTGTCCAGAGAAGTCTGCCATTTAAGGGAAGGGGTTGATTTGAGGGTTTTTTGGTTGTTGTTGATGTTTTATTTCATCTGGATGAAACACGCTAGCATTTAGACAGCTCTCCGGTACCTCTCTGTACACCTAGGCACAAGAGAAGATATCTGTGGCTATTTATTTTTATGACAGCCTGTGTTTCAGACAGATCTGAATCAGCTGCTAACCACCATCTGAGCTGATTTTCATCTGAGGTGAGAATTAAAGACTACTGCACAACATGTGAACAACGTAACACAATAGAGGCTGTAATTTAGCATTTGCACAGCAGCAGCACTTCCCAGTTCATTGAAATACACAGACAGACGTGAACACTCTCCAAAACAAAACCATAGCAATCAAATGGCATCAGCAGTTCAGATAGCATAACGTTAAAAACAAAACAAAACAAAACAAAAAAACACTTAAAAAAACATCCAAAGTGCCTGCAAATGCTTCTAACTTGTTTGCTTTTAGATCTCTCGGGCAACACAGGAATGCAGCAGCACTTCAGGTGGGCTCCCACAGTGCCTGCACAGAAATGGGGGTTGTAGGCTGTAGAAATTCCTGAGGGAACCTGTTAGCGGTGGGTGCTTTCTCCCTGCTCTCTACCATGTGGAGTTTGCAGGCTCAGCCCTCTGGATCCTGCCCGGCAAATGGGTGAGTTACCCCAGAGCCCTGGGTCTGCCTGGGTCTGAAGAGGGGTGTGATTTATGCAACCACTGTCATGTCCTCTGGGAATTGTATTAATTTTGCTAGGTCAAAACTTAGAAAAACTGAGCAAAATAACATCTGTATTTCACTTGTTCAGAATCATCATTCCAAAGGACAACATAACGTTACACAAATTGCATGAGCCCTGTGTTGTTGTTGTTTTTTAACAGGTCTGACTGCTTCATTAACTGGCTTCTCATGGCATAGTGCTTTTACCCATCAAATTTACCTGTTCTTAGCTGCCTTGCAAGAAACTCGAAACTGTGAGCAGTAGTTAATTCTTCTCTCTGTACCACATCTGGTATTGCTTAAGGTTATGCATAGTCTCTTAGCAGAGTCATTTTCCTTTCTGCAGTACAAAATGAAACATATTGATTACAATTTGTTTCCACTCCCTTTTATCTTTTTTTTTTATTCAAAACTTGGAAGAAAATATTCAAAAAGTATTTTTCTCTAGTTTTTTCTTGGTTTCTGTAACAAACAAATTTATATGAAAAGTAACCTTGAATGAAGGCAAAAGGATAAGTTTCATTGTGGTTTTGCCAAAAGCATGTTTTCCCTTATGAAAATCCTCTAATAATCTCAAAATATTGGATAGAGATCTTACAGTTAGCGCACAGAATATAAATCCAAGCATCCCTCAGAGTCCTGCAGTGTTATGAACCAATCTAATGTTTCTGTTGGGGTTATCAGATGATTTTGTGAAGCAATGTGCGTAGCTTTCAATAAGGTGGACTAAAGGCCCTGAGTCAGGAAATGTTGTGTTACCAACAAACGAGTGCAGCTGCATAACTCTTAGAATTGTATAAAAATTCGTTGAAGTCAGTGGGAATAACTTGGTTCCTAAAAGAAGGCCTGCAACAGAAAACTAATGAGTGACAAAATTTCCTTCTGTCCTATGGCCCTCAGTAACTGTTGAACTCTGGACTCGCTTTTCAATTTTTCCCTATTTTCTCTGTTTTTATTTAAACTGCAATAGATTTAAGGATCCAATTAGCTTCTGTAACAGACCTGGCATCCAGATGATTAAAAAGTAAAGAAAAATTTTGCTTACTAAAGTACTGGGTTTATGTTACTTTGCATTTGGAATTAATTGTTCTTAATATATTTCACCCTCTGGCATTTTAGGGGAAAAAATGACAAGACCCGTCCAGTGATAAGCCTCAGCGTAACCTGAGTGACCTGGTAACAGTACGCAGCTCCCAGGTCAGGCGTCCACAGCAGCAATCCATCTGACCCTGGAGTACAGTGTGGTCCAGGCACTTCTGGCCCCTTTTTGCCTTCTTCATCCCTCTCCTTTAGACTTTCTACCTCTGCACACTGCAGCCACATCCTTGGCCCAGATAAAGGATGGGGCTAAACCTGTGGCATGTGCCATGCAGGGCACCTATCCCTGACTCCCTGAAGGAGTATTTTAAACTCTAATAAATTAATGAAGGCTTTCAACTGGGTTTTACATTATTTTCTTCCACCACATTAGCTTTAGAACAATTTCCCTAATGGTACACCTTTCTTACTCTTTCCCCATATGGAAAAGCTTTCTTCCAGACCACTGCTTACACTTTTCATTGGTGTCCTCCAAACTTTTTCCATTTCTATTTCTTAATCTGATTCCTGTTTCTTATTTCTCCCTTTCTGAAACAAGCATTTCTCTTGCATCAGACTCACACCGTCACCAGCTCTCCCTCTCGTGCTTGCTGCCATGTTTTTTTCTGTGAGCAGGTCCCCAGTTGCTCCCTAACCTTGAGATTAGGAAAGGGACACAGTGACTGACACAGTCTTCCACACTATGGATGGTGTTTGAAAGTGCTTTGTGCAGTTTGGGGAGAAAATGAGATAAGTAAAAGAAATAGTAAAATGCTACAAAAATGGGAACTGTATCTTCTCAATTAATTCCTTTGCTTGTCTTGCTTAGTGAATATGAGTCTTAATAACCTTACTAGGGAGTGAGGTTATTTGAGAACAGCTTTCCTGGCAAGGACAAATAACACTGCTGGGATGTAGCTATACTATTCCTTGCCCTCATGGCTGGTGATTTTCCATTTCTAATGACACATCCGAGACTTGTCTATTTTGATTGCCAGTTTGGTCTAATAGACAGAACAGCAAACACTTCTAACACTTAATTTTCATGTAGAGCAGCTTCTTAATTTTGTTACGTTTATCTGAAAACCAAATATAAACAGTAAATAAGACCAATTGGTCTTTCCAGACTACAGTCACCGAATGACAAGTAGGAGCATCCAGTACAGAGAGTGTGTGCCTTGCTTTCCACAGTGAAACTGCATTTCCTGAACACACTCTTCACGGATATAAGACATTTAAGCACTACCAGCATTACCTTGCTGTTCATTGTATTTGCAGTACCACAGGATGATGCATTCAGAAATATCTGCAAGGAACCAAGAATTATCAAGAGGATTTCACAGAGGAAAACAAATTATTTAAAGGAGCATTTGAAATGTATTTCTGTTCTGAATGTCCCCTGGAGCCTGGCTAGTAGGGACATTCAGCCCATAAATATGGACTAAACTCTATTTTCATAATTGATTTGCAGTTCATCTTTAAGTACTAAGGAGGTCTGGTGGTTCAGCAAAGACTGCAGCTTGACTCCTGTACAATAAGCAGTCTGTGCATGCTGCACTTGGGCAAGTTATACCATGGACAGTTGAGGCAGATAGGAATCCATGTAATAATTCTCACTCCATCATTTTCGAACATTAGTGACTTACAGGCCCGATCTTAGTTCTGAATTTGCTTTCGTTTTCATTGATTTTGTGGTATATCTCATGCCCATTGCAGTAAATTACCGAGATCATAAATGATGACTCATGGAGTCAGGAGTGAAGTCAATGCCATTGGGGTGAAAGAAATTAATGGATGCTGTTGGACAATCTTTGTGCGTTTCCGTATCTGCTGTTTGAACCTTTTCATTGCACGTGGGCCTCAGGATGATCACCCTGGGGGGGGGGGTGACCGCAAAAAAATATCTCTATGGCTCAGAGTTCTCTTGCACCTCAGTAAATGCGCAGGTGACTGAGGAGAGGTACCAGGGATTTTAGTCCTTTTTAAAAACATCTCTGTTTCTTAGGTAACAGCGTGATGCTGGCTCAGTAGTTGCGAGATTGCGCTTCTTACAGGAGTAGGCCAGCAGAAGTTGAGGCAGCATTATCTAAGGCAGTTCCAAACTTCTAATAGTAACAATAATAAGGTTGACCTATATTTAGAACACGTTCCCCTTTGTCTTCTGTGGCGGGGGAAAAAGGGAATCACTACTGCTGTTATATTTATTGACAGTACTGCTGAAGCACTCTTCATACTGACCGAATGCCTGGCATTATCCTTCCTTAGGGGGCTAAGTCACCCCAGCAAACAATAGTAGATCCTTTGAGAAATACTTTCCATATTGCATAATATACAACTTGGGAAAAACGCCTCACTGATTTCAACCACAGTATGTTTTTTAAGGAGGAAAACATAATCCAACTGGGTGTAAAGGAGCTTGCATGGATTTTTCTATAATAAAGGGCTCTTTGATAGAATTAAACCAGTGTTATTTGTTGGTCATCTGAAGGCTGCCTGTTACCACAGACACCACAGAACAACATCATTAGTTATATGATGTGCAGCAGTACAGATTGCATTGATTTGCAGTTTGGTGGCTGTGAAGTAACTAGAAGTGTTAGGGTGGCTGAGAGCTGTACTGACACAGATGCAAGACGCCTGCTGGAGACAGGGTTTGCCAGCATGAATGTGACATGAATCTTTCATAATCCTCATCACATCAAGAGAACTTACCAGAAATGATGCCCAGTTGCCTCCTGCCAGTGACAGTGTCCCCGTTCCAACAGGACACTGGGTTTTTAAGTATTGCAAGATCAGTCATAAGGCTCTTAGATATTTGTGTACCCACTATGCACAACAAATGAAAGTAACTCAAAGGACAAAATGGTCTGATGTTTAAGCAGAGAGTCTATTTCTAGTAAGCAGGAACAATATCTGAAATAAACAGATTGAGAACTGAAGTGACGCCATTCCTTGCTGGATTTGGTATTTTGACGTTGCCCCCACTGCAGCAGTCAACAGTGAAACAGCATCTGAATGGGAAAGTGCTTGGTCACACAGTGACCCTCTGATCAAATACAATGCAAAGTGCAGCTCCAGGGATTTCCAACATGTAAAGTCATATAGAAGCAGCATTGTTACAGAAAACTTGCCAAATCTATAGGGCCTTTTAAATTCTCAAATAAGAAGCCTAAGAAATTTATGACTCTGTTGCTAGATGTGGAGGCCAAGTAAACTCACAATGTTGATCTTAGTTGTGTTTAAATTTCTCCTGCCTTCTGGCACTTTGAGCCGTAGTGGAAAGAAATCATTTACTCCTAGCAGCATTAAGCATTTGGAAACACAGGGGTACCATGGAAGAGCATTACGAACATAAATTATGCCACACCAGTGGTCCCAGGACTGGTGGTGGGTACATTTCGTCTCAAAGACTGCAGATCTGTAGTGACATGGGTGGGCACAGGAAACAAACAGGCCCTGGACGAAACATGGAGCCGAGCCCTGGCTCACCAGCTTCCAGCATCAGGCTGCAGTCATTTAAAACACTGTTGCAAGCAAACAAATAAACAGAAAGCTTGAGCTTCCAAATCTTCTAGTTCCTTGTTGAAAATACGATTGTCTTTGTTAGACGATTGGTATTTAAAGGTGTTCTTTGTTTATCTGTATATACAAGTCCATTTTAAATGTGGTTAAATTTGGGATGGAATGAAGTATGTGGACTTTCTCTTCCTCTGCTTTTAATTGCTCTGCAAGTTTCATGTTTAGGAAAGAATCTAGGAAGCTTGGCAACCCATTAGGGATCAGAGCTTGGTGAGTGCTTGCCGAGCCCCCAGAGCAGGGCAGCAGAGCAGCAAGGGTGCAATCGCCCTCTCCAAGGCAGTGTGTGCTAGATGCAACCTCTCAGAACAGAATAAAAGTCATCCATCTCCCTTGGAAAGGATTTGGTTAGAAGAAGCTTATTTTTCATTCCTTTACAGAGCATTTAATTTTAAACGTAGGGTGAAGACTGTCAAAAAGTCCCAAGTACTACTGTGTGTAAGAGCAGCAGCCAGATGATCTATCATGTAGAAGATTACCTTGATTTAATGCAAAGCAAAATGCAGAATGTTGAACCTAGAGACAAATGAAGCACTTATCTGAAAAGTAATTTTAATGAAAAAATTATGTGTGATATGTACATGTTCTCCTGGTGAAACTTATTAAACAGTAAGATTTCCCGGTAGAAAGTTTCCTCCTTGTTTTTGCGAACACTCAACTTTGTCACCTTCTTCCCTTCTATTTCCATTTTCTTTTCACTTATGAAAAGTTTGGATCTTTTGAAGAAGAAAAACTTAATAAAGATTAGGGAGAGAGAATGAGAATGAATGCCTGCATGTGTACCTGTGTACCTGTACATACATAGGGAAGAGAGCTTGTCCTTGTCATCCATGAATTACGTAGATCAGCAAGACTGTACGCTAGAGGAGACACTTATTAAGAAAAATGTGTTAGACAAAAATAGCATAAAAATCATCATAGGTTTTGATTGCTTAAATCTGGCCTAGATCTTTAGTAAAGTGTGATTAATTTACTTGTACTTCAAAGCCATCTCTTAAAATTGTTATAAATCATACTACATTTCCAAGAACAAAAGCGGTGAAAACACTTATTTCCATGCAATCAGGATTTTTTTCCTGTTGCTTTTTTCCTTTCATTTATTTTCTTTTTTTTATGCCCCCCCCCCAAAAAAAGGAATTTTAGCTTGAAAAGACACGCTTATCTTTCCTTGTTACAAACTCTTGTTCTTGTACTATGTACAAGACCTCAGTAACAAAATCTTATGCAAGAAAAATGCTCTTTACTTCAGAAAATGAAAAATTCATGTGATTCTTTCCAGAAAAGAGTCATTACTGAAGTTTTATTTTTTAATGAAATGACATCTAGTGTTTTTCTTTGTTTTAGTAGACTATGCTAATAATCTTCAGTAGCATGGATTGTTATTATTTGTTTATCCCATTTATGAGAAACAGTTTATTAAAATACATAATTGCAGTTAGGCAGAATCACAGATACATTTTATTTGATACCAAGATAGAATAACCTTTTTGAAAGTTCTCTGCATGTGTCCTCTGAACAAGAATATGATGCCTGTAAAAATAGGCCAGTGAGGAAAGAAAAGGGTTTGGTGAAGCTGTGTTTATTGTTCAATAAATCACAGTCACTATAAGTGACCTGCTGACTTCAAGTTCTTTAGGTCAAGGAACCCTTTGCTATTCTGCAACTTCACCTCTTTGCTGAGCCTCTTAATCAAAAGTGTAAAGCCAGAAAGAACATCAAACAATCAAGAGCTGGATGATTGGATTGGTTATTTTAAATGACTACAGCCACGGCTGTGACAGATTTGGGGATAGATTGCATCGTCTCAGCCTCACTAAGTACGTTGAATAGGTTGAGTATTTTGTGAAAAACAGCACCCCCCCACCCAGCCCCCCCCAAAAAAATTAAAATGAAGCCATCACTCCAACTTACTTTGAAAGACAATTGACTTACTACATATGTAAAAGCTGCAGGGATTAAAACAAAATTTCCAGCATAGTGACACCTCTGTTTTGCCCTAACATAAATGAAGGATAATTTTTACTAGCTTTACTATATTAACATACATTTGGTGTACTATTTTATTAAGGTTTTTATCCTAATTCAGTCTGGTAATTTGTACTGATTCTTGTGGTTTTACCTGTGCCATTTATGATACATTCAAAGGTGAGGAGGATACAAACTAAATTATGGCACAAAGAAGTGATGATTAACCATATGTAAACAGTGATGTAGATTCCATCTCTTTTCTGTAGTTTCTGAAATATGTGGTTTCAGAGATGGTAAATATCACAACAGAAAGCAGGAATTAGGCAGATAAAACCAAAACCAACATATGGGTCATTACCATGGGGTTGCCTAAGATGTTTTTTGTTAATGAGCTAATAATAGAAAGAAGGCTATGCTGTCCTTTACTGGGATGAAATTAGATCTGGGGTGTTTCACATCTGAAGGCAGTCTAGAAGCATACTGAAGTAGCCGTGAGTCTGCCATGGGATTTTGTGGGCAGAGTCCTTGTACTTAGGCTGTTGGCAGGGAGCTAGCCAGCAACCTTATTCAATACAGGAAAATCCTAAAGCAGAAACCAAAGAGAGGGAAGAGAAAAGCTACACATGGCTTAAAATTCTTCCACAATCTACAGTATGACTTGTTAATACATATGATAAACTGCACAATGCAGTACCTTCATTAGGATTTGACTTGGGGTGAATTAAGACCATATGACCATGCCAGACTGAAAGAGATAGATTATTTTTGCAGCCGCAGTAAAAAGAAAAACAATAATTTAAAAGTCAACAATGTTACTAAGAAGATAACACAGAAGAACCAACCATTAGACACTATGGAGAGCTGTGATTTGTAGTACACAAATGGTCACTTTTTTTTGCTCTAGCAATTAGACTTAGACAGGAAGCATCTCTCAAAATTCTTTTTGGATGAAAAGGAGCTCTTGAAGAAGAGGAATCATTCACAACACAGTCTACTGTATGGAGGCATTTTTAAATTATTTTTTTTTCCTAAAATTTATGGAAAAAAATATATTTTTTTTTTTTTTCCACTACAAGAAAGTCCTCTACTTTTCTAGAGAGTAAATTCTGGTAGGGTAAAATAAAAAACAATGTGAACAACAGTTATTGAAAATGTGCACTTGGAAGAAAGTCTCTCTCTAGGGGCTCTACTATAAGCACAGAGCAAAGAAAAACTAGTAAGATGGAAGGCAGACACAATACACTTCTAAATTTCCTTCAGAGCTTAAACTTCCCAAATCTGCTTACTTCCCATCAAAGAATAGTGTAACGTCCTTTCTATCATTAGCTCATTAAATAAAAACAAGTTAAAGAACCCAATGGTAATGAATCAGATGCTGTTTTCAGTTGTATCTGCCTCCCTATTCATGGAACATATATCTTCATCACATAAGCAATTTCAAAAACTGAGATGGGAGTTGCATGGTGTTCTTATCACTGACTGATCAGACAGTACTGCAGCATTTCATTGTGCAGAACTATGGTGCAGTATTACAGCAATATATTATCCCCATTCTTGAAGATCTGATGTGTAAGAAGAAGAAATTGGCTTTTCATGCTTTTAAGAAAAAAAAGAGAAAGTGCAGAAAGGCTCAGACAAACACACAGATACCACAAGTATGGCTCAGTGCATGCATTTAATTGTGCTCTTTTTTTACTTAGTAGGAAGTATTTTCTCTACCAAAATTTTAATTTACTGCCTATCTAATTACCTTTTATGCCGTGGGAAAAAACAGAAGACAATTGCCCCAATAAAAGGCTAATGCAAAAAAAAAAAAAACAAACCAAAAAAACCTAAATAGCTTCCAGAAGAAAACTTGATCACTAGTAGTGCGTGTGCTGGAGGCCAAAATGTTCTTGGCTCCCTAAAAAAAATAATAATTCCAGGTTGAAGGCTCTGCATGACTATTATAGTTTGACTTATTCTATTGAGGCTGAGATTATAGAAAAAAAAAAGTATTTCTGTGACTTGATGTGCCAATATAAATAAATACAAGTTCTTTCCTTAGTCATTTGCAAGCTTATTTGGAGAAACTCTAGAGATGAAGAGAATGATTGAATGCAGTAATGTCAGAGGGGAAGAGAAAAATAAAAGTATAATAGATGGAAATGATGAGAGCCAAGATGGGAGGGGGAGAAAATGAAAGACTGGAAAAAGTTTAAATCCATGGGGAAGTACTGGTAAGCCTCATCTGCTATGGTTGGTGGAGAAGAAGACATGTGGGAAAAAGCTAGAGTGAGCCAACTATAGCTACAAAGGATAGCCTAGGATTCGCTAATATGGCTTTACAAGACTGTGGGTATCTCTTAAGTTGTGTTATCTGTAATAAAAATTAAAATTGAAAAAAAAAATAAGCTTTGTCAATGCAGACTTCAAAGGTGAGACCTACTGAACTGAGCGCAAAGATTTTTGATCCCCTTTAAGACAGATTACATATTCCTCTTCCCTCCCCATGTCCTTGGACTAATTCCAATCATGTTTGGATATCTAGTACTTAGTTTAATGATGACCTTGCTTATATGGAAGAGAAACCACCTGTGGCTGTGCCCATCTGTGGTCTTCTTAGTTGGCTTTATGCCTATGCCAAAGATTCAGATTTGGAGTGAAGAAGTTGCCTATGGCTATCTCTTGACTAGCTGGTCAGGAATCTACTTCAGGATGACCACCAGGAAGTACTGAGGAGAAAGACAAAACCCCCATGCAATGCACTGGCTTGCATGGAACTTATTCTCAGGCATCTTATTATTGTTGTACATTGGTTGGTGTATATTTGTGTCCTGCCAGACAACTGCTTATGTTAAGCACCCTGCATTATCAGTCTAGTCCAAAAGGCTATCAGATCCCCTGCAACCGTGGAAAATGAGATTGACAAAGTTTACTGTCAAAATGTTTTGCTGACTGTCCTTTAGCAAGTAGGAAAAGAAATGATTCTGGATTCTGAGGCTGGGAGAACCGACATTCAATACATAGAGGTTAGAGGGCAGCTCCAACATCTGTGTGTCATCAGTTCAAGTATAGCTTGAGTTTGTGCCATTAAGAAGTCACCGGACTTGTTTTAATGGGCAGACGCTCAGTGGTGCCAAGGAAGCTACCTAAGTAGTGTGTGCATTGACTTGGACGCTGCTGATCTCTATATATTTGTTTGGGAGCAAGCGTCCATGTTATCTGGATTACAAAACCCCAGCAACTGAACAGTAAAATAGATGCTGTCTTGCTCTGCTGGTTTCTTGTACTTTAATACTGGATTGATTCTTCCCCAGATCTCAGTGAACACACATAGGAACAAAAGTAAGAAGGCAGCAAACTCCTAGCCCTCAGCCCAGCTAAAAATGTTGAGCAAATGAATTAAAAGAAAAATATTAGCAGACCTGAGCCTCACCCCTTCTAAATCATGCACCCGAAGAGTTGCAAGAAGGTGGACCCCAGGATTCTTTTATATCATAGATTGGGCCATCAGCCAAAGGACTTCTCCACCCGCCCACCCCCTTTAGACATTTGTGTCTCATTAGCTCATGACAGATTATGTGGGTTTGGCGATATAATCTCATACAGCGTGACTCAATACAATTTCTTGTTATAAAGAATTTTCCTTGGGTGTATAGAACCTTGCCTCGAATGATTGACTATCCCTGCTACTTGCAAACCAGCAGGCAGTCTGCTGGCCAATTTACCTGAGTATTTTCTCAAGTACAGTAGTTTTGCACAATTATTCTACCGTGGTGGTTCTGGTGCTTATGTAAAAGGTCATATAACATGAAAAATGACAGAAACTGACATATTTTTCTCATACTCAAGTGGTATTTTTTCAAGTGGAACAAGGGGTGACTTGGCGAACTAATGGCTGCTCTTTGACATACACAATGGCAGTGAAATAATGTTAGAAAAAGGCACTGAAGGTCCCTTGCAGTGGAGCATGGTTAGTGCTTTT
Organism: Limosa lapponica baueri; assembly: GCA_002844005.1. Classification (NCBI taxonomy): domain Eukaryota; kingdom Metazoa; phylum Chordata; class Aves; order Charadriiformes; family Scolopacidae; genus Limosa; species Limosa lapponica. The sequence goes on from KZ505711.1 coordinate 923,652, forward strand.
AGCTTTGGTTTTAGAATGATGTTTTAAAAATGAGCTCAGGCATCACATCAACTGGAGTTTTGAAATTCTATCTTAGTCCACTAGATGGTGATCCTTGTAAATCAGGATTCAGGTAACTAAACAAGACTGAGGCTGTCAACCATAAAAAAACCCCAAACTCTAGTATGCAGAATATACATAAAACTCGGTTACAATATGACATGATTTGCATCATAAACATATATAAACAAATTCCAAAACATGGTTGAGAAACTGCTTGAGCATTTGACTGCACTGTGACCTCAGCATTACATCAGTAGGAGTATAGAGATCCAGTCACCAAGAAAACCGAACTTGATCTCACTCTTCTCACTGCAAATCAGTTTGCGACATCCGAGCTGCAAACCCTGTTTGGAAGCTCGACAGGAAACTACAGTAAGGCACTGTGATTATCTGAGCCTGGCTTCAGTGCACACGCATTTAAGCATATTTGGTTTTCTGCATAGCATGCACAAAATTCCATACGTAGTCTTAACATAAAACAAAGACTTAGCATACGGTAATAGAAATGTTTTATTAATCAAATATATTTACATTTCTTCGTCTTCTTTTTAAATGTGTGCCTGTTATTTTCATTTAAACACAATGTAATCTTTACAGTTGATATCACAAGAATACAGCTACATGCATGACTTAATTGGTCCTTTGCAGTAAAAAAGATGCAGTTTTTTTGAAGTTTAAAAAATGCAAGCAAGCTGTTTACCCTTTTAATTACAGTGTCATTATTATTTTTATTACAACAGAGGACCCCTTCAGCATATTCTACATCTATTCAGTGGAATTATGTACTTTTTCAGATTGGCTTGATGATGTCAAAACTTCCAAAACCTAGACAAAATATATTTAAAAAAAAAGACTTCATGCAGTCCCAGAATATTTTAGTTTCTGGAATCTTATCCACAGAAAGGACTTGGATGGAACAGAAGACTGCTCTAATTGTAGGTAAAAAAACAAAACAAAACAAAACAAAACATAGCAACTGATGACTCTCAAAAGCAATGAGGACTTACTTTTGGACTTTCACCTATTTATTTGTCTGAAATCACATCATTTTGTCAGCTATAAGACAGCATCACATAACGTTATGGCACCATACAAATAATAAATAGTAATTAAAAGGAGAGATGATGTTACCAAAAGATAAGATATACACATCATTGCTCGTAAGTTTCTACTATGTAACGTGCTGTAATTATTACGTTATTCCCAACTCAGCTTTCTTTCATGGGAAGACAATCAAATTGTATTAGAAAAGACCATATTTGGGGTCTGTAACTGCAGGTTCATAAAGGACCTAATGTCTTTCTGAATGGAATAATTCTATGAATGCATAAAATTTAATTCCACACTGAAAAAGAATCAGAACTAGGCACAAGTTTTAAATATGACTTCCAACATGTTCAGGGTTGGACAAAAAAATAAAAAAACCCAAGCTTGTATTTATTTACCAGACTACAAAACAGAGATGCCAAGTGCTTCAGAAATTCTGAAATGGCAGGCACATAATCACTACATTTAAAGATAATTGTACTACATTTACTGCTTCGGTTTACTGTGTGCAAACACACACTGTATCCATAATAGACCTATGGTTGTTCTGTCAATACGTGAACAGAAACTCACTCAGCATTTGGGAAGTGCAGACAGGAACTAGAACTAGATTCTGTTTAGTCCAAACCTAGAATGTATTTTAACTTGTCGATGTTAGTTTTACATTTGCTATACTGTAACAGGATGCCAAATATCATACTCAAGAAAAACCCACTATGAAATCATGGGTTTTCATTGAATTGCTTTTGTATGCTGCCAAATCTATTGTGAAAGCGCCATGTATAAAATAATACAATGACTGAAATTGTGCTTAGGTATCTGGCACAACATTGTGAGCTACACAAGAAAGAATTATTTGGAAGAAAAAAGTAAGTTCTGCAGAAATCCTACTCTGGTGTATTTTTTTTTAATCCAGTAAAATCTTGAAATAATTGATCTTTACTTCACACCCATTCAGGAGAATATTTAGATACATATTTAATTAAAAACATATGAGTAAGCCTATTTATATTCAGCAGGAAACTTGCAGTATCTGTAAGCACATACTTATGTGCTATTTGCATTAGAGGATTCAAACAAAAATCCCTTTCTGCAAGAGGCTGAGTGCTCTGCACTACCACTAACCACATCCCGGAACAGGAGAGCACAGTTAGATAATGCAACAGCAGAAGTCAGCGATCTAACAGATAGCTCACATTTGCTTTTCAGAGCATGGCACATCTCTTTTCCCACTTATTCTATGTATAAATTTCTGCCTTTTTTTTTTTTTTAAATTTTGTAAGAATATCTGTTTACTTGCATAAATTATCTACTGCTGCTGTTTAAATGTTAACTAAAAGCTGGTGCCCCATCAAGATGTTACTTTACATCAAGTCTCTTAAATAAGGGAAGTTATGAACTACCAGGCATGAGGGTCTGAAGGGTTAGGATCAGATTTGGTTTTTTTCTGTTTGATTAGCCTTGCTAGGAACAAAACAATGTTCAAATAGTCACCTTTAAGTTACAATTCTTCCTACCCAGCTTCCCATGCTTCTTTGAACCTAAAAAACAAACAAAGAAACAAACAAACACATTTATATAGTAGCTAAGAATATCTCATGGTTTGGAGGATAAAATCAGGAAAGTGATGACAGAATTGCTCACTCCCCATATCTCTGCACTGAGAAATAGAGCTGAAAAACTCACAGGGCTGAAGTCTCTTTATGAGATAATCTGATGCTTTCTAAAATAATGATAAAAAAATCTTTTTTTTCCACAAATTTTTACATTTTTAATGGCCAAACACAAATACAGTAACTCCTGAAGTAATTCCCTGCAAAGCTTTGGAAACTCCAGATTGTGCAGAGTAGTTTCTGCAATATAATAAATGAACATCCTGAAGGTGGGATGTCTTAGTTTTTAAATTTCTTTTAAATGTATTTGAATTTTACTGTAAGCTCTTTTTCTGCTTGAGCTCTTTGCAGAATTCATAAATGGCCTGAACCTGTTACTAAATTTGTAGCTGATTCTGTCTAGCCCTTTACAGAATTGGATACTGAATACTCTACATATTTAAAATCATCCCCATAAATGTTTTTAAAATATTTAATATAATCAACTAAGCCCTTATGAGCCACCTAGTACTTCAGTTTTGGTGCAAAACTGAATGAATCTGTTTTAATCCCCATAATCTCCAAAAATTTATTTTGCAGTTTTACCTTATGATATAGCATGACCTCAGAACTGTTTATATTTTGCTTCTTGTTGTTGTTGGTTTCTTTTTGAGTGTTTTTTTTTTATTTTGTTTTTGGTTTTTCATTTTTTTGTGTTTTTTTTTAAATTTTTATCAAACTGCAGCTCTAGCATTGAGACAATCAATATATAAACAAACACTGCTGGTCTCTAGAAGTGAAAACCATTCTTTGATTAGACAAAATCATGAAATCTGAAATACATCAAGGATAAAAGCTTGAAGAAAGCCAACACGGAAACTGTTAAATTGAACCAATGTAATGACATCTGAGCTTTTTTACATTGATGTTGGGAATATTTTGGCTTCCTTTCATTCACAACTGTACCACGCAAATTTCCATAAAGTGAATACTATGAAGCCTCCAAGCCATTTACAAAATATCTGAGTTCAGATTTAGCTTTTGTTTTGAAGCTCAACCCAAGTATGTTGAAAATTTCGTCTAATAGGAGCATTTTCAACTTGATCCAAACGGAGTAAAAATATCAGTGGACTACAGCTTGGATCTCTGATCAGTTTTTCCTAGAAATTAGCAAGCCATTAAATCAATCACCCAAACAAAAAACATCATCTTGGCTTTTTGCTCCTTATAATACAACTGACGTACTCTGGAATCTAAAACTTTTAAAATACTTTCTGCTGTCTCTCTCTTTCATAGCTATTACACTGAATTTGAGAGTTCTATTAGTTTAACATCGTTTTCCTACTGGCTTCTTTATATAATGTATATTTGCAGATATACAACATTCTTTTTTTTTTCCTTTTTTTTTTTTTTTTCCCCAGAATATCTATGCCAATGCAATGTTGTTGAATGAAACTACTTGCATGAAAAAGTGCACACAGTGTGAGGCATGAGACTATGGAAATGAAATGCCCTTTGGTCTGAGGAGGCTCACACTGACCCAGATATAGCTCTTGATCATCCCTCACAGCAATTTTTATTATAGCCATGTTAGGATCAACTTAGCCCAGCCCAGCCAAATGTACAGATGAAATCTGGGTCCTTTGAGTCATGCTACAAAAAAAGGTGCAACAATAAACAAGTCCATGTGCATTCTCAGTCATAACTATGAGCAGAAGAACCCTTGAGATTCTTCACTTTGGCATTAAATAACAATTATAAAGGCTTTTAGAATTAAAGCAATACATGGCGGGACTTGAAATGTTAACAGTCCCAAGTAACTTGTCAATTGAAATAAGACTGATCCCTAGTCATAAATAAATAATCTCTTTCCTGGTCTCACTTCCACGCCAGGATCAATATCTCTTAACATCTTACTTATTTTATTACTGCTTTTGGTTTTCTGGGACTGATTGAAAGTTGCTCAGAGGAAATCTTTGGTTTTGCTTAAGTGTCCGTGACATTTAATCATGACTTTCCTTGCAGTTTAATTCCAACCAGTCAATCAGTTAATCCACTTCAATTGATTCTGTGCTCTCTGTTATTGGCTTGCACTCATTGGGCATCCTCTGGTGTCGACTCAGCTGGGTGGCTTGTGTGAAGCTCCTCTCACACCTCTCGCACCTGGTGAAGGCAAGAGAGAAAATTGAGACCAGGGAGCTGCTCTGGGGGGGGTGATGGGCTTTGTCTCATCCTGCCTAATCAGAACAGACACTCAAAAGTGGCTTCAGATTTTACTGGCTCAAGAGGTTTAATTGGTGGCTACTTCCAAGGCCTTGATGCCTATGATGGGACAAGGCCTGTCTGATTCAGAACAGAGGAATCTGTCAATAGACAGGGGGAAGGTGATTTCTCCAGAGAGGCCTGTCCTGCTGTAGCTCTGATCACTGTCAGTTCAAATAGATAAAGAACAAAAAGAGATTTTTAGGAGTGAGCCATCAAAGAAGCAGCTTGTCTGCAGTTTTCTGCTCTGTAACCCCTAGGAGAAATTGATGACAAATAGAATTTCACCTTCTGCTAATTTAAAATCCACAATTGCCTATTGGAGGAAGGGAAATCACAAAGCAATAATCGTTTAATGCCAGAAAACTCTTTGTTTATCTGATCTGACTATGCAGTGGGGTTTATTTTAAATAGGCTGAGTTAGTGGTTACTTAATTATCTGAAAACATTCACACTATTTGAGAAATCTGTGGGTTGAGCAAGAACTCGTAACAGTCACTAGTGTTTGCTTCACTGTCCTTCATATCATCTCTCTTTCTACCCTGTCCTCTCTTTATAGAACCATAATCTGCAATGAAAAAAAAGCAAAAAACGTGTGAACAAATAAACAAAGCCATTGAATTTTGGATGGGAGAGGATAGGGTTGTTGCCAGCTATCCCCTATCCCTGCTCTGAAAGAGAATCTATTGTATTTAGTCTCCCAAATACTGCTCTCTTAATTTGCATGCTGAACACTAGGTAGGGGTGTTTGATGAGTCGCAAATACAGATGCAGCACATTCTTCTTGTATGGCGTTTACTGCAAAAGCCACCTTTGATTTAATGGTGCTGTGTGATGTTTTATCTTCAAAGAAGATTATTATAAAAGCGGCGCTACGATGAATTCTTCACCTTCAAAGGAGAAGTGAGGAAAACAAAGGGTTCAGCTAATTCATATTCATCTTTCCCTCTTCACTGATGTGAATGATAGAAAGTGAACTGTCACTGATCTATCTGCTTAAAAAAAAAAAAAAAGAGAGAGAAGAAAGATATTTACACACATTCATAATTGTGGAATGTTCTTCACATTAGTAATTTTTAGTAAGAAAGTTCTGTTTCAGGAACATTTAGCACAGACATTCAAAGTCATTCATCCAAGCTACTGTACCAATCTAAAATGTCAACACTTTTAAGTTGTGTTTCTTTGATTGTCTTTCATGGAATATTTTTAGCAGCCTGTTCCACTGTTAAAAACTGCACTGTGATCTTGACAAATGTAAAATGTCAGCTTTAATGTATCAGACCTATCAGCTCAATGAAAATAACTCAGAAGTATTGATTACTTAATGATTTTTGGGGTATTCATTAACGTCTATGTGCAGATCATCCACTCTCCAGAGCTCCTGAAGTGCTGATGACACATTAGTGTACTGCTGATTGTTTATTAGAAAACTGATTAGTTACTGGATTAGTGTGTCAAAATATACTACCTTTCATTGCCTGACAAACTTGCAAATTATTGTATTATTTTTATATACATATATATATATCTATCACAGAGGCATTGGAATCAATTTTAAGGCTGGGGGTTAACTTAGTCTGTATGAGGTATTGCCATCTACTTGAACTTGATAGTTTTGTTATTTTGATGTCTACAAAGACAAGTGCTTTACTTGCTGAGTAATAGGAGGCTTGGATTCCTTGCCTAACCAAGCTTTAAGTGGTACAGTTGCAAAATAACCTACAAAATCAGGTGCGGCAACACCTGACTTCCAAGTGCCTGGCCAAATAAATGAAATATACTATATAAGGATGCCTAAGGGCCATGTGAGAATCAGAGAAAGACTGTAAGGTGATCAAAAGACAGAGTTACTCATTAAAACCACTGGCTGTGAAGCTGTGGCAGACCTCCTTACCCTTTCTGGACTTTGCCTGGTAGGCTAGAGTTAGGGACTATATTCACTGTATTGCTTGTATTGCTAGCAATACCTTGTATTGCTTTTGAAAGCATAGAGCAAGTCTCACTATTCCTTAAAAAATGCAAGTTCCCATCCTTTATCGATGAGCTCCTTCTACTGTGGGAGTGCTCTAACTTCCCAGCTACAGGCTGTTCTGGGACACTTTTATACACCACACGAAAGAATGATGCTAAAGAGAGAAAAGAAAAGAATAAATCTCCTGCTATAAGCATCTTCTCTTTGGACAGAAGGGATGAGGGTACCAAGTGTTGCTGCTGGTCGGGCTGTGCTGTCTGCCTGTAGGGAAAAGTCAGAATACAGCCTTTGGCAAGGCACCTAATTTCCCTGGCTTTCTCATGTACTCAGGAAGCCCTCAGATAGTACCCAAGGTGCCTAGTATTTTCTATGCACTTGCAAAGGGTGTGTACGGTGTTTTCAGGACTATAGTTTTGGATATATAAGTACTATATAAGGTCTTGTATTAGGCCCCTGAGCCCTCTTTTCAGTGTGGTCCAGAGAAGTCGTTGCTGGATACAAACTGATAGGAAAGGTATGTGTGTATGTATTTTTGAGGGCATGTGTATATACTACAAGCCACTCGTTTACTGTTGTGTTGGAAGGTTGAATAGTAGACCAAACAGTCAGAAAGGAAAAAGGAACCACCTCTCCCGTGACCACTCAGAAAGTAACCATGGGGCTGAGCCCAAGCCTGGCTTTAGACCTGCACCTCTCTTGGGTTAAGCCTCAAGTGTAGCTACAAGTATTCACAACAATAATACTTATTACCAAAGAGACCACCTAATTTCCACTTAAGTCATGTGATGGCATTTGAGAGCAATTTAAACAGCACCTGACACAATGTAGATCCGAAACAGCAATTATAAGTCCTCATGCAATTAGATGCCATCAATGAAAAGTGGATCCATGTTATCTTTTTTTAAAACATGTGTGCACCTTCATTTTAATTGTAAGGAGCAATGTTGTACTATTCAATCTCATGAAACACAAGACTTCATTCTACCACTAGGCTTCCCTATGTGATTTGCTTGGGTGGGGGTGGTAAACAAAACGGTTCTTAAATTCACAAGCAACACAAACATCAGTGAGTTTTGGATGTTTCTAAGGTACTGGCTTTTCTGAGTTTGGTTAGATAGCCCTCATTGTCACTTATTTGCTTGTTTGCTTTAAACTGCTTTCAAAACATTGACATTGAGGAATATATACAGGATTGGCTTAACTCTCAAGTTTATGTCAACCTGTGTGAAAGGGTTGTTTTGGGTGAAGAAAATGCTGAGGGTCTATTTTAGGAAAAAATATCTTAATTTGATCTTTTCAAAATAAACATTTTAAGATTTTATTTAAGAACTACATTTAACACTAAACTTTAAACTCATTTGAAAAGGTTAAAAAAAAAAAACCAAAACAGGACAAAGTTGAGATGTCACTGCAGGTACAACATCTATATTCTACCTGAAATGAATGTTCCCTAGTTTTGCATCTCAGTAAGAAACAATGATAAACACCTGGCTTATCCCAATCTGACATTTATTTGAAATTGAAATTTCCTCTAGTTCTTTTTGGTTGACTCCTGAATATTAGATATTTGCATAACCCTCATTCTGCAGTCAAGTCCCTCAGCTATTCTTTAATTTTGCTGAAATGGAAGAGACTGAGGGGGAAGAATTTAAGAAAATGGGGATGGCCAATAATTTCCCTTTTTCTCCTACCTTTTAATTTACTTAAGAGCTTTGTTCCCAGACTCGTAGCCGTAGTGGAGACTTCAGTAAGATAAGAATACACAAAAACTTTGCAGTGGTGAGGCTGACTTGATAGCTTGTGATGACATGAAAAGAAATCCCTCCTAACTGGACCTGCAGTCCAGGCAATGCAGCTAAAGCTTTGACTACAGATAACCTCACTTAGCATTGTTATCTGTAATGAAAAGCAAATAGAAAAGTCTTCCACCATACATCCAAAGTTACCCAGGACCTACAAAGAAAATGCCTTCTCACAGAAAAAGCTTTTTAACCAATCACAGACTTCCTTTTAATTAGCAACTAATTTGAAATACTTTAAAATACCATCACCCTATGTTCACCATTTTTAAAACCACCTTCTGAAAATAACATGCATACAAACATACACTTAGTGTTTGTAACTAAGCATTGCCTGCTTAGTTCATGCACATTGTAATTTGTCCAGATACAACTTACAAACATAACTGCCTTACTGCATTAAAAATAGTGAGATTGCATTCACAGAAAATGAAGTTAACTGTCCAGTTGACTTGCCATTTTCACCTACAAAATTGAACTTAGTAATAACTTTAAAATTATGCCTGTTATTTTAAAAATAACTTAGCTAGAATTTAAGTAATTTAGCACTATCCATGCTTGGTCTTTCTTGCTAATAGTAAAGATATTATTCAACAGATATAGATTATTTTTTTTTTTGAGGTACAGAAACCCTATCTCAGGCTTTTCCATTTTGCACTTTTTCTGTAAGTGTATGTTCAAAATCCCTTTACAAACAAGCATTTAAAACCGAAATTGCTTGATCAAGTGACAGAAATCTTGTTTGTCCCATTTGTTGTTCTTGTTTATTAGAATTTGTTGAGTTTTTTTCCTAAGCTTACTTCATACCAGGTCTTGGCCCTCTCCATTTCAAAGGAGGATTTAAATAGTGATGAGACATCAAGATGAGCTGCAGCTATCTCTTTTTCCCCCAGCAGAGAGGGGGGATCAATTTCTGGATAAGTTTTCTGTCCTTCCTCTCTCAAACGCAAGCAGTCCTGCACAGAAGGCTAATCTGCCCTTTTGAACAGCTTGCAGGACTGGGGCGTATGTGCCCTCTTATCTGACTGGCAGGGATGGGAAGATCCACAACTCCAGCTTTAGTGTCATGTGAAATTACTAGTCAGCTCACTGCAAATACTTCAACAAGTCTTCCAGAGTGAAATTGGTACTACTGTTTCTTGAGTTTAAGTAAGAAACTAAATAAAAATCTTACAAGAATGAAATTCTGCCATACCTCATAAAGAAGCAGTACAAAGCATCCACATTTTTTTGTTGATCTTCCCTGCACCTTTAAGAATGGGCAAATACATCCCAGAATACTTAAATATTTCAGCATAAGCAGGGAAAAACAAACAAACAAATCCCAGACCACTGCACAATTGTAGAACATGCATTAAGCCCCTTCACAAATGAAATGGAACTGTAGTCAAAACCGTTTTGGAAAAGGGGAAAAAAATTACTAAACCAAAGGGGAAAAATAATGACTCTAAATGGTGCAAAATAGCAGATCTATTGGAAACATGACAAAAACAGGATGTTAAGGAAAAAAATTAAGTGGAGTCAACAAGGTTACACATAAGTAACACCTTAACATTAAAAGAAATCTATTTACCATTTTGACCCGGAAACCTCTTCCATTAATTACTAAAATCTATTTACACAGCAACTAGATAAAATCAATCTGGCTGCTCACACTATTTTTGGCTCCCTTTCTATGGGCTCTGAGCATTCAACAGACTAGCTCTAGAGGAGTCGACGTTTAGATGCTCTGAGTTTCCGTGTTTTGCCACCTTCAACACTATCCTAGCCATGGTTTCTGGTATGCAAGCTCTTCTGTGCTGGATATGAAGTATTTGGTTCCTGGCTCTGTCCCCTTGCCCCCAGCAGAGACGTGTATGGAGGCCATGCTTCCTTTCAACCATATATGGAGGCAAAGCATCTCTACTGGTATCTCTACTGAGCTTGTTATGAGGGCTTCTGACAGGCCCCATGGCTGAGCTCTCTTACATTAACCAGACCAAGAGCACAGTATGACAAAAGTAGAAAAGACAAATGGAGAAAAGTAGACAGAGGACAGACAGTCCCCTGTTTGGAGAACTGGGAGAGACACACACCTTCTTCTATACCTATTTCCATTCCTCCTTGGAACCTCAGGTAACTTCCAAAAGAAGTGATATCAACACTTTATACATTGATATCAATACAGTATTTTTCTTCCAAAGTGGGATTGTTCCAGGTTCAATATCCATAAAATTAGTGTCTGTCAGCTCAGCAAAGATACAGATACAAATAGAGAAAATCTGTATTCTGTCTTGGAGAACACCTCCTATTATGTAGGCAGAGTCTTGCACAACAGAAAGTAAAATCCACCTGGGTCAACTGTGCTATGACCCGAGGTAAACGTAGAGGGAAAAGTTCTGAGACTTGGGTGTGTGCTTGGCTTTAATTTCAGTAAACAGAAACTGCAGAAATAAGCAGTCTCTGTTTAATTAAAAACCATCTTGACCTGGTGACTTCTTTTTTTTTTCCTTGTATCTTGGACAGCTGACCACTATCAATTTATTTTTATGATCTTACCAAACTTACTCCACGAGCCAGAGATGCCTTTTCTATGCAGTGATTCTGAGAATATAAAAAGATGTGTATTTCTCCCCCATTTTGAATCAGATCGAAACTAGCTTTTATGTGAAGCTCCATCTAACTCAACATATAGACATCAAAGAATCATATTAATGTTCTTGCAGCATAGGGTGTCCCAGTCTTGAGTGTACTTTCAGCTACGGTTCTCTGACAGCACCTTGTCATCTAATTAAAACAATCAAGTTCTCATTAGAGGACAGAAAATGGCTCGGGGCTTGCATGGCACCCAAACCCAAGCCTGGTTTAATTCTGATTTTAGCCACACCACTGACGGGTTCAGCTGGTAGTGTGACCTTGGCTTTCAAGGGAACATCCACCAGGTGCCGGTACGGACCAGTGATGCTAGTGAATAGCAGCAATGCATGTCCCTCTCTAATCCCAGCTGGCAAAGGCTGCTGGCTGCAGGTACTTACTTGAAGGGCTTTTCCCCGGTGTGTGTCCGGATGTGGTTGTTGAGTGTTGTGGCACCAGCAAAGGCACGACCACAGTAGCCACACTTGAACGGCCTGTCGCTGGAGTGCGTAACTACGTGGTTCCTCAGCTCTGAAGGTTGGGAGAAAGACTGGGAGCAGTGACCACACTGGTAGGGCCTGAAACGGGAAAAAGAAACACCGTGCCGTCAGTGCTTTCTATTGCTGTGAACGGGAAACAATATGGGCAGGAGCATCTGGTCTTCCCAGTAATTTCCAGAGAGAACTGCAGTTTCGCTTCTCTGGGGCTTTCTTGGGAGACACATACTCAAAACTTCATGGCCTCTTTAGCAAATGTGAAATGTTTGTGCAGGAATTCACTGAGAGTCTATAAGGCATCATGCCACACAAAACATAAATCAGCAATCTGGAGAGTCTGCACTATGCATCATATGCCTGCCTTATTTGTCCCATACTCAATATGGTACTCCTTAGTCACAAAAAACTCACACATCAGAGCTAAGAGAGAGACAAAATCCTCTGCCTACTGGTGCCAGCTACAGTCTTACCTACATATGCATGTCAGATTGCTATACCTGTACCTTAGGTGGATTCTGTGAATGTTTGCAAATGAATTCTTCACATTGCTTTGGAGGGATCTAGGGTTTTTGAGATCACCTTTTTCAATAAGAGACATTGAAAAAAATTACCACCATGCTACAATTATCTGTCTCTTTTCTTACTGCAATCCAAAACGTTTGCGTTTAATTAACACATTTCCCCCATCCAAATGGAAAATGCCTTTCTCTGATCTTGAAACGAAACCCAGAACTTAGGTTTTCAACACCACAGTTTGTTAAAAAAAACCATAACAAACAAACAAACAAAACTGACTGATATGTTACAAATTCAGAATCATGACAGGCTGCAAACATAGAAAGAAAAGGATACAAGACAGCAAGGTGAGACAGAACTGCTGAAATGCAGATACCATTGCCAACAAAAATGAAATGTGAAGAAACAATGTCTATATATTTCTGTTTTGTAAAAGTGATCTATTATCAACATCCTACAGGGTGGGTTTTTTTCCTTTTCACATTTGATTTAGGTGCGTGGCAGAGTCCTACATGCTCATCAGACTTTTTATTAAGAAAATTAAGAATTTTTCTAGAGGGATATTAATGATTTTTACCCTGCACAGCATTTTAGGGGACAGCTCTTGATGTCTGCATTTCTAGAGCAAATGGCCAACAACAACTTAATTGCTCTGTCTTTAATAAATGTGCATGTTTAAATGGCTAGAAACCAAAACTAAAGGAAAGGAGACAATGGTGACCAAGCATGTACAATTCAATTAAGTGCAAAATAAAGTGAACTATCTCATTTGTCAAGTGAACTGCTTAATTGTGGCTACTTGCATCACTGAACACAAATACTATTATTTTACAGTGCTTCAGAGCGCTGAACCCTGATTGTAGAATTTTTTAGCTTGATTAATAGCTCAGTATTCATCAATAACTCAATAGCTTACAATTTTAATTACTTACATTTGAAAATCTAACTGCTCTCCAACAAGTTTGAAAGAAATATATTAAAGCTGTAGAACGGTTACTTAACATAGATGATATGGTCCTTAAAAAATTACATGAATATACATAAAACAATATTTTAATCAAAAAAATAAGTACCAAATATCTGTTTCCCATATTGGAAGACAGGTACTAACATGCCCGGTCTTCTCCTTTTTTGAAGTGTATGGTTAATTTGCACAGAAAATATATATCAAACTTGACATGAAAATTTAGGTGCTGGTAAAACAAAGATGATTTGTGAATGCAGACTTACATGTTTGGGTATTTTCAAATCAAACACTTTTAAGCAAAAAGAACACATTAAGATATTCTGTATCCAAGAAACATTGATTTTCTTAATAGTGAAAGGGACCATTAACATCTATTAGCCTCTGGTTATCTATTTTTAACAGCTACCACAATAAATGATACAACACTGCATAAAAGCAATTAATCTTTTATTTTTTTAACAGTCAATGTGATTAATTTCATACTGTGAAAAGTCACACCGTAACTTGTCTATAAATAGTCAAAATTCCAAACCAGTTATAACTGAACATTGTGATGCCAAGTAAAATGTTTTTACCCCCTACATTGGCTCAAAACAAATCCCTTGTTTACAAAGGGTGTTAATATATGAACTCAGAATACATTTCACTGGCTGATGGTCAAGAAAAAGAGCCCTGTAAAAAATCACCTATCATTAGATCACTTGGACTGTACTTTTTCCATTCATCCATATCTTGGGAGAACAACTGTTAAAGTTACCCTTCTCTTTGCAAGCGATGCATTTCTCCAGTTTATGCACAGGCAATTCTATTTAATACTAAAATGGGCAGAATAAGTAATATATCAAGCTAGATCTATCAAGCTAGATACTTGGCACACACTAAACAAAGCTCATTTATAAAAGAAAGCCTATAAAAACATTGAAATACTATAACAATTTAAAAATGTCATATTTAATCTGCACAATTGCAGATACAAGTATGTAAAATTTTGACAATTTTTGGATACTACTATTTTTTCCAAGAGCAAAAAAAGTCATTCAATAAGTATAAAAGTTATTATTTTATTCTCTGGTAACCATTTTACTGTGCTCAGAAATCTTTCTTCACAGAAAATAAAATCAATATGTTGTTTTTTTAAAAAATAAAATTGGTGCAGAAGGACCAAACATGAGAAATGCTCGGTTCAGTGAGTACATTGACACAGGCAGAGCAGGGCTGTCTTTGATGTAGCACCTATGTCTTCTGCACAGTCTGCAGAAGACATTTTTGGTCTGCACTGGGACAATGAATTAAGATGGTGACCTCTTTATAGCAGAGGTTTGCAGGCAGAAGGACCAGGGATGTAGCGACAGAAACAGTGTTTCAAATTCTTTCCTTTATGATGAACAGATTTCTAGTGAGGCCTCTTCAGAAGTGATTTTACTGTTTCCAAGGGGCATGTGGAACCCCAACACAATCCTTAGAAGAGGAACTGTTTGTAATGGTGAGTTCCTGAATACCTGTAACTCTATCGTTGAAACACTGTCAGATCAGGGAGACAAAATAGCACATTGCTGTCATTTTTTCACCTTAGAAAAAGCTAGAAAAGCATCAGCTGAAGGAAGAGAGACTGACTTGCGGTTGAAAGTGCTTTTCTCCTGGTTGGGGGCTAAGAAGAAGTAAAAAACCAACTTGACTGATGTCAGGGTCTCAAAGAGTGGGACGCAGGGCTCCACTGAACCCAGGGCAGGGTTTCATGGTGTGACAGGGGGAAGGCTGCCACACTGCTGCCTCTGCAAAAAACTGAAAACAGGGCACGTTGAAATGGGGCCAGCATTAGCTTTCAGGGCCAGGCCCTCCTGCAAGACACAGCACTCAGAGCACAGCTGCAGTCAGAGTTAGGTCACAGTTGTCCTGATGAAAAGGTACTTCGGAGGGATGCCTTCTTCCTGCAAGTGGAACTAAGAGGCTAGAGAACAAAGTGACACTTAAGGATACTGCTAGCCTGCACAGAGAAGCATCCCTAGCACCAGTGTGGCCATAGGTGGGTTACATTTTCTACCTATGGACTCCGCAGCCCCTTGGGTGGCATGGCTACCCCCCCAGCACTTCAGCCACTGTGGAGCACTGGGGATGGCAGAGATGGACCCGTGGGGAATACTGGCATTGTCTCTTACAAATGTTTGTGGAGGAGCTAGCAAAAGCAGGCAGCACACCTGAAGTGTTATCAAACTTCTGAAGCTGTCAGGGACAGGTGCTGCTCTGCACACCCTTTGGTGCTATTAACAAACTTTGTGAAAAGATTGTACAAGAACGAGCATTAAATTCAGTGTGATGTTTACTAATTCAGCAATATTCCATAGCCACTCTAAAAACAGAAAGATACGACTCTTGCTCACAACATTTACTTTTTTTAGGTCTGTTTTGGGAGATACTTAAATTAATAATGGACTTGGGGAGAATATCAAGGTCAAAGACACAGAACCTATAAAGAAAAAGAAACATGAAATGGGCTGAGCTGTGATCTTAGCGAAAAGGCTCTATTAAACTGACAACTTCAAACTTCAAGGTCCTGTTTCTAAAAATACTTTACAATTTAATATTGAGGTGTTACAACAAAACATGAGTACAATAATATCTTTTGAGCAAACAAGAATTGTGAGTACCAGGTAACATCCACATTCTGTCAGCCACGGACTCACTTATTGAGTGAGTTTTTCCTCAAATTATCAGCTTAAACACATGGTAATCAATGAGAATATATCACACATATGAACATATTGTATATTAAAATGTGCCACAGACAGCTCTTGGGAACTGAAACCATCTGCCTTCCCTCAACACCAATACATCCTGAATCTGGTGATCATAGTGAGAAAGAAGAAAGATATCATTAAAAGAGACTGTATTGTTGTCAGAAAAGTGTTCGCTGTTCAAAAAAATATTAAAGTGTTGCTCTAAAAACGATTCACTGTGATCAATAGCTTTTGGTTACAACTTTCTGGAGCCCCCCTTAAATAGAATTGTTGGGAATTTCTGCAGCACAGGAAGGAAAAAAACAAAACAACAAAAAAACCCAAAAAACTGAAAAGAAAATAGATTTCTGATGCCTGCTTCAAGAAATAGTTGCTCAAAATGTTTCTGCCTGATCAAGGTTTAAAAAAAGTCCCAAAGACTCAGAAAGTCCCAGAATTGAAATCTTGATGAATTTAAATCTTCACCTCCCACACCCATTCCAAACCCAGTTCCCATTAAGTTTGAAGAGAAGCCCTACAAAACACAGCAAGCTAAAAAAATCTTGGCGGAAAGGGAGAAGTAAATTAAAGGTAAAACAATAAATAATTTAAACTTAATTTTAATTTAAATTAAAATCTTAATCTAAAACAATACAGTAGATGATTTTAATAATTCTCCTTATTTTGGAGTAATCATTTTTTAAAATTATTTTTATTTATTAAATGATCTGCTTGTTAAATAGGACAATTTCTTTCTTACTCCCTAATGGAATTAAGTATAGTTCAGCCTCTTTTTAGATCTGGCCTCAATCAGATATCTTCTGAGACTAAGTGGCTTTAAAGTAATTTCTTTTTTTTAATTCCTCAAGCCCAGAGTAGTCTGCTTTTCTTAAATTTCAGTCCATGAACTGGCCTCCTGTATAGATTCAAAGATGTTTTCCCTGCACCTCATGCTGTAGGTAATCAGCATTGTTGAAAAACAAATACAAAGCCAGAACAGATAGTCTAAAGCCATTTCCTAGAGAAGACAGCCCCTGCTGCTTCAGTCACATCAAAGATATAGTGGCTGGTGTGCTCACAAATTGCTGACAATAAATGGGGAGCTGTTTATCAGCCAGAGCGGTGCTGCAGATATCGTTGAGAAAATACAAACCAGAGAGTTGCACCCAGCACTTCAGGCTGGCAGGCAGGTATTCTTTCACAAACCATACCTTATTTTCTTGTCTCCAGGAAATTTTGTACAACACTTCAGGAATTTTTCATCTGGAGAAATGCAATATGTTTAAGAAACCAAAGACAACTCTTTTTCAGCTGCTGTATCCCTAAATAGCTGATCTACTGCTAAAAGGCAAAAAGCTGCCAGTGAGGTAAGCGCAATCTGTAATGATTTCTAACCAGGGATATGAGGACTCAGATCCTAGGGCAGTTATGATCTGCAGTAACTATCAGTCTGGTCATTTCAAACCCTGAATGAATTGCAGTGAGCTTAAACGGGGTCATGTAACTGGCGTACCACATAGCGCTCTAAAGAACACCTATTGGGAGATGCTTTTACAGCAGTTATGTTGATGGCACACCTCACAGGAACAAAGGCATTACAATACTGGCCTCCACAAGGAGTCTGCACCATTTATTTAATGAAAACATAGAGATATAAGCCATTTTTCAGTACAGAGGGAACACAGGTGTCACAGAACAGAGCACTACAGTATTTATGCAACAGATTGATGCTATGTCTATCTTGCAACCTCATTTAGGTTTTATGTGCTCTGTATAATACAAGAAAAAAAGTTTCTTAAGAGCAGGATTCACAAAACCCAACAAGCCAAAGAAGAAATCATCTAAATTAGCCAGTATCAATATTGAGAAAAAGGCGTTAGCCATTATTATGTTTCAAATCTTCCTGAAAGCCTCTGGGATTCAACACTTGCAACTCAGAGTCTTTCCTTACCTCCTCTCCAGCCCAGTCCTCCTCAAATCTACTGAGTCCTTTCTCTAATCACCTTTTGCTCTCTTTGCTCCTGGGGCAGCCAACTTATCTTCTCATCTAGATAACTTTCCTACTATGCAATAGGGTATTCTGAGCTAAAAATGCTCTACGCTTTCTTGTTGAAGCTGTTCTGCATGGACAAATTAGGTAGGCACAGGAGACAGAACAGTCAGACATCATGAATCAGTAATCTACTAATGAGGGTGTTCACCTCTAAGGGGGAATACTTAAAATCTAGCCTGTGTTTCAGCCAATATTTGACACGAGATACTTAGAAGAAAATAAATAAAGGTAAAAAAAAATAAAAAGTCAAATCTCTCACCTCCAGAGACAGACCTAATCATAGGATAGACTTATCCTTATTTTGTCTCTCTGGCAAAATGAATATTTAATTATCTCCGAGACTGCAGAACAGCCCCATTAGGAGACAATCTTCTTGCATTAACTATTAACTGCAGCTTGGTTCTTCATAAAGGAAGACATAGGTTCGAGTAAGGGAAAGGATGAAATCTAAGTGTCATACCTGGTTGCGTGAATCACTGAAAAAGTTTGTGAGGGAGCCTCTTCTAGACTCTCTGATGCAGCATTTTATGCTTTACCATATGCTTAGTATGCTTTAAAACTGGAAACATAAAAGTCCATGAAACTTAGGAGAGTGGAATGTTCAGGACCTATATTCTACTTAGTGGCACTTAAACTGACAGTTGTGTCCTACAGCTTCCTTAGCACGGTGTTTGCTTCTGCTAAGGCTAGCATAAAATTCAGAAAACGTTGAAAGGGCTTGTTTGCATTCACAATATTATCAACTCTTTAAATTCTATGAAGATTTTCATGGAATCTGCTTTGCCCCTAGCATGCTTGACATTTCTTCCCGGAAAACTGGATTTATGCTCCAGTATATCCGCACCCACAGAATCACACAAGCATATGTGTACACGTAGATAACCACGTACACAAAGAGACATAGACATGCATACAAACACACACACAGACTCACTGTTGACTGTTTTTGGGTAGTGTTTTGGTTACATGTAATTCACAATTAAATGCTGCTTTTAGAACCACCTTCCAGGGATTCAGCTGTTCTGCTCAAACCTTCTTCACAGCTGAAGAAGAGACAAAACACAGGCAGCCTTTTTTATTGAATTAATTTGATTTTTGTCTTTTGTCCTGCCAGCTATCAAAATTGTCAAATAAACCAGCTTTGATTCATAAATAATGGTTCCATTATATTTACTGTGCCACCGGTCAGAGTACCTGAAATTTTAATTCACTTGTTCAGCTAAATTTCATCCTCAGTTCACGGCCATAAAATTCTGTATTGACAAACTTTCAAACCAACTTTGACTCTGAGGTATCTAGTCAACATTTTTCTTCTGTGTGGATATTAGTTTATTGAATAAGTGGCATCTGTTTTCCTCAACATCACTAGTGGAGTAGGTATTTCCTTTTGACAGCTTTGCACGATTTATGGGTTTGCATGCTCTGAAGAAAAATAGTACTAAGCAAAAAATTCCAATTCATTACCTCTTAGTACTTAATTAAGTTCATACACATTGCACACTATAGGTGAACCCTGAAATGACTGTGACAGCCACTGAACAGCAAGTTAGATTATCTTTGGAAGACAGAAAGACTTTTAATTATCTTGACCTCATTTTTCCATCTATGATATTCATAAATTTTCCTTCTATTTTGTTGCCTCCATCAGATGTACCAAACCATTCTGAAAACAAGATTATATCCTTAGCTATTTCCTTTTATCTGCACATTTAGGCACCAAATGTTTTTACAAATGGTGAAGTCAAGCAATGGTTTTTATCGGCTTACTTCACACAGCTGCAGATGAATTATGTTGTACAGGCTCCTCCTAATAATGGTTTGGTTTTGGAAATGATAACAGCTTGATAAAAGAAGAAAGCAGTGGATCTGGCTATCAGTAGATACAGAAATAAAGAGAGCCTGGGCTTTACCTGTCAGGGTTCTGCGTACACACATGCATCTGTAAGAGGATCCGCTGGGTGAAAGTCTTAAAGCATTGCCCACATTTCCAAAGATGCCAGTCACTGAACTCAGAATTTAGTTGGCTTGTTGAAGTTGGGCTTGCAAGAACTCGTTGGTTTTTGACACTGATCTGGTTAAATCCTGACTCGATGGACCCAGACTTATCCAGGAGAGAAAAATTTCTGCTACACGGAGTCTGTGGAAATACTATGGATCGCTGTGGAGTGGCAGGGGATAGTTTGCTACTTTTATTAAATGGCTGTAGGGTGTCTTGTCTGGACATGGCCTCCATTACAGTCGAAGGGACATTCACTGGGAGAAAACAAGAAAAGTAAATAAGATCCTTTTTATGCCTTTTTAACACTAATACAGTGTTGGGAAACACCAAAAAAATACCAACATCCATTTTCTTGACACTAGAATTAAACAACTTTATTTTAACAATGCACAAAAAAATGGGCTGGAATGAGACAGTGATCTGGATGGATGATGCTGATTCTGTGACACTGACATGAAAATTCATGCAAAGGAGTGTCTGAGACTGAAAGGACTCAGAGAAGCCTGGCTGTGATATATGTTTATTGCACAATGGGATTGTCATCTGAAAGAAAATGCTGCCACACGTGTGATACCCCGACTCCGCATGTTGCAGTCAGCATGTCCAATTGCTATATCACAGACAAGCATGAATTTTGAGAGCATGGGGGAAAAAATCCTTGCTCAGACACTCCTTGGGATACAACAGGGCTTAAATATCTACTGCAGCAATAGTTCCCTTATTTTCTTAAAGGGCAGCCACTAGGGATATTATACTACTTCATCTCACAAGTAGTCACACAGCCAATACAATACAAAGCCTGTGACTCCACCATGACTCATATGATTAAGGCTAATAGCAGTTGGATTCCCACAAGACAATGGCAGAGGTATCTTTGTGCATCAATTTCCCACCTACAAAATAGGAAAAAAACTTGTTCCATGAAGTCCCATGAAGGTCTTAGGATCATCAGCTCATGTTTTATGAGGCACTCAAACATTTCAGCAACAAATGCAATATGCTGTTCTCACAGAGAAGTAAGTTGGTGCTGAATTTGGATGTTGTTGTGTGCTAAGGAAGGCAGGAGGTCAAACATACAGAAAAAAGTTGAACAGCTGCCTCACTCCTTGAGTACCATCTAGATCATTCAGTGAATGAAGGAAGGGTCCTATGGAAAAACGGCATCAACTAATGAAAGACTGTACCACAATGCAAAACAAGGCATAATTTAGGCTACCTGGGCCCAGTACCTTCTCATGCTTTCTAATTTTGGCATGCTCAGCCTCATGAGACAATATTTTAATGGAGATTTTTAAATTAAATATGTTGTATACATATGCCTAACCTTACATGTGTTCACACATTTAGTCACTGTCACAAAGTGTTTATATGCATATATCTACGTGCAGGTACACAGCATCTACTTAAACAGGTGATTAGAAACTGCAACTCTGTTTAGGTAAGTTATGATGACAGATCACTAACAGAAAATATGAGAAATAAATTTCAGTTGTGAGCTGGAATCATCCAACATTATTTAATGTACAATAAAAAAGTAATAAAAACTAATGTTTTGGTAATACCATAAATAATGCCAGTTACTTCACAGAGGTATGTTCTAATATCTTCCATCAATCGTAGTAACTCCAATATTACAAAACTACATGCTATTTAATTTACTTAAGTTGAGATCCTTCCTAGGCTATTCTTTTCTGGAGTATCTGACGACCTGATTTCTAAGTAGAGTTACACCCATGGGGCTGTCTATCACAAGTTTTCAGACATATAATATGTCTTCTATGTCTCTCTTCAGTACAAGAGGCAATTTGTATACTTTCATTTTGCCCCAACATTCTCACACAAGAAGCAGACCACTTATCATTTTTTTTTAATTGCATTCATTAAAGTCCACAGAAGCAATAAGACCAAGATATTAAAGACCTAAGAAATATAGGCAGAGCTTTTACTGGGTAAAAATGCCTTCTGCAGAAAATAAGCAGAAGGTCTACTCTGAGGGCTTAAGTGGCACTAAAGCTATATACCAGTCTGCAGCTGGCTCCATGCTCAGATACAAATTTCATCTACTCATGTCAGTCTCCCTGGGGATGAAACTCTGGTTTCTCTCACAGCAAAATAGCAAGTGACAATATTTAGAGATTTTAACCATAATGCTTTGCTTTTCAAACAAAGGTTTTGTAAGCTTGAGCTCATGAAAGAAAAAATAATATTTCTATATTGTACACTGCAGAGCATGAGTTTTATCAGCAAACATTACTGCCAGTAATTAAATTTCTTTTAAACTTTTCTCAAGCCCAACAGATTTGAAAACTCAAGATGAAAAAGAATGTTTATTTTTGACAGTTTAATCCCTGCTATCTTGCTGTTTTATTGCTCCGTGGTTCAGTATTTAAGTTGCTACGAGACACGAGTTCATCCTAGCGTTGCTGTTTAAGTATCCAAGTCCTTGACTAAAAAAATACATCTTATATGTAATTGATTAAGCATGGCCAGCCACAGGGTTACTTTAGAGCAAGTCAATCAGGCATCCATTACTGGTTTCTTCCACCATGTCTTCTTCAGCACAAACAGCTGGTGAAATGGACGAGAGGTCTTTGATGCAAGTTCTAATCAAGTTCCACACACAAACAGTGAAACTGAAGAGTGTGCTTGGATCATTCATTCCCATTACAGGAAAAAGTATCCAGCACTACATTGCACTGGGTCTGCATTATAAGTTACATGCTTAATTTTGTGACAATTCCTAGCAAACTAAAAATAAAATACTGAAAAGGCATAGACGAATGGATGGAAATGGGGATGGCCAGGATGGAATGGAAGTTCATGGTTCTTCCAGGCTACTTACGCTCAGTCTCTATTTAGAGAAGCTGGCTTTTACCTTTTAACCACAAGGATCTCATCTCTACAATCAGTTCTTGACATACTCAGTGGTAATAGAATGAGGAATCACTAATAGAAGCCTCGTGGACCTGCAATGCATTACTGTTTTGGCAAGAGAGTCTCTTGTGATAGGTCTGATAACACGGGAAAGGGCCAAGGAAATCAGTTAAGAATAGACTATGAATGAATCATTTATAAAGGAAGAGTGATTCTACATGCTATCACTCTATGTTGGGCTGCCATGGTGGGAAATCTGCTATTTAATTGCACATACCTGCACACTTCCAAACACCATAGGTAACCATACCATGATTTTGCACAGCTTAAGTGTACCAGCTTCAGGGTTTTATTTTGTACACGTCAAGCTTACCTTTGATATATAACTACTTTCATTTAATGTATCTTAAAATACTCTAGGAATATAGCTGACTATGTATGAAACAGGAATTCTGGATTACACAGGTAGCAATGCAAGGAAGAACTTACAATTTTCATCTTGTGCAATGCACTGGAGAGGGATTCCAAAGAAAGATGTGTAGCTGTCATTGTACCACACCAGCAGCTCAGTGCCCCTGGGGATATCTATACAAGCCCGGTAGAATATATTTGACCTGATGAAGAGGCGAAAAACAAACAAAAAAAAAGCTTAATTTAGGAATAGAGTGTTATCTTCTTATCAGACACAGTATTACAGGAGCAATCCATTGTTACGGAAGCAGTTCTATAGATAACTAAATGAATAACTTACTGATTATTTTAAAACCAAATCTATCTCAGGGAAAGACTTTGTTCCTGTAGCATAGGATAACAAAGAGCTTATAGGCACTTCAAAGCTAGCATATTTTAAATACTAAGATTTTACAAGCACAAAGATTTTATGAAAAGACTGACGTTTTCTTGCAAAGTGATTTTGTAAGTGCTGCATTTTGCTAACACAGTACAAGCATCAGATTGGTGCACATGGTTCAGTAAATTCAGCCATTTAAACAGCTTTGCCTTTGTCATCTAAGCTAAAGTTAGCACATTTTAGGGGTAAATATACAATGATTCTTTCATTTGGAAAAATGCTTTTAGCATTGAAGCAGTGTAATGCAGCCTTTCATTAGAGCAATATACCACCAAAAGAGAGAGCTCTTGGATTGTTGTGTAAAACAGACAGGGAAATTAAAAAAACAGGGTTAATCCGAACACACAAAAATCTTCCCCTGTATGAACACAAGGGTAACGTCGATAATCCTTCAGTAAGAATAAATTTGTGATACCGTAAATATGACATTTTATCACATCGCTCAGCAGGAAAAGACTGTGGATTTTCCTAGACCACTAAACTGGGAGTTGAGGGGAAAAAAAGGAAAAATCCTAGAGTCTCTACCATAAAAACCAGAGCCTTATCCTGATCTTGCACTGATGTAAATAGCTTCAGAGTGATACTTTTACAGTTAACAGATTTACATGGGGGCAAAAACTGAGCAAGATTAGAATCAGGCACAAGACAAAATAAAAATGTTATCAGTTCGTAGTGGCTTTTCCCTTAGGCTTCATATGGAACAGTAAAACACACTCCTGTGAGATGGATAGAAATTCAATATATACAAGAAGAACACTCCACTCTCGCTGAAGGATTACATACCAAAATGATACAGTCAAAGTACCAAGAAATGACCATTTTTTATAACAGCTTATGTAAGGCAGAAAAACATCTATAGACCAAAAAAAAATGTTAGGCCTCAACCAGTTTTCTGAGTGAAGAATTGCTACAAACGTTAGCCTGAAGTTCAAGATAAAAGTGTTTAGGGTTGGTAGGCCTTAAATTTAGACTTTCTGTAAAGAATTGGCCGTAGCGATGCAATTTGTTCCTTGTATAACACTGCAGACATAAGGAGAATCCTTTACCACATTTTTCATGGCAGTGAGATATGCACTTGTCAACATATTTTGTCACCGCAAAGTGGCTCTTGGCAACAGGATCATAAAGATCAATAAAAAAGTGCAGATTCTCAATATTTTACTAGCAGCTGCAAAAATTTCATTTATCTTGTTATTTTCCTCGCTTACTGCCACCCTGTCTCAGGAGGGCACTGCTAGCTAAGCAGAACGGTTTTCCTACCCTTCTATGAATATCTGACAAAAACTCTCCCCTTTGTGTCTCCCCCTCTCCTCCTCCTCTCCTCTTCTCCCTCTCTTTCCTCCCAGAGCTGCGCATTTCGTTAATTCTTTCCACTGTTACATAAAAATGAAAATCGGAGCCACACTATAAATTACCAGCATCTCCTAACTTGAGAAAAATTGAGTCTACTTTGTACTTCACCCTTGTAACATTTCATCTCTCAGTTTGGCTTCCCTTAACATAAACACAGCAGCCCGGCAAATGAATGTGCTAAAACCAAATGACACACTTTGCCGCTGAAAGAGCAGAACTGTTTTTGAGCAATGGGTGGTCTGTGAGGCTTGGAGTAGGCACGGAAAAAAAAGTGTAAGCGTACACCGTCCCTTACAAGCGTGCAGAGCTTCCAAAACTCGCAGAAATCTCTGCATGCTGAAGTACATCAAAGGGATTTTTCCCTTTTCGGATAATATTTCCTTTGCTGACATGTATTTAGTATTATGGTTGGATGACTCATAAAGATAGCTTCATGGCGTCCCAACGCAGTTGAAGCAGAACACATGCCAACAAACATTATTGTCAGCCTCAAAATAAAAACAAAACGTTCAGCTAAGGGTCAATCAATCAAGAGCACTTTGAAGAAAATTCCATTTAGATATTACAAATCATAACAGAATGAATTTAAACCAGCTGACTTTCTGTGAGGAGGACGTCCATGTACAATAAAAATTAGGCCGGTTTTTCAGTGTCCAACTTTTCTATTTTCTTACACTTGGATGCAGTCACTGGTGATGGATGCCAGTTTTTTAAATTGTGTTTTTGTAGTTCATTTTATAAAGATCTGAAGTAATCGAAAACAGATCAACAGAGGGAACTCTAAGTAAAAACTCCATCATGAAAGGAGAGTTGTAAAATCCACTTAATATTGACAGATGTGTAATGACTTTCTCATGCTCACTTTTCATTTAGGTTTGTCATCTATATATATAAATATACATGTGTTTTTTTTCTTATTTTTGTAAACACATATATATATTCATGTGCACACACCACCGTAGTTCACAAGATACCTGCAAAAATACTCTTTCATCATAACAATCTTTATTCATTATGCACTGTGTTTATTTAAATCTGACAGGATTTTAGCTATAAATATCAGATATTTAAGGGTATAATAAAAGGTTTGTAATGTATAAATAGGATTGTTATTTTTTTTAACTGCAGCATTATTTAGTTAACTGGCCAGAGAATAAAAAAGCTGAAAATGCAATTGAACAATTTTACCATTGTTAAATTGGAACCCTATGGGATAATCAAACTTTATAAATATTTCATTTTAGCGTGCTTTTGTATGTTTTATTTTTAATTTTAAAGGCACTTTAAAGAAGTTTAAGATTCTTCCTAAAGAAAAGAAACTCCACTCTCTGAAACGACTAGCCAAAATCAGGATTGCTCACTGTGACTGGCAAGATTGGGGCTTTCTTTGATGTGCTTCCTACCACGTTTAATAAGGCCAAGCAGTTGCTTCTGATTCTGAGGCAAAAGGTTTGTTTATAGCTGAGATCATGTATTTATGTAATGCGTTGTCTGGGTTTTCTGGATCTGTTTGCAAGTACAAAGTAAAATGCACCACAATTTCTTTACATTTTTTTTCACATTTTGACCTTCTCTAGCCAGTGACGTAAGAGGCACAAGCACTAGCAATCCTGGCTAGCAGGTGCACGCACAATGCAAGCTTTAGGTGTATATGTGTATCGTGGCTCTCTCTCAAAAAGCCTTTGGGTTCAAAACTCCTCTCCTGCCGTTTTCCCCCTTCCTCTTGCACACACATCTTTATTAAGGGTGGAAGATTGCTTGTGTTGCCTTGCTTCTGATCAGACCTTCTGGGAACGTGCAGAGGCCTTTGTGCAGCGTGGTGGTCACACGAGCGACACAGGGCTGCTCTTGTTGCCCGGAGCACCTGGAGGTCCAGCAGGCTTACGACAATGGCCTCAGCTCAGGGCAACCAAAGTTAAACCCGTCCTCACTACACCCTGCAGCTTTTCTACTGAGCCGAACAAGCACGTTCACAAAAGCCCTGATACTGTCTTTGCAACCGAAGACAATAGTACTGGTGACAGTCAGAGTCTGACTTCTCACTAAGAACGTTTTCATTGTGTTGCATGGAGTAAATCAAAACGTACTTTACCTGTACTGAACCACTGTTAAGTTCTGCTCCCCGCAGTGCCTTGCACATCGGATGTACCTCATCCAGCTTGACTTACTGGGTTCTCCACCATCAATAAAGTGCTGCAGTGTCCCATCTTGGTCATATATCTGGGGGAGATGTCACAAGGTCAAGTAGTTAGAAAAAAATCATCAGCAATCATTTTCACTGTTTTGCTGGTGTCTCTCTGTGCCTTTTCCAGGAATTTATTGCCATAAGATTTGTCATTGCATATCGATGCTCTTAGAAATCTACATGGAATGGCAGAAAAGTATTTTGGGGGATGCAAGTTTATCATGCTTCTTTTATCAAGCCAATCTTTTTGTATTAAACATATTTGTGGTGTCTCAAAGATGTGACCATGTTTCCCAAAGAATATTTAACCTATTTTGACAGGCTGGCCTTAAATAATGAACTGCCAGATAAACAAGAAAATCTGGATGTAAAGCCTGAATTAAAATGGCTGGAACATCTGAGTAAGGGCAGTAAAGGGGTACTAAACAAGTATCCCTTCCTTCACATCTCAGTTGCAGCAAGAGCATGTGCTTCAGCAACCTCACATGATACATTAGGGAGTTATAGGATTCATAATACCAAAACACATGAGACTAGAAGGAAAAAGATAGTTAAAGATGCCCTTAGAAGCTCCCTTGAGACATATAATTTTTTGAAGTAGTAAATGAGAAATCAGTCCTGAGGGAATCATAGCTTTCCTAAACATGACATCCCTGCTGAGGACATGAGAGCCAGTAAGGGTAATTCTTAAAAAAAAAAAAAAAAAAAAAAGAAAGAAAAAGAAAAAAAAAGACAGTATTGTGTCTCTGTTCTGCACTGGGTGCTCCCTCTGAAGTCAAAGAATAAAATTGCTCTGGAGGACCTGAAATGAAAAGATACGTTTCATGCACATCTGCCCTTCTGGCTGCTTAAAAAATGTAATGGTCTTACAAGAATTTTACCTGTTATGTAATTACTTTGAAACTTCAGAAATGCATCTGAACAATTAGGTACTTATCTGAAGCAAAACTGATCTTCAGATCTTTTGTCCCTGCACAGATGCCTTCTGCTTTAAAAATCTTACCCCCAAAATGTTATCCCTTTTGAAATTGTATGAGTATAAACTGATCTGTCTTCTTGAAAGTACTGATTCTACTAATCAAAGAGGAAGCACATTTATTACGTTCAACATTTCTCGAGCAAGCAAATTAACAATCTTGTGTTTCCATTTCAATATCAAGAGAATAATCTCAGAAATTATATGAATATATTCAATATTTCTGATTTATTAAAAGAGTGTTTCCTACAATGCACACAAAAACATACACAGAAACCAGGATCTAGTTCTTTACACCACCACATGAGTCTCAAATTCAGGACTTAACCTTGCTTTTGCTTTTGACCAAGAGGGACTGGGAGTAATCAGGAGCAATACATCCTTTGCTAGAGCATGACAGACAGGGAAATCAAGTGTCTACAGAGATCCTTATCATTTGTTCCCAAGTACCTGTGACAAGGACCAGGTGGAACTTGGCCAGATGCTCCTGGGCTGGAGAAGCAAGATGCTACCCCAGTATGCATTGCGTGGTGCAATAAAGTCAGAGACATCAGAAGGAGTCTGCAGAGACAAACAAATACTCCAATACCAGGAATTTGGTTTATTTTGTATATATGGTAGCTTGTTGATTATCGGCAAGGACCTGTTCTTATATAAACATGTTAACGTATGTTGAATACATGAGCAAAATATGCTAAACAATAAAATTCTGTAATGGAAATGGAAAAGTTTTACAGGAAATCAGCCTAAAAAAAAAAAAAAAACGAAGAGAAGGAAAAATTAATCCCTAGTGTTTGGCTGGGGCCATTTTGGCAATATCAATCCAAACAGTCTCAGCACAGTGTTTATTGTCTATTCATTTACATGGTGCTTACTAACATAGCACTATACGGCTTAACCTGAGGCAAAAACAATCCCCATAAATAAAGAGTTGATAGCTTCCTAATCCCCAGATGATATGAAATAGGAAAGACAAAGATGACTGTCGTAATGGGTACTGACAGTCATATCTAGACACACACGGACCTACTCAGAACTTTGTGTATATGGACAGTCGTGAACTGGCATGAGAAATTACAACCTGCCATGAAAATGCAGGACTGCAGCTTTCTCAGGCCTTGGCCTGGAGTAGGAAGGACTACGCTAAAAGCAAGATTAAATATTTTCAAATACTTTATTCTTGTGAGTATTGATGCACCAATGACACTATGGTCTCCTTTCCTAGGAGGTTATTACTGACATTGCAAATAAAGCTACATAGTCAGAATCCATCCCGCAGCATTCTTAGTCTTGTTCCTACAGGAATGAAAATCCAGCTGTAAGGAAGCGGGTTTCCCTAATCTTAGAGGGGAAATAGCAACACTGCATTGTATCTGCTTATTTGTCAAATTGCATAATACATGTTAAAATCTGAAAAACTTAACTGGCATGATCATTATTGTTATTCGTATTATCATTGTGCACCCGTTCTTAGTAATTTTACAGTTGCCTAAATCTGGCAACCACTATATAATTGCCTGAAGAAACCATCATGAGGGAGTAAACTATGATGTGCCACGACAAAGGAAAACCAAACCTGTAGCTCAAGTTGTGAACCCAGCGATTATAGCAAACTATATGGATATACATATTCACCTGCATCTCTATTACACATGCATATACACTTAAACACTCATAGTATCTATTAAAAAAATCTACTGAAGAATCCCGTGATAAACTGATTTTACTGAAAATCTTTGACTGCTTCACAAGATCACTACATCCATCTATGCTGGCATAACTTTTAACACATTGTAAGAGCTTCATGGCAAAATAAAATACCATTTCTCCAACTCCTTATGGGGAATGCATGTATTTTTTTCTGTATCTCACAACAGTCATTGATCTCAGTGGTGGAAAAAAAATTATTTATTTCATTTTTCTACTTTGATTACACTTGAAAGTGTTACCTAAACTGCTTACTGGATCTTTTCCCCCTTCTGACCCAAAGTACTTGTTAAATGTTGGGTTTGTTGAGTTTTCAAATCTTTAAGATTTCTTTTTTATCATCTGTTCCAATTTTGAGGAGGGCACCAGACTACTGGCAGGACTGCACTCACCTTCTTGTTTGACATGTGTTCTTTTCCTCCTTACTAGTTCCCATATAATTACTTAACTTCTTCATAGGCTCTTGACTGTTTACTGGTAGTTTACTGGTATGTTACACATCAAGAGACTCAGAATGTGAAGCTTATTATTTTCTTCAGATTTAATTATTTCACTTCAGAATACAATAGAAACAGCTTCATTCTCCAAGAAACTAAGTCCAAACTGTAACCAGCACAAGTCAAGTCATCTTTTTTCCATTTTGCATATTCCTTTCCTTACAAACACCAGTTTACTCAGTAATCAAGATGTAAATACAGAAAGGCGTGATGTGTATGATGAAATCTCTTACAGAGTGCCACTGATATTCCTCACGACCTACATATGAATTCCAGCTGGGAAATATGGGAAAAAACAGGTAGGATGACAGTGTACTGATACTGGCCAGATTCATCTTGTAATGGGGTGTAAAAATAAATTAAATATGAAGGATGGGATTTATTTCCTGTTGGATTGGTTATTGATAATTATTTAGAGGCTGTAGATACTGAAACTTATAATGACAATGATGATAACAACACATAATGGCAATAATTATGTCATTTCTAGAGCACACAAGAGTTTCCTATAAGTGATGCCCTAAAATCTATGAACAACCATTACTAAGTAAAATAAACAGCAGTTGCTGGAACATCTGTCACTCTGGCAACACACCAAGTCTAGGTAGGACCATGTAAGATTTAAGTAGTATAACAGATAAGGCAGAGCGCTAAAGAGCCTTCTGAGAACTCTCAATTACTTCAGTACTGACATAGTATTGCTCACTTGGATAGATGAGGACATATGTAATTCCAACTCTAAAGACTGTTGTGCCAGTTTCTGATATAGATGCCACAGTCTTTTAGAATAAAGGACACCAAATGTAACAGCACAGCTGCAGAGAAAGCCAAGCGATGAAGCAATTAAAAACAATTTCACAGAAGAGAGAGGGAGAGCAAAAATGGTTAGCTCGTTGGAGCTCTTTCCTCTCTATCTGTTGCTTTCCTTTGTTCTCTTTCCATGGCCTGCTAACAGATTGTGTCTTTTGAAATTCTGCCTGCATTCTATTTTTCCATTTATTCAAACAAAAAAGGTATTAGCATACAAGTTAATTGACCTCTCATTTTCCTTGCAGGCAGAGGGAGAAAAGACTGGTCCTGAAAGTGGAATTTTTCTTTGCACGTACATTTGTATTGTAAAAGTAACTATTAGAATAATTTTTATGTTGTAAGACATCAAAAGAGATGTGAGGAAAACCACAAAACGTGCAAGAATTAATTCTTACCATTAGCAGAGAATCTTGCTTTTTGCTGTTCACTGCTATTCTCATTGACATCGCATGCATAAGGTCATAAACCACTCAGCATTAGCCTTCTCCTCCCACAAGAAGTTCTACCCTTGACTTCAGAGGGAAGAGTCAAGATAGCAAGGGGTACTTTTGATGAGTACACACATTTCATAAATCATCAGCTGTACAGTTAAAAACCATGGAGGTACTCTAAACTACTGGAAATGTGGAGCAAAAGGTTGTAACTGTCTGATGAAACAGACTGACATGTCAGATATGGTACCATCCATACAAGTTATGGATTCATTCTTTCTATAGCAATTTATGCACTTACAAGCCACAGCAACACTGAAAGCTTCTTCCTTTGCTGGCTTGGACATCAAAACTGAATAATGTCTGCACTAGGTAAATCTCAGTACTGTGAGACCTTGCTTTTGACATAAGTGCACTAGAACATCCTCTACAGGTGACTGTATCCTAAACAGAAGTTGACAACAACACCAGAAAGAGCAATGTTTCATAAGCCTGAGTCCTTAGTTGACAGTCTGTAAAAGGTGTGCAATTATGGAAGATTACAATCTGAGACTGGACCTATAAAGCCTATTCTTCACACTACAGAGAACAGTGCTGCTTATGTCCCTTTGTCACAGCCAGCGAGACCCACTGCCTGGCACATAATCTTTCTGAAGCATCCTAAACTTTGGAGCCCAGTTTCCTCCTTGGGGCCCATAACTCTTCAGCCACTCAGGCCATGCTTCTCTGTTCATTTGCTCATTTTCTCATTTCGAGAAGAAAGCTACAGGCAAAAAGGCCCATGGTATGCATCTGCTATGGTCCTTTTTGGGCTGGTTCCACTATTTGATTATTTCTTTTGAAGGAAATTGCCATTTCTTTTTTTTTTTTTAAATTTGCTTGTAGCATTGTACTGTAAGTAAAG
Source organism: Limosa lapponica baueri (assembly GCA_002844005.1). Lineage (NCBI taxonomy): Eukaryota > Metazoa > Chordata > Aves > Charadriiformes > Scolopacidae > Limosa > Limosa lapponica. The sequence continues at coordinate 956,312 of KZ505711.1, forward strand.
TTGAATACATGATATATTTGATATATTTGATATATTGGGGAAGAACATTCAGTGACATTACTGGTAGAATAGAGCTCTATGGCCATCTTTACAAATGACAAGGAAAGTTAGTTTTCTGTAAAGCAGAAGAAATAGTCACTTTTCTAAAAAACTCTGAGACTCACACAGGTAAGTGCACAGTAAAATTCAGTGATTTGACTTGCCTAAGGCAGTGATTGTTGAGCAAAATACCAATGGGCTCTAGTGTTTATTACGACATGCATACATTACTTATGTGGTAGCATTTCTAATCATGTCAAACTGAAAGCAAACTGGATCATATGCATGACTTGATAACTTACTTAGATTGGATTCTGTGTAGTACATCGGTGCCTAGCTCCCTTTGAAATCAACACATCGCGAAAGGACCTCATTATCTAGAAAGCTTAAGATGTTCAGAAGATGCTTCAGGAACTGAGAGTGGAGACAATGGGCAAAATTCCTTAAATAGATTAAATTTAAGGAGCATAGTTTAGGCTGAAAGTCAAACTGCAGCTGGGCTCATATTTGATGATAAAAACTGTTTGAAGACTGAATGCTTTTAGACTTTAAATGCCCTTAGTATTAGGAGGTGGGCATCTGATTTAGAGGAGGAAGGCCCTTCTGAACATGCATCTTCTCCCAGTTACACACTAAATGAGAAAGCTGTGTAGGAACAATCATGCATTTAGCCATCCCATCTTTCTCCTTTCATTCACTAGCTTGGTGATCAAGTTAGGCTGTTCAGCAAACATTTTAAAAGCAACTCTCAGTCTCTCTATATAAAAGAAAATATGAAATTTAATGAAAGTCAGAAGTAAACTGAAATGCACGGAAAAGTCTCTAAATATAGCTTAACTAAAAAGAAACACTGATGCTGATAGATGATAATATTATATAATCACATCCTTTAGAAAGACCACATCTCAAACACTGAAATAATTTGCAAATGACATGCTATCTTTTATATTACCTGAACAGTAAACAGGCAAATTATAACCACTATAAGGAAACATCTATTCATCACATTGTGATAACTCTAACTTTGATGCCTTATAAATATTATTGACTCTGTAATAATCAACTACACACATAAGACTGGTATGAAAAAAATAGTAGTATGCATGTCAGCAACCTCATTTTACTATAAGCAGAAACATTTGGACAGATTCCCTATTCCTCTGTATGGACAGTATTTCCAAAAGACATTAGTTATAAATGCTTCTTATACGTTCTACTGAGGTTTCACAAGACTAAAACTGATTTGTTTTGTCACTTAAAATATGCCTTCAGATTCTTTATGGACAGATATCAGAATTAAAAATATAAATATGCTACAGATAACATCTAAGCTTGTTGGCTTATGATGAAATAAAAATGCTTTATTTTTATTACGTAGACAGTGAAGGCTAGTTACTACAGTCTTTATATGTATGTGAAATAAATCTATGTCAATAACTAGTTATTTACTTTGAAGTGCTTCTATTTTTTAAATAACTGGATAATATTTTATTGCAACAGTTCATTCAAAGAATGATTTTTACTTTCACAATTTTTGTGTTACATGGAAAATGGTGTCAATTTCTTTATACTGTGAATTATCGTGAAGACTTCCAAATGTTTTTAACTGCACTGAGGCATTCTGAACTGCTGTAAACTATTAACAGTATAGAAATCTGAAATAAGTGAGCAAGGAGGAAACATTAGGAGGCCTCACAGGTTAAAATCAGATTAAAATGTTCTCCAACATTTGTTGGTAATAATCTCCCTGGGATGCAACACCTCTGTGAAAATCCACAGAAATGTAACCTGACAGCCAATGGTCTTTAACACTATTCAAAGCAATTTTCTTCAATTAGCCATATCTGATATGGAGTGTACATCTTGCAATATCTGCTTAATGTTTCTTCTCTTTAATCTAGCAGGCATCATCTAGCAAGTTTTATAAAAGAGAATACTTGCCAACTAATATTAAAAGCTATTTAGTTTTAATGTTTCTCAAAGGATTATAGCATACAAAACTATAAACATTGTTTTGAACTGTCTCTGCTAGGTGAAAGGCTTCATCTCTCACTTAGACCCCAGTCCAGCAAACACTTACGCACATGTTGTAGTCCCATTGATCTCAATGGGACTACTCGTGTGTGAAATCAAGCATCTGTGTAAGCAGTTGGAGGACTGGGGCCTTATTCCAGAAAGTGTCACGAGAGCAATGCCCTGCTGATTACGTGGACTTCATTAAATTATTTTTTTTCAAGTCAAGTCTCAATGGTTTGTTTCATGCTAGCCCATGGAGGTCCTGGAATAGGGAAGAATTGCATGTAACACAAACCAGTGTTACTCAACAACAGGGCAAAAAGGGGAAGACACAAAGCAGGACAAACACACGTGGAGATGGAGATTTGCACACATGCAAACAGGCTTGTAGAGGAACGGTGCCCTTGCAGTATCCGCTGATGTAACGTGGCCTCCTCGGTGCGTGCTTTCTGACAGATACAGTGACAGGACAGAAAAAGCGGTGGCACTATGGCCATGCGTCATTCTGCAATGGAGGGAGTTTTGTTTGGCTTTGGTATTTCTACCCTGCTCACTGCACTGCGTTCCCATGCAGCCCTGGTAGCAGAAGACCATGGGGAGGCAACAGGCTGAAGTTGTTATGCGCAGTCACATTTAAGTGAGACATGGAGCATAAAGAGAAAAAGTGTTGCCAGTCGGCGCTCAGTAACCAAAGAGACCAGGAAAAAACAGACTAAAAAGGAAAGGATGATTTAAAATCAGGGAGGAAAATGATCAAAGCTGAAATAAGCCAAACTGAACACTCTCACACCAGTTGGCTGGTAGATGCATATCCCAGTATGCATACCAGGGAGGTAGCTACAAGAAGACTGTAAGGCCCTGATGCTAAAAGCCCTCACTCATCTGGGAAGCCTCACTGAACTTAGTCAGTAATAAAGCTCCTAAGACAATATCAGGGATTCCTGGGAATCGAGGGAATCGAGATGGTTATGGTGATCTTCGCTGCCCCTGGTGCCTCTGAAAACATGACTGGTTCCTTTGCAAGGTAATGACAAAGCTTTGGCCATTCTCACGCAGCTTCTCAAAACCTTTAGACATTGCGAAGTGAAATTAAAAAAGTGTTTGCTTCATATTTTTTCATTCTTTTACAAACAAACAAGTATTCTAGAGGGGTCCTCTGTCATTCAGCTGAGGTGTTCTTTCAGCCTATTTCCATATAGTCAATACACCCATCCAGCTGGACAAAGAATTAAACAGGCAAAATAGCTAACCACAAACATAATGTGACAGAGGACAGCACTCCAAAGCAGCATGTACAAAAACAAGTTTTGGCAGATTTCATCACTCAGCATCAAGCGAGGCAATGCAGCTGAAACAAGTGAGTGGGTACATAGCTCCTAAGGTGACTTACTGATAACTCGGTGACCTTAGAGAAATCAGTCAGGACCAAAGGACATTCATAAATGGAAATAATTCTGAATTTCTCTGATTCTATTATGTAAGGAGGGAAGCTGCTGGGAGAGCAAGGAAGCTCTGTTATTCAAATGTGACTTGGGGCTTACCTTATTACTTATTACCGCACAAGAGGGAGCTGATTGCACAATGAGAGAATCAGTTTTGATCCCTCACTCCTGTAATTTCTATTGAGTGTATTTTGAAAACGTAGTTCCAAACTGTGTTTTCACAGCTTTGTACATGAAACTGTGTCTATATGCAAACTAGCACTTCCAGGAAGATAGCAGATTTTTGACTTACAAATACCAGCCTCAATGCTCAGTGATACTTTCAGACATGTTAACGTATGGCTCACAGAATATATGGCAGAGCCATCATTCTGTAAATGAAGCCTGCTAGATTAGGGATTTTGGGGTGGTTTTTTTTCACTGTGAAGCACTTGGGGCTTCTCATTCTTTTCTTTAGGATCTTTTAAAGCTCCAGTACCATATCCCACCTCGGCATTTTAAGAACCAGTTTAGAAAAGTATTTTTCTTCCCAAGCACAGAGCTCCTAGAGGCTCTCAACCCTGTGGTAAAACTGGCAAAAATCCCTCAGCAAGTTAAGACTTAAAACTGCCACTGAAGTCAATGGGGCTCATTTTCCTACCTACTTGGACACTTTGGAAACCTACATGCCTGCCTGCTTTCGAGGCAGGCAAAAGCAGCTATAATTTCTCTTCTAAGCAAGACTTCTTGCCTTGAGACAGGGAATTCTTCTGTTTTCTTGCATGTGCCACGAGAGGCTATGGTCTCATTTGAAGTCAGGGGCATTTCAGGGAATCGTGGAATCACTGAAGTTGGAAGGGATCTCTGGAGATCATCTCGTCAGCTCACAAGATAGTGATGACCTCCAGCACCTTCACTTTGAAATTCCAGCCTCATGGTTCATGGGCATTCAGTAAGAAAAAAAGGAACTGAAAAAAGAAAACCACCCCTAATTCAGAAATGAGTTACATGTGAAAAAAATGCTGTGAAATGAAAGCCTGTCCACAAGTAACCTCGCTTTCAAGCAATGTCAAGAACATTACTTTGTTCTGACAAAAGCACTGATGCCTAGTGTAATGGCTATGACCCACTTAGAAGGGTTTGGCACTGGACTAGGGTGTAAAGTGTGATATTCAGGTGTCTAAACTTAAGTTTCCACTAGTGTTTCTGATGGCCCTGAGTATCCCATTGAGTCTCCACTGGCTGCTCCAGAAGGCAGGCAGATCTCTCTAAGTTCTGTGCTTTACCTGTCAGCCCCATCTGTATGTCTTAGACACTTTCCAGGATTTAAAATGGCATTAAGCACCACCGTTCAGACACTGGAATCGCTCTGCAGATGCCTGGGTTCAGCTCCTGCTATGAAAAACGTTTGTCACATGACTTACAGCAAGTACTTAAAACTCTGTGTCTTGGCCCCATGGCTCAAGAAAACAGGGATTTTGATACTTTTTTTTTTTGTGCACTATTTGTTTTTCCTCACTCTGAGTTTGTAAGTAAATACAGTGTATGTGTAGAACATCTATCTCAGCAGAGCACCCATTTACTACTGCAGTACAGACTTCACAGATAATTCTTGCAATCCCTTTTTAAACATCTCATTAAGGCTCACCATAAATGAGGAATTTCAGTAAAAATGACATATTTTAGAAAATATACTTAATTCCTTTGTGAGTTTTAAATAATGAGGCACACTGATATTTTTAGTTTGGTATATTTTGGAATGTCTGGAATGCTAAGTTCCCCAGATGATGATTAAAAGGTCAAGTAATAAAGTATATGATAAACTATGCCTGAGATTCCTCATAAAACAAATGAGTAATGGCTGTACAAACTGTGTTGCCATGTTTTTATATTGGAAAAATGCCTGCGCTGTATTATTCCTTCAAATTTGTTAGATTATAGGATTGTCAGAAAACCAGCATGGCGATGGTTAGTTTGCAACTGCTTTGGGGCAGACGTTAGAGTCAAGAAACAGATGAAAAGGGTGCATTAAGGAGTAGTGCTGGTGTTGCTAATGGACACATTGTGGAGAATGTGAGATGGATTTTTTTCTTGCCAGAGTGCAGGTCTGGTATTGGTAAGTATCATGTTAAGTTTCTTTGGAAGACTGTTTGTTTCTGTGAGGATTATAACGTTAGATTAGACCATTGCTTGAGTCACAATCACAGGAGCCCTCCAGAGCTGTTAAGCATTTGGCATATCTCACTTATCTCTAAGGGTGGCAGGGGCCATCAATACAAAGTGGACCATCAATCAATCTGGGGTCTTCTTCAGACATTGCCTGTCAGCTGATCAGAGGAGGACTTTAGAGAATCAGCTTTCCATTATCAGGATTTGGTCTGTGATCAGAACAAGCCACTGAACCTTTTACTTTTCACTTGGCAAAAACATACACACTGGAAAAAAGTCCTGACAGTTCATTCATTTTGCTCCATCACTGGAGCCAGATGATGTTTGACTGGGGAGACCCACCCTCTTTGATGTTGTGCTCTTTTGAGAGTGCCCTGCTGTGAAAAAAATTTTCTCCTTCCAAATTAAAGAGAAATATTTCTGCGTCCAGCTGTTAAATGTGACGTTTGCCATTTTTCAGTGCGTTGGCTTTGTGCCATCTCGCAGGCTGTGTTTCAAGCCTATCTTTTTCCCTTCTCCTTCTCAGCAGCAATATCCACAATGTGTTAGTGTCTCCAACTTCTACATAACATCCACACCAAAAGGGACAATACAAGTAATACTCAATTGCTCTGAACTACAGCAGCAATATTTACACACGTTTCTTATGATTTTTTTAATTAAAGCAAGCAATCATTTTATTACATTTAAATGAAGGATGAAACCTGTTAATACAATCTACCTATGACAAGTTGACTCCAATTTCATTCTGATTGCAGTAGGCAAACCATGCCGAAGCAAAGCCTCTGTAGAATACATTTACCGGTTAAATGAGTGTGGATGTTATTAAAACTTGTTTCATGTGTACTAAGTCCACATCAAAAAAATGGCATCCGTTCAGCAGCCCTAGCTCTGTTTAAATTAAGACAAACTTCTCATGAAAGCTTGAATAAACATTTAGGTTTAAGTAATCAAGAAAACCTGTATCTTCTCATATTTATTAAGTGTAATTTTCAGAGTTATAAAAACCGCTGTCACGAATTGTGTATACTGTAAATAAAGGGTGGACTCATCATTACTATGTTTTGCCTATCTATTGAGGTGGATGAAACACAACAGGTTCCAACTGCTCTCCAGCTCAAGCTTTCCTTCATCCTTTTCATTTCCATATTTGCTGACATGGAAAAGGATCAATGCTTGATAGATTTTGGCAAGCTCATTCTTGCAAACCTACATTTTGTAATTAATCTCAGACTATGACCAGCAAATCTGAGTAACGGCTCATGTACTCATCACATCTTCACACTGTGAAAATTAAAACCTGACTGAGAGCCTCAATGGATGAGAATGAAGCATTTATTTTGGAAAATTACATGGATGATAACAAAAATTAAGCATTTCCCTTTTAGGTATCCACAGTCCAGATTCATGCCAATAAAAAAGACCTAGAAATAAGCAGTAAAGTTGTAGCCTGCTCCTCATTTGCACTACATATAACTTATGAACTCATTTTTTAAAATTGTAGAATGATAGAGATTTACAAAAAAATATAAATTAGCCTCTTTCCAAGGGGCTAGTATGGAGCCAAGCTACATTCTGCAGAGCTTCAGTCAGTTGTCAGAAGCTATCCAGTATCTAGCAAAGACAGTACTGGGACTGGAGATGTCCAAGCAACACGGAGATGCTGACAGAAACAGTGTTGGCAATTCAATAGGAGGCATATTTCCTTGTTCCTGGAATGAATCAAACACTGCCACTCCTAAAATTACACACAACACATATATATGCTCTATAAATGGTTACATTTGGATCCATGTGTTATGCTGTTCTATGACTGTAGAGCACCTAGTTACAAGAATATCATCTATGATACTATAGTTCTTCTCTGCCCTTATTTCTAACTAGATTAAGAAACATTTTTCTTACTATTAATTCCAACTTTCTCTTCTATATCTAACCAATGTTATTAAAAATTCTCTTTTCTTGCCTCTGCTCTCCCATCAGCCACGGTTTCTCCATGCTCCTTTTTCCTGTCCCTCATTTTATTAAGGCAGCAGAAAAGCACCCAAGAATGCCTCATTAGAGTGAAAAACAAGGACTGACTGCAAAGGTTTTTGTTAATCTTTTTCTCCATTCAATTATGCATTTTTCTGTTTCATCTTTAACACTATGCAACTTACCTTTATCCCTCCAGCTTTTCTCAACTCTGCTCTTTGTGCCAAAATAATTTCAGGTGAAATGTTTTTTTTGTTTGGTTGGTTTTTTGTCTTAAACAGTTTTAAATGAAAATATTTAGATGGCTTATGAAGGCTAACACATATGCAGCAGATATGTTTCAGAAATAGGAGAGTAGTTTGAGCAGCAAGTGTCCTGGCCTTAGATGTTGACTTTTTTACAAAGGAACTCAAAGCAGATGAGTTAATTAGAAACCAATAGAACCGGTGATTATAATCCATGTTGAAAATTTTAACATTAAAATGATTCATCCAAAATTAGTTTTATTTTTTTCCTGACTCTAAATTCTAAAACCAAAGCAAAATAAACCAGTTCTTATTTTTATTATCTTCCAACCATCCTCAAAGTTTAACACAAAGGGGAAATTAATCACTATTTAGCAGAGCTGCATGCAAAATTATTTGACTGGATATAGCCCAAACCTCACAATGTTTGTAAAGCAATAACAATAACAAAATGTTTTGGAGCGAGTTCGTGTTGTGGTTTTTTTTTTTTAAAAAAAAAAAGGCATTTGGATGATTTCAAGATTTTATAAACCATAATAAAATGTTACATTATAAGCTTACTGGGCTTTAGAACTGAAAGGAGTTCTGAACTGAGAAATGAACTTCCTGTTTAGAAAATGTAAGAACAACATGTTTAGATGATTTTGAACCATCTTCCACAAAGTTTTATTCATCAGAAGTTTCTCTGAAACTGACATTTTTATGCAAACAGTTTCAATTTCTCAGCTTTCTCTGGAAAAAAAAATTTGGTTTCCTTGGAAAACCACAACAATTTGTAGGTAGTTATCTGTTGTATACCAGTGATAGGCTATTAAAGACATACATAGAAACAGTCATGGCACCTAAGAGCTTGCAATCTAAAAGACACAGATAAGGCTAAATGAATTGGGAGACCCAGAAAACCTGATGAAAGCCTAACCTTTCCCCACTCCTTTCCTGTCTCTTTCTCCCTCATGCATAATCACAAAAATTCTTGCTTAAATACAAAGAGATTAATAGGGAGTGCAACTTCATAGTTTTCCTGAGCTAAGCAGGAATTGCCGCACTTCTCCTCTACCAGAAGAGAAAAGCCTTGGGTTTCCCAGTGGGGTACAGAGCTCTTCCAACTCCCTCCCATTCATGGAGAAAATAAACCCTGAATCTACATGAAGACAAGCTAAAATCTAAGCCCTTTCTTGGCCAGTTACTATCCCTGGAACATGTTCCTGCTAAGAGCAAGCAAATGAGCCCTTGTTCAACTTCTTTTTTATGCCCCACAGACCGCATACTTACTGTATGGTGCTGACTTTCCTAACTGGCTTGACCACTACACTTGTAAGACAAGAGAATATTAAAAGTAACTGTGTGCCAACTCTTAGCCATACACTCAGGTTAACTATTTTCAAAGAATTTGATGAAGCTGTAATAAAAATCAATTTATCCATAGAAAGAAGCACTTCTTGTTCTCAAACGGCAGATTTATGATTTCATGCAAACATGAATGTCCTAGAGCTCACCCTTTTTAATAAGGAGTCTTTTAAAAGACATAAAATATTTGTCCTAATGAAGTAATGGTTTCCTAAGGTTTTGCTTCTTTTCTGTACTGCCTACAGTTTTATGTCTTTGTTGAAATGTGTCACTTCTTAAATTATGATGTTTTCCTAAGTCTACTATATTCTTTTTCTAACCCACACTAAGAAAGCACAATTGTCAGACATTATGTTTTGAGGGCGAACTGACCTCCAACATATTGTGGATAACATAAATTTCATATTTTATAGTTATTTTGAAAACATTCCTAAACTCAAACCCCTTGGTTGCTTAGTATCTTGAACTCACTCCACCTAACAACAGTAAACTAAAGTGGCCAATGTTTTCAGCCAAAAATCAAAGTAAAAGGTGAGAGGAGAAGATCAAAAAGTACTTTAGCATTAGGGAGTCACTGCTATTACAGAGTCACGGCCAACTTTAGATAAGACACTGTACTGAGACAGCCCGAACAGCTGCTGCAATCCCAGGACTGTCATCCTAGACTGTTCAAATTTGTCTAAAAACTCCAAGAAACTGGGAGTATGGGAAGAGTGAGACAGGAGAGGTTAATGCACTTTGATTCTAGCCTCTGCTGACTCATTCTGTCAAAAAATACCAGGGATCATCCAACAGCATATGATAGTTTGTCACTGTGGAAGATTTTGCTTCTTTTTCTCAAAGACTTTTCATTCTCCAGTAGAGAGCAGAGAAGGATGTGAGTTATTCCAGGCTTCAAAGGAAAGACATTTATTTTGTCCAGATAAGTAAATTGTCTAGTAATCCCATGTGGCATCTGGATAGGAAATATATTATACTTACTAGAAAATTGAGCAAATCCTTGGAATCAAGGATGAATAAACAAACTGACTGAGAGGAAAAGACACTTACCAGAGGCTTAATAATGAGGTACATTCAGGAGCATTCCATAATTTAAAGGCTAGTTGCTCAGTGAGCAGGACTAATGAAGCTTGGTTTTAGTATGGATGTGTGGTTTTTGTCCCCAGAACTTTCAGTGCTGTAACAATCTCCACTTCTACACTGACTCCAATGTATAACATTGATGTCTAAATATTCTTCAGTTATTACATACTTAGCAATGCGGCTGATATCACTGGAAGTTCAGCACATGGAAAAGCAAAACGTATAGTGGAATCACTGTGGATACAAGAGGGATAGTGTCCTGGGGTATCTGGCCTTGTGATGTGTAAGTAGACAAGAGGTATGGTGGTGACAAAAAATGCTCACAAAAAACCAGTAACTTTTGCTCAATAGTGAAATATAGATTGGGTCAGTGACCTTTGCTGATGCCCATTAATACCCATCTGCATCTTCAATAACCTTCTCAACAGCAGCCCAAAAACGTATAACTACTTTTAGAAGTCACATCATGAAATGTGAAGTAGCAAGAAGGTGAAATCTGGAACAGTGCTGGACAGAAAAGTCATGGTGTACAGTGTGTGCATGCTTAACAAATCTCATGCATTGGACCAATTGCACAGGCAAGTGATCCAGATGCAGTTGCCATTTTCCTGAATCTCTGGAAATTTAAGCTGATGCATGTTTGGAAAAGCATCAGTTGCCATGACAATACAGAAAAAAGTGTGCCCTGTATGCTTTTCATATTTGACTTCACTATATATACAGGATATCCTGTATTATGCAGAATGTCTGGCAGTCCTGAAAGAAGAAAATGACATTTCCTGTTGTCATTTACTTTTTTGCTACTTTTTCCACATTTCAGGAGATTTAACGTATATACTTATTACATCAAATTTAGTGAAAATGAAGAAAGGATTACTGTCTTCCTAGCACTATAGCTATAACTATGAATTAAATAAATTCCAATCACTACAGGTAAATCATTAGCAATTATACAGTTCAATTGTAGATAGATTTTATATTCATCAAATTTAAATGTAATTTTTTGTGACATATTTTCTCAATCTAAAATGTGATTTCTCTAAAAATGTTAAAAATCTACAGACACTAAAAAACCCCCTCAGATTCTAATAAAGGCTTTAACATTGAAAGTAGGATCTAAATCAGACCCAAAATCACACTAACATGAGCGACTCTTAACACACAAAATTCCATGCAAGGACTGAAAATAGTGTGAAAAGACATCCTGCTCCACAATGCAGAAAGCATCTATGCTTCAGTCTCTTAATTATGGTGTAAGTCCTCTGAAAGTCTGTACAATAATAACCAGCAGCAAGCAGATAGCTGACAGATTTTTAAAGGATTTTGGTGATGGGAGAGAAAGAGCAGGAAGACCCTTCATCAATTATAACAAATGATCGTAGCGCTTTTCACCTGTAATATTACAAAAGATACGTATTGCAATTCCCATTTTACACCTGAAATAAACCATGCCATTAGCATTGCAACTCTGCTTAACCATTCTGTCAGCTTTAATGGCACATCTACATATACTGCACACATAAATGAGAAAAAAATCCAAACTTCATCACATACATCATTCACATATTGCACACAGTCAGTCCTGAGATTTGTATTGATTTAATATCTTTGAGAGCAGAAATGAACAGGGCTCAACAGATCCATCATGACGCAATTATCCAAAGTTTTTCTTTTAAAATGCATCTATGGTTGGTCCCTTCCAAAATAATTCTAACTGAAAATTTTCAAGTGTCTCAATTATAAAACTGCACAGATCTGAACTATAATAGTCAAAGCTCAACTGTTTTATAAATACATTTAAAATATGGCATTAATATAAAAATCCTATATCATACAACCAAAGCAAATTAATATAACTTGCTATGGCAATAACCAGATCATTTTTCCAAACAAATAGATAAACTCCATCATGTCATTCTGAACTTCTTCTGACCTTCTGATGGTTACAATTGGGAACAAATGTTACCCAAGAAAAATATTGGTGGTTCTGCATTTACAAAACAGAGAATGCTTAAATTAAGCAGCCTTTGCTTTGGTAGACACATCAGATGCATTGCACAGGAAAAGATATCAGCCTAGTTCTGCTTTCATATACATCAAATATAATCACAGATTTAAAATCTTACTGATTTAGAGCACGTCTACACTGCAATCTGAGACTGATGCCGACAAATCTGTTCTCTAGGTGTAAATGATATCTGAGCCACGACAGCAGGGCAATCACAGCAGCATGGGATGTACTTAAGGCTATTTGCCACGCTTTACTCTCAGTTTTGCATCCCATGGTAAGCTCAGTATTGCTGGAGTTACATTATTTATAAGGCTGAAATAATTCCCTCGATTAAAGCTAGTTGGCTTGTATCTGCCCAGAGGTGCAGACAGATCTTTGGCTGCAATGTAACATGCCCTTTGTGAATTTACAGTAGGGGAAACTGATAATAAATATTGAGGCACTATTGATTATTTCCTTTGTTCACATGCATTGTAAAATGAAGTTTGTTAGTGAGTTGAAGGTACGATACATTTCACATAAGATTTACTAACTAAGGTTAGGTACATAAACTAACCTTATTACCCAAAATGTCCTTACAGAGCGATGGAGGGAAACAGGCACCATCATAAGAAAGGACTCAGACACCAGAAACTTAACTTACTGATACCAAATGTTAGTGACTGAGAGTGGAAATACAACCTGCTATAAATTGCCACACCCTGGGTAGAGTTCACTTAGAGTAGTGCTCCAAAAAGTCAGCCATTTTTGTATTGCTGTTATATTGGTTGCTTTCTCATGCTCTTTAAGGAAAAAAAAAAAATTATAAACAATCTTTATCATCTTAACATTTGAATGTGACTGTTGTAGTGCCTTTTTGAGTAGCAAAACAAGAACAGCTTCTTTAAACAAATACATTTATAAGTAAATGTATAGCATGATATCAGTCTTAAAAATTCCTAGCCTCATTACTGGACTATGAGAGCATGCTGTCCACCACTCAGGAGAAATGATGCAAGGAATATAACTTTTTTTTTTTTTTTTTTTGGAACAGCGTACAGCAGCAACAGCAGCTTTTAGAAGAGCCGTGGATGTAATGCTGCTGAAAGCTACTTCCCTAAAATGACCTTTTCTACCCAGTAAATGATTCCAGCAGGGCAACTCAAAAGAAAAAAAAAATCACTTTTTGTCATATTGCTTACAAACATACTGTGTTGGGAAAGCTTTTCAGACACATGCTTAAAAATAAAAAAAACACCAAAAAACCCAAAAACCTAAAAACCTAAAAGCGTGCCACTTCCACTCAATTTTCATTTCAAGAGTTGACTGGCTGGCATGCTTCAAGTCATTCTCTGGAAGCCTTGAGATAATATGCGAGTGGCAAGAATATGAGTGTGTCTGGAGTCTGACAATAATTGCATACCCCTGCTTGCACTGCAGCAAAATCTTGACGTTGCAAACGACAGTGTAAAATAATAGACCCTGGTAAGCCCAGCTATTTCAGCCTTATCAGATGGAGGAGAATAACAGCTCTACTTAAGACCAGAGGCTCTTATCCATCCACCGGGAGAAGGGCCAAGGGAAAGCATAGTTTCCACCTGAAAGGTGACAGTGGCTCCAAACAGTCAGAGAATCACAGAATCACAGAATTGTCATGGTTAGAAAGGACCTCTGAGATCACCGAGTCCAACCATACACTCACAAAAAAAAACCCCTACAATCTCGGGCACTAGAGCATGCCCTGAAGTGCCACATCTACACGTTTCTTAAATACCTCCAGGGATGGTGACTCCACCACCTCCCTGGGCAGGCTGTTCCAGCACCTGACCACCCTCTCAGGAAAGTAATTCTTCCTAATATCTAATCTAAACCTCCCCTGCTGCAACTTCAGACCATTTTCTCTGGTCCTGTCGTTACTGACTCGGGAGAAAAGGCCAACACCCACCTCTCTACAACCTCCTTTCAGGTAGTTGTAGAGGGCAATGAGGTCTCCCCTCAGCCTCCTCTTCCCCAAACTAAACATACCCAGTTCCCCCCGCCTCTCCTCATACAACTTGTTCTTTAGACCCCTCATCAGCTTGGTAGCTCTCCTACTGGTTGAACTGGGAAGGTAGGTGGGCTTCCAGTAAAGCAGCTGTGGCTCCCCTTGCAGACCTGTGCTCTCCAAAGGCACCACACCTGGTCACCCAGCAATCCCTGTACCACCACAGCCTTTTCCCATGGCAAACATGAGTATTTTCTGAGTTCTCCAAAGGCAGAGGTCTTTGCAGATCTCTTTATTAACAGAGGAGAAATCACTGCTGTCAAGATTGGGTCTTTAGGATGCAAATGATATTCAGTCTTCTCCAAAGTGGAGCACCAGCTCTGCCCTCCAGTGAAGTCCAGTCAGAAACATGTAATCAGACAGAAAAATCGTCCTGGTGCTTGCAGGAGGATAAACTAACTGGAACTGAAAGATGGGAGACAGTACAGCATATCTTCAAAGACTGAACACAGGCACTGAGGAAAAAAGATTGTGTGAAACTATGTAACAGTGTCATCTAGTGACTCTTGCCATAATCTTACTGCCCAGACAGTGCAACCAGCTGCAAGGAAGGCCAGCGTTCACCCTGTTGAAGTGAGCTGTGCCCATACTCTGTATTGACCCTTGGTGTACAGCTGTGACAAGACTTCACAGGCCAACTGAGGGCTCGCATACACGAATATGACATTTGCGAACAAGTGTCTGACAAGCACACCGCCATCCTTAACTTCCCATGTGGAAATCCTAGTTGGAATGCCAACGCCAGGCATGGTGCAGGTCCTGTCTTGCGTCAGGGAAAGCATCTGTCATGATGGTGCTGAAATACAGCTCGCTGTTATACCACCTAGCGAGACTCCTTTGAACTGAGTTCTCCACCTAATCTGCAGAACGTTTTGCAAGGTCCTGCAGACCACCAGGAAGCTATGGACGGCAGCTTAGTAGCCCCTGGTGGAAGCAGCCTCAGTTACGAGTAGGCAACTTGGCTTTTCTCTTTTTTTTTCTTTTTTTTTTTAACATCTGACCCTAACACCAAGGATTACGTATGTATAACCAGTGACAAAATCCCATACCATACCTCCTTATTTCTAAGCACACTTGCTGAATGAGAGCTAATCTGTTCATAAGGCTTGTGAGAGCCTGTTAGCATGACACTGAAAAAGATGTTTCTTTGCTTTTTTCTTGTTTTCATTCTTCTTGCCTGAAAGTCTATTTCTCACATAAGAAAGCACATAACAAAAACCATTAATAAAAATGAAAAAGCTTAACTAATATATTGGATTTTTTCCTTTTTAGAGTTATGAAGTTCTTCATAAAGCATAATACTTGCCAAAGAATACAGTTAAAAGCATGAGCATTTTGTTATCTTTCCATTATAATTAATTAAACTGTCAGAAACATTGTCCAAAGAGCATTCAGCCTGACAAACATAGAAAATCTGGAAAATGTAATGCAAGTGTGACACTTGTCTGAAACTCATGTACCAGTTTACAGGGGTATAAACCACACTGCAACCTTTATCAGCTGTTCATAAATAAAAATAAAATAAAATAGAATAAAATAAAATAAAACAAAATAAAATATAAAGTTTAAGAGAACTGGATTTTTTTGCATATACTGGTTTCAAATCAAATTCACCTCCTTCCTTTGCTTTATACCATACTGCTTAAGTGCTTTAAATGTTACACATCAAAACTTAATGTAAGCTTCCAGAAAATTAAGCAGAAGTTTTGTCATTGGTTTGATAATGAATTTTGCTGATTCTGCTGTGAGCTTAACACTCAAAATTAAGTTTAAAAGAAAAAAAAAGGTCATCCAGTTTCAGATTATCTGAGGTTTGTGCATTTCGTGCATCATCTAAGTAGAGATTATCATAATAAACAGTTTACCACAACACTTTTTTTTCTTCCTAGAACGCTAACATTTTCTATTCAGTCTAATCACTGAGCTCTGCACAGAGCCTCGATCACTGATTTAGGTGGCTTCAGGAGCAGAATCTCAAACCTTGCTAACATTATGCGACGCAGCCTAATGCATCATACCTGGGGACGCTGCAACGATGCATCCCAGCTAACAATACTGAAAACTCAGCTATATTGTGCCATGCAGATGCAATAGCTCATTCAGAAATAACTCAGCCCAACACCTCGTTGAAGGGAGAGGAGAAGATAGATCCTTTGTGACCAAAAGGCACCAGCACCTGATGACCATGCCTTTGATTTTGGTGGTACCAGCTCAACTCCATCTGGGCCATTGTCTGTAGACTGCAGTCTCACAACTAGCTCTAACTGGTTCATTGTTGGCAGTCCCAACAGAAAAGTAAAAAAAAAAAAAAAAAGAAGAAAATACTTAATGCTTTTGGAGCAAGGTTAAGGCTCAATGAAGAAATAAAGAGGAAGAGAGAAGTTCCCAGATATGTGAAGGAGGCTCTTGGCTTTCATTTCAAAACAAAGTTATAAGCGCTCTTCTTTGCCAGAACAGTCTTAGAAATACATAACAAAAGAAGAAGGGGGAGGGGGGAGAAGGAAGGGGGTGAAAAGGAGAAAAAAAAAAACCTAGCAGTACTTTAGCTCAGAAGAGCCCTGAACCTCCTTTCTGAAATATGAATAAAAGACCCAGGCTGCTCTGCTTCCTTTCCCAGACCTGATCCAAGGGGTACCCTTCTGAGGAACTCCAGGGCCCAGGAATAATCTTTCACCAGGGCCAAACCAGCACAGCCTGTTACCTTTAGGAAGAAGAAATCTGAAGGTAACACCAGCTGTTTTCAGGTCCTTCCTCTCAAGGGGTATATGAGGGCCAACACTACCACTTCTTCAGCACAACATCTCAGGACCGCTCATGTCCAGCAGTCTACTTGTGCTCCTCATCCACAAGTCTCCTAATCCCTCCTTTCTCACACTGCCTAGATCCAGTTGTTCCCTTCCCCTGCTTTATCTACCCCTTCTTTCTTTCTCATCTCATCCCAGCTCCACTCTGCATTCCAAATGCACCCATTCCTTTTTAAAACAGTGAAACAGTGAAGTGAGTGGATAACTCAACAATTTGACAACATCCACATAAGAAATCCAAGAAAAATGTAAATTTTTTGTTCCTTTGAAACTCATCTTCTTTATCTGCTCTCTTCCATGATGTCTTTTATGGCATCAAAATGACTATGTCTTAGCTTTATGTTGGGACAGGTATTATTTATTTCTGAGGCACGTGACTCCAAGATGTTGATAAAAACAGGTAATAAAAATGTGAAATGGGAAGATATTGTTCTACAATAAGTTGTCTTAGCTCTTAGACCACTTCATGAGAATATAATTTAATAAAAATGCAATGAAGTTGAGAGAATGCTTTGGAATCCTTCAGCATATGAGTTTGGAGTTCAGTTTTACACAGGTAACACCCTTGATATAGACACATTTGGATTTACAAGACGTATCTGTGAGGACAATAGATTGACATGATTTAATTTCAGATAGTATTTTTCCTTCGTAACTGCAAAGAGAAATCAAACACATATGAATGATGTCCAAAGAAACACATCTGATACCCTCATAAAGCTAATTCCGACTTAGAATATTTATAGCAAAATAGTGCAAGATTTTGTATGTGCTATACAACCTCATTTATTAAAAAGAATATATTTAATAAGTGACAAGCCCAAGTGAAAGATTTTTTATGGTACTGGATAAACCACCCAAGTAGTTAAATCAATTCCTTTCTGTTTAATTTTGCTATTTGTTTTTCTCTCTGAGCTGCCAATTTTCTAACATATTAGAGAAGAAGTAGGAAAGTCTTTTTGATTGATAACAAGCTCAGATTTTTGTGTCAGATCAGTAGAGATTTTTTTTTCAAAGCAAGAATTCTGTATGTTGCTCTTACATTCTTAGACAATTATTCTACAAAAATTATTTAAATGCTCTTTTTTTAGCTGCTTTGACAAGAACACCAAAACAGTTCACATCACCCTTGACCCGCAGGGTGTACATCATCTTGTCAACATATAAACAAACACATGATGGGCCGTATTTTAATAGATTCTGTAAATATCAAGATCCAATTCATCAAAAGGTTTGCCAAAGTGACAGCTGTGGGGGTTGTGGTGCATGGGTGCGTGTCCATTCAGTGTTGTTGCAATAGGATTATTGCAAGAAAATTCAGAGCTACTGTTGCTCTTTCTTCCATATTATTATTTCTCTGGAGCTCTGGGTTAAGCTGCAGTTTGTATATGCCACTTCATGTATAAGGGAAATATGCAGACTTCCGGGCAGAAGCCACATGGCTGGCTTTTATAATAATCCCTCTCCTCTCTCCCCATCTTTATCAGACAATTCCTCTGATGTGCTGCACTCTGTCAGAAAAGGAGGCTGAGAGGAATTTATAAGCACAGAAACTCTTACTTGGGAGAATGAGCAGAGCTCAGTTTCGATAACGTTTACACAGACACAGTAACTTTTCTTGGTTTCCTTCATAGCTTCATGGATTTTAAAGCCAGAAGGGACTTCTATCATCTGTTCCAGACTGCACTTCATAGGCCATTAGCTTCCACCCAGGAAAAGGCACAGAAAAAAGGGAGAGGACCAATGTGCCATGATTCTCCCATAATGGCAGGGAACTGCTAAGGAAAGAAATGCCCAGATGAGCCAGCAAGCCAGGATGGCCACATCTGAAGCTGCAGAGACTATGACAAACCTGCAAGGCCAGTGGCAGTCAGTCCACGGCACAAATACGCTAGTTGTGAAATGAAAGGCTAACACCTCAAACCACTGTCCCTGGCCCAATGCCTGCGGAAATTCTGTGGCCCCATTGGAAAAAAAAAAAAAAACAACATATATATATATATACGTGTATCTCAAAGAAAGCAGAATCTACCTGGACAGCTAAGGGAATAAATTCCCAGTAAGTGCCCCACTGAAGATGAAACCCTTATGAAAAGTGCTACAAGGAAGATGCAGGGATTCTTGCTCTCCTCATGCATGGCCTAGGAGGTAAAGCAAAGGGTTTGGAGGTTCACAGAACATGAAGGCAAAGGCTCATGTCATCCAACCCAAAAATGCAGAACTCAACACATCTAATGACCTTTTGAAGAGTCAAGGTAGGGTATCTGCCTCTTTTAGTAAGATATTCCTACATTTAACTACTGCAAAACATAATTACCTTCTTCTTTTGAGATGCATTTTGTCTAACTGCAGCTTCTAGCTCTGCTATTTTGTCTACCCCATCTCACCCATTGAATAGCAAAGCCCATCTGATAGTTTTGGGGTTTAATATTCCATATATAAGTGTCCATATAAAGAAGTCAAATCACCTCTAACCTTTTCTATAATGAAGACAATGTATTAAGCTCATTAAGAACTCCATTCAATGGCTTTTTTTCCAGAAGCTGACCACCTTCACAAGCACTTTGTACTCTCTTCTCTTTACCCACAGGTTTTTGGATGTGGTCTCTAGACACAAGGTAACTCCTCAAAGACATTTCAGTCACATGATACTATTCATTTACTACAATGTACAGCTACCATAACCCTCTGCTGGAGAGTTAAATGCCATAACGCTCATGGGCAACTCAAACACAAATATACTCATGCATAGAGCCAAGGTGTCTCTCTTCATGCCCTGGTCCCTTTCCAACAGACTCCTCCAGGATCGAAAGTTTAAGAGACTGATGTATGAATTTAAAATATTTGCCCTCTTTGAAACTTCTACCATATTTGTTTTGCTGGAATGAGGAGTAACATTGGAGTCCTTTTATTCACTAGCAAATACAATCACTGTCAAACATAGAATGAAAAGACCTAAAAAAGCCTGCATTCTGACACTGGAAGCTGCTCAATGCTTTCTGTAAGCTCCTCAACACCACCAGCTCCCAACAAGGTTGACAGGAGTAAATGAAAGTTCGGAACTGTGCAGTGAGATCGTGCTATGAGCTTACAGCACCCAGGCCTCCATTTATACTATTCGTAGCTGTCATACACCCAGGAGAGGAACATTCTTACCCAATTGATCATAGCCAGGCACAGCAATTGATTTGTTGTTGTTGTTGTTGTTGTTGTTCAAACAGTGAGGTTTATTAGGAGCTTTGAAGTCATTAACATAATACTATTCAACTTTCAACCGTATGATCTGTGAGCAGTTTTAGCAAGTGTTAGTACTGACTTGCCTTATGTGTATGTGCAAAACTGCCCTATTATAAAGCACACAATATAAGACCTTCTCTGGTATTTGCAATTGCAACACTTGCTCATGATTGACTCGGAGCCACCAGGAAGCCCTGTCAGTATTACTGCTGGGATAAATCACCTGTAGCTAAAGTGGAGGCCTCTCTTGTCTTTAAGTTTTCAAAAAATCTAGCAAGGTGTTGGTCAAATAGTCACAAAAAGTTTCCCCAGCAGGCACAGGACCAAGCCATGTCAGAAGGCTGAGAGGTCCAGCTCGCACCAATCATCATAAACGCAGCCTGGGCACAACCCAGTTCCAGCCCATAAGTCAAATCAACGTTGCTAGGATTTGCTCCCTTGGGCATGGCACTGTTCTAGCAGACACACTCCCACATGGCTTCCATGTCCCCAGCAGGCGTCCGTCTGGTCAGCTTTAACCACAGACACAACGAGCTTGTGCCCAACTGTGCCTGCTCATGGTCCACCCTTGGTGTGATATCGTATTTCCTAGCAAAATGCTAAGGACACACTGAAAGATCTCTAAGAAAAGCTTTGCATGCTCAAGAATATTCACATAGCTACTTTTTGTAGTACTTGCAAGTTTTTGAGAGCTTAAACTCCTAAAATATTTAAACTCATTAACAAGTCACTGGGGAAAATCCACAGCAGAAAACATGAGAACATGAGGGAGAAAATGACTAATTCTGAACACCATGACCTCTTAAAGTTTTGCCTGTGTGTGACTTTCTGTGGCTCTGCCACAACTCATTATCAGAGAGCACCAGCTCAAAAACTGAATAGTAGATAGATCGCTCATGAGACAAGTCTAACCTAGTTTGTGAGAGAGCAGTAAAATTACCTGTAATCTTTGAGAACAAAGAGAAAGAATGGCAGTAATCTTCTACAAGAGTCACAGTCTGAGAGCGCCCTGGCTCTCTCTTCAAACTTACTGGCACTACATTGCCTTGCTGTCCTATTCTCCATCTTCTTCTTCAAACACATGGTTTTAGCAGCTAGCATCTGTCTGTTGCCTCAATTTTCCCTATGATCTAAAGGTCTACTTTTTCAGCCTCCACAGATATATGGATTTGCTGAGGAAAAGTGGAATATAAGGTATCTAGCTCTCTGATTTTATGGTGAGACCTTCAAAGAGTATGAAGGAGGGAGAAATTCAGTCAGACTTTCAGTCTGTGGCAAACTGATCCTTGGATGCTGCACTACAAAGTCTTTCTTACAAAGAAATGTCTCAACATTATTTCTTCTAGAGATCTACCAAATAAGTTGATATCAAGTTGCAATGACTGACTGCAGCATTATGTAAATAAAGTGATGGAATTAACTATCAAAATATTAACATACGTCCAGTCCAGCTTTGCCCGTGAAAGAGAAAACCTTTATTCCACAGTTAGCATGGGATGACAGCTAGAACTAGAAATGAATGGTGTCAACAGCAAACTTACTAATTCTCCAAATAAATTGTCACCTTCCACACAGAAAGGAAATGTCAGAATGTTTGCCCTCTTTGTAAAAAGCACTGAGACAAATGTACATCTATTCAGACATCACAAAAAGCATTTTAATGTAAGATATTTACAGTAATAAATTATAAAATAAAAAAGTAAAAATAATTGAAAAAAAAAGCCAAACAAAAGTAAGAAAAGGTAAAAAATAGTGTAACAAACAACGTGATGATCTATACCTTTACTAGGTTGAATTGCACTAGGTAAGTTATTATACTGCACTAGGTAAACTCCAAGACATGGAATTGCCTTGCCTTAACTATCACTGTGGCCAGATGTTTTCTCCATGGATGCAGCAGCAATTTTAAATTCTTGATGTCTTTCCTCCCTTAAAACAGATGAACTGAAAATCAAACATGACAGAGAAAGGAGCGTTTTTCCAGGACTACCCACCGACCAGAGGCTGGGTGGGGTACGGGAGCAGTGTGCTACTCAGCTTCAGGGAGGGGAGAAGGCCTTGTGCAAACTTCTTCAGTGGCCATCATTGTTATTTCAAATTGTGATTGATAGCGTCCTGAGAGGCATTGCTAGCTATTTCTGATCATAAATACAGCCACAGTGACATGCAGGCCACAGAGTGGGAATGAATAGCGTATAGTATGTGGACCTGTGAGATTTCAGAAGAGATAAGTAATAATGTGGAAGAAATATGTACTCAGAATGAAGGATTAAGCAGAGTAAAACCCTACAAAGTCCTTAAAATGATACACCATGACAGTTGCTATATCTTTAAAACAGAAGCCATCTGATTTGGGTTGGCAGCAAACAATGAAATTGTACACAAATTAGTCTTTCAAAAGTAAAGGAAAAATCTATTTCAAACAATGAAGTAAAACTTCTGCAACACTATAGCCTCTGGGACATGTCACTTTTGGGTAATTAGGGCATAAAAATTAACATTTTATTAAATAAACAAAAACCCACAAAGGTTAAGAAAAGAGACAGACAAATGTAGTCTTTGGAGGAAAGGGAGGCTGCAGACCTCAGCCTGACCCTCAGCCATCTTTTGTTGGGAATGGCAGACCCCAAGGTCAAATAGCTACTCAGCCAGGGTTACTGTCTGAGCCCACCCAGGCTCAGATATATAGCCTACTCTAATGTATGTTCCACCATATGGTGGGCTAGAGACACCCCTGAGCCCAGCCATGTGATTTCTGATATAGAACTCTTACTGTTGGAAATTCACGAAGTCCCTAGGCTGGGTATGGAATAGGTACCATTCTGGACAAACAAGCAAGCAAGTCAATATTCCAAAAGCATTACCTCTAACTCCAACTAACTCGAATGTGATCCTGGTTTGGAAATTAAAAAAAAAGAATGAAATTCAGATGAGACAATATTGATGCAAAGATTTGAACATCAATATGGTACCCATCTTTTTTCCTAAACTCCTTCAGATTAGCATATGGTCTAAGGAAATGCCAATGTTCATCTTCACTTTGGTTATCTTCGTGATAAAACTGCATCAAAAACTGAGCTGCCTAAACTCTTTACCTGACGTTTAAACGTGCTGAAAGATTTACAGCAAATTAAACTCTATCGTGTTGGTCCATGAAGTTCAGTTGTGTGAAAAGTTTTGGTCTCAACACAGAAATGAGACCTCAAATTTCTCAGGAAGCGCCTCTCATGAGCAAAATGCCAGAGAGAGAGCACGGTACTTGGCAATTTGCAGAGAACACTGCTGAAAACACAGCTGAGGTCTTAGCTTGGTACACTTTGTCAACAGCCCCAAAGGGTTACCGCAGCTTTAAGTGGAATTTCTAAGTCTATGTAACTTCTTGTGCATTTCTGTTAGAGCTGCTCAAAAACTAATCTGCAACCTCCACTTTTCTGCATTAAAAAAAATCCTGTTAGAAATCAAACTTTTTTAAATGAATCTATCAGTTTTCTTTAAGTATGCTGATGTTATTTTTGCATTAGTTAAAAAGAAACATATTTATTTTGATGAAATGTTAGCGTTTCTTCCTGAACTTTCCCAATGCATACTATCTAGAGGCACCTAACCAACCTATACACCAGCTTTACTGCTCTGAAGTGGAGAATGGCCCTAAGTCACGGATGAGAATCAATTTTTTTTTTTAAATTGGGAATTTTTTCCATCAAATGTCTGCTGTTTGCTCTGAAAGACAACTCACTTTTTTAGAGGTGGAAAAATGACACTTTGCTACTGCAGCTGTCACTGGAATCTTGCTGGTCACAATAAAATGAATTAAAACAAACCCAGGGAAATATCTGTAGCTCAGCAAAACTTCACATCACCACCGGCAATGAAGATGTGCTTTATTATCTTACAAATAAATAAAAAAATATACCTGAGTCATTCTCATTCTTCTCTAAGCAATTTTACATCTCTTTCATCTCCTTCTTTTACTGGAGCAATGGAAATGGGGAGAGAATTCAAGCCAACATAAAATAGAAATAGAATACAATACAGAAAATGGAACACTTTTTTTTAATTTTTACTTCAATGGTAAGCTCTTTTTCTAAAATGGTGGTCTAAAAATAGGATCAGTCACCAATCCGTACTGCTATAAAAGTTCTTTTGACAGATTGATAAAAACTAATACCCTGCTTTCCACAGTGAATGCTGACATGGCATCCGGCAAAAAGTAGATATAATACATTTTTAAAAAATACTGACCTTAACACAACTGGAAGATTAGCCAAGGCAAAATTGTAAACCCTAGATTTGCTTACTTCATTTGCTTTATACATGGCACTTCATTTAATGTAGGATTATTTTTTTCCACTTTAGAACTGTAACAAATACTGACCATTACTCTAATTCCAAATTCAGGGCTTTGTTACAGGTGAACAACACGAAGAACAGAGCCTTCATATGGCCTCTATTTCAGTAGGAGTTTCTCGTACTCATGATAAAACCACTTTTCTCTACTTTGTAGTTCCACTGATGAAATCAAAACATCTTTAGAAATGCCCTGGGGTCACTGAATTTGCTTGCTTATACACCAGTAGGTCTCTACGCAGAAAGTACCAGGTTGAATTACTGTTAAAATATGGAATTGTTTATGTACATCTTGCTAAATCCATGCAACAAATATGCATTGTAGTACAAACAATAAACTTATGAGTTACAGATTTTTTACAAGATACCAAAAAAAATGTTTTTCTTTGATGGTAATATTTATCTAACTAAATACAATGCACTACTACAGTCACTGGCAATGCAACCCTTCCTTTCTTCATAATAAAATATTAACCTTAGGTCAAATGAATGCATTTAGAAAAGGATACCTTTACCTTAACTGTGTGTTACTAGTGTTGTATAGACAGTGGCAGACAATATGCAGGTGGCCCTATGGTTCTGAAGGAACGCTTGGCCTACCTTGGAAAAAAATGATTTAAGAATTGGGATTAAAGTGATACTGTGTTATTCAGTCATGCCTGAAGACTTCATTAAATCAAAGTTCCTAGTGACATCAATGGCTATCTTGTCTGAGCAAGGACTGATTAACAACTGAAGGACATTAGTCCTGGAAGCTCATGATCTGCATGAGGCCTGACACAAATTAGCTTGTTGCCATCTAAAACTGGACCTCATCTACAGTTTGCAAGAAGAATCTCCTGTAATTACTTGCGTTTTAAGGTTTGGCACTTACACATTTTTACCATCCATATTGCTTATTTCCACGCAAGTAGAAAGCACTGTGGTTTTGTGGTTGGTGGCTAGCATTTTGCGGCTTGATTGTATTTGTTTAATATAGGAAAACTTCTAGACCATGTTCGCTTTGTGACATAATGTCTTTATTATGTCTTGCAGAAGCAATTGACCCAAGTCAAGTTACTATACACTATATCTATAGGTTAATTAGAACTTTAAGATGCAACAAATAAAACACATTATTGACTTTTAAATCTTCAATCAAATAAATATTTACAGCTGCAATTTGCCAAAATTATTTACCTTTCAATAATGAATCAGAAAGAGAATATGCACTGCAGACTCAAGTGAATGCCTTGGCCATCAGCAAACAAATTACAAACAGAAGAAAAAATAAGTGTTCCGGCTATCATTACAGTCTATAAATAGCTGATGTGGTTCTCCTTTAAAGATGTGCGATCTTCTACATTAGTAGGCTTTTTCAATGCATAATTGACCTTGAGATGGAGAATAACCTCGTAGCAGAGTGGCTTTTCTTTTAGGGAACAATGAGTATAGATATTAGAGGATGTGCTTGTTGTCAATGATCATTGCTGAAGTCTGCCTATACCACACTGGGACAATCAATTTTGTAAATGATTGCAATAATCAAGGAAATTGCCTAATTTATAAATCCTGGCATACAGCATTTTAATGGATTCCTACATTTTAATGCTGATGCTTTCAAAGCCAAATGAATTGTTGTCCAAGCTGTCACTACACAAAATGATAAAAACATTCAGTCTTGTGGGTAACTACATCTCATGGATATTCAGACCATCAGGTACATAATCACTCATTAGTGAATTCTGTGATAGTTTCCAGTTACAAGCCAACGGCAAAAAGCAACAGTTTCCTTATGAAAATGCCTTCTCTGGAACCAAGGACTAAAAATAGTCGAGTATTACTGAACAGATAAATTAAAAAATTTCGTAGCCTTTTTGTCCAGGTAAGGTACTGTGCTGTTTTACCTTTCCTCTTTTGGGTTTTTTTTTTCCCTACATAAAAGAAGAAGAATCTTATTTCTAGGACTTAGGGGCAGGTCCAACAACTTTTTGACTATGAATCACATCGGTACAGGCACCATTCGTAGGGAAGGAGAACAAATGCAGGGCTTGGTGCCATGGCTGTTGCTGGTGGGTAATTCCGCCTAATCCACTCTCCAACTTGCTCTCCACACTTAAGGCAGTTCTGCAGACGTAGTTATACACGGATTGCTATTCTCAGTTAAACCTTAAGCAATTGATTTCAGCCAATAGTGGGCTGCCAGTACTTTACTTACTGCTCAATCTCACTAACCTGACATTTATGGTGTACTGATTGGCCTCTGTCAGTGGTGGTGGTTGTAAATTCACTTTGAAAAGCTTTGTGTTAACAGCCTTCAACCAGGCTCTGAGACGAGTACGAGCAGGCAAGCTGACAATTGCTCGACCTCCTGCCCTTATTACAGTGAGTAAATCAGGCTTTGAGCCATTAGGCTGGAGCCCGAGGCCTACACAAAAAGGATTGACATGACTAAAGGTCAACCTCTGTCACACATGTGTAACAATTTGGATAATGGAATTCTGTAACTTATCTGAAAAAGGTGCCAAATGCGTGGAAGGGAAGTATACCCTGGGCTGAATTTTCCAGCTTTCATGTTAAGCGGTTACTTAAAAGTCTGCATTTTAAAGTCCATGCGTGTTTGACGCCATGAAACCTGGGGGACCAAAACATACAAAGCAGTGATTGAGACATATTGAACGTCACCGCCGCCCTGAGAAGTGTATGCTGCATTTTCAGCTTATCAAATCTACAACCAATATATTACTGGCATCAGGTACACAACACATTTTAGATAACCATATATCTCATTAAAATACTGCCTTTATTCACCCACTTTGAATCAAAAGTCAATAGAAATAATTCATTGTTAATGGTATCATAAATTAAGAGTAATTTCAAGCTTTACAAACTAGATTTCATCCAACAATGGAATTGCTTTTACCAACTCATAAAAAAAAAAAGAAGGGTGAAGTGTTTCCATAATATTGGTGATAGGATCACTTTGAGCAGTACAGAAAGGTAGTGGTCAAATAAGGACAGAAATGAGCTTTTATATTTATTTGTGTTCCATTTCAGTATTTTTGCATATTACATAATAAAATCTCCAAGGTGAGATTATGTGGCATGGAAAAACAGACAGTCCCTGCATGATCTGGCAATTTTAAAAATATTTTTTTTCTGAGAATAGTGTGTGTTCAGATGCGTGCATGTTCCATGCAGTCCACGGAATTATTGTTTTCAGTAACACTGGTGAGATTCTGGGGTTGTATCCAACTCCCCACCAAAGTTTATTCCAAATTTCACTTCGTTAAATAGGAAGATAATCAGTCTCTGTGACAAATTAGATTTGTTTTGTTGCACGTGTGCTTAGGCTTATTTATCTGCTCAGGTATTCCAGGTACCTTGTCTACATGGAATAAACATATCAAGGACATGGAGATACACGGAGATAAGGAGTGAAAAAGTTTTATAAAAATCACAGGGTTTCTAAAAGAAACATCAAGGTTTAGTTCAACTTTTCTAAGCATAAGAATTATCAAACACAAAGTAGCTGTTACATTTGGGATCAAACTTACTTTGTATTGACCCTAAGTTATCCATAACTTACAGAAGTTATCTGGAAAAATGTGATACCAAGCCATGCAGAAATACTAATGTTAGTAAGCTGCTTTATAGCAGCTTAGCACAATTTTCTTCTAAGTTACATAAATTAAAGAAGCTGTGGCATTCTGTGTGCTGCTACGGAACTTTCAGCTTAGCAAGCTACTGAGCACAACATTAGAGATACTTCCAGTAGCCAGTATGTGAACTTAAAATCCATGTAAAAGTAAAAATTATTGTGCTTTTTTAATAGAAAATAAACACTAGGGTGGTACACCACACAAAATCCTCAGAAAGGGCAAAACAAAACAAGAACAGAATGGCACCAGCTGTTACTCTGCATAATTTAAGGTATAATAGTAATATAAGTAAGGATTTTTTTCAAGACAAAATTATTTGAATTTCATGAACATGACATATTTGAAACAGGGCTGACAAGCAGTCTAGAATACTAGATGATGGATTGCTGAGAAACATAATTTTCACTTTAAGAGAACTACGGCATGCACATAATTCTATCCCCCAGTGCTTTGCTGTAGCAGCAAATTTAGTCCAAAACTACAGCCTTGAGAATCTGAATACAAATCTATCACCATAACTGGAATGAGTGCTTCATTTGAAAGGTAAGGATTCTCTCTGCATATTAATTTGTACAGAAATGCATAGTACCGCTGCATGGACTCTGGCCAGCACGCGTCCAGCAAAACGGCTGTTCTTGGTCCAGATGAAGTCAAAGGCAGTGTTTTCTTTGACTTCACTTGAGGCACAAAAAGGCCAATAAGTACCCAAATAGTACT
Organism: Limosa lapponica baueri; assembly: GCA_002844005.1. Lineage (NCBI taxonomy): Eukaryota > Metazoa > Chordata > Aves > Charadriiformes > Scolopacidae > Limosa > Limosa lapponica. Next base: position 985,386 of record KZ505711.1, read on the forward strand.
TTATTAAAATGACATGCATGCTTTCTAGTAGTGCCAGTTATTCCTGTCCATTTAAGGGAAAAATTGGTAACACAGCTTTAGCACCTTGTAATTACTAATGAACACTCTGCTATATGTGTATTTTGCTCATCCCTGTAAAAAACCTAACACATGAAAAAGTGTTTCTTCCAGAAAAGCGAAACTTATTAAGTCAAGTTAAAATAAAGTGAAATAAGATAGCGGACTTTCTTGGGCTATTCCAAAGAAAAAGCTATTTGAGCTCTGAC
>KZ505711.1:1008584-1045017 GCA_002844005.1 Limosa lapponica baueri
AGTTAAAAAATAAATCCTTTCTTTCTACTGTATACTGTAAGAGCCCTACCCTCTCCTGCTTCCCCCCAAAATACCCGATAACAAACTTGAGACTTTTAGTAGGAAAAAAAAAAGTTTCAGACTTTTAGTAGAAAGGAAAAAAAATATGTTTGAGACTTTTAGTAGGAAAGAGAAAAAAAAATATGTCTCCAGAATACAATGTACCATAGGTAAAGAAATGGAATGACAAAGGATGCTATAGGCCTCTGCACTGGAAAAGGAACTGGTCAAGTGAAAATGCCCAGGGAACCTTTGAAAGTGAATACCTCACATGGAACACAGGAAATCAAAATTTTTCCATCAGTCGCTGATAGCCACAGTGAAAGGTTCCACTAGACGAAAACATAATGGTCAGTTTTATCTCATAAACCTAAGAAAATCTTGACTAGATAAAAATGAGAACCCTCCAAGATGTTAAGCACATCAGTGTGTTTGTAGCGATTCCTGATGCTTGAAAGAAAGACAAACACAGATAATTTATCAAAACACAATTATGCACCAAGAAAAAGTAGAAAAACCAAGGCAAACTACCCCATTATGGTATATATAGATAGGATGGAAGTGGGAGCCAGCTTGTAGCACAGGTAATGCCTGTGCTGGCAGTTTGGAATAACCATTGAAGAAAACAAAGGGTTTAGAATCAAACAACAAGCTATCAAACTCCATCTCACGTCTTGACAACAAACTATGCACAAAAGCAGCAGAGACTTAGGCACCGGCTATCTGCACCCCGCCGTGCAAACTGTCTACAGAACAGCTACAGACCCCTAGGCTACAAGGGGAAGAAGGAACTTGACCAGAATGCAAGAACTCCGAAGGCATTCGCTGCTGTTCCATGTGGATGACTGGGTGAAACACATGAACAGAGGTTTCAGCTTCTGCCCAACAACGCCTGTAGACAGATCTCACATTTCAGAGCCACCAGCTAAACCATGTTCACCCGCAAGAGTGTCAAATCTATACACATGACTCATCCCTTGCAGCCACTGCTGTGATCACAAAACTTGGGTTCTTCCCCAAAGCCACGAGCAAACCTTGGAATGCTGTTGCTCTAACACTCCACTTCTGGTATGCAAACAGTTTCTCTAGCAACATGTATGGAACACCTCCTTCCACTTAATCTCAAAAGGATTACCATTGCTGCTTTAGCCCCAGTGAGAGAAGCCCACTACAGAGATCTTAAGACATATAGTTCAGACCCTCACAACAGCATAGACTGAAGGTCTTGGAGTTTGCAAACTGCAGAATTTGATTTTCTGATATTCTTGTATGTTGGTTATTTAATTTACAGTGTAAGAAAGTGCACTTTAAGAGAGATTCAACAGTTTATACAGCACAATTCTAGGACAACATGTAAATAGTAAGGTACAGGTGTTTCATATTTTGGTAACCTAACCACAGTATTATACTTTCACTTTGGAATTTGTTCTTGAAGCATAAGATGCTATTGTCCTAAAATAACTTACCACACTTCTTCTGAAGCTTACAATCTTCAGACAGAAGGAGGAAAATGAATCACGTCCTTCTTCGGTGTGTATCAGCCAGACTAATGAAAAATACCCTCAGAGGCAGGTTAATTTAAATCTTGTGCTGAATGGAAGGGATAGCATGAATAGCATGAATCCCACGCCATTTGTTGCACTGGCTGAACATGCTGTAATTTTAGCTGTCAGGTGGTAAAACTAAACCTTAGTTGGTCATTTCTTCACACATATGGGTACATTGAGAATAAATTCTCTGTGTATGCTTTTTGTGTGACACTGGAGGATGTGATATACACAGCCTGTGTCACTTAAAGAAGATGGGTACTGGAGGAACTTGCAAAATGACCTCTACCACTCTACCAGAATGGCATTTGGGATAACTTTAAGATTTGTTTCACTAACAAAAGGTCTACTAAACAGAACGTACTTAGTGCCGAACTCGAACATTTGTTTATTGATGCCCTGTTTTAGGCTAATATCACATAAATGCATTTATTCTGTTATTGTAAAGCTCCCGGTAAGGCTTACTGTTTCCACTAGAGCCTTTATGATTCTGAATTTTCCAAAAGTTAGTATTTTCAACCTACTACATTAATATTTCCAGGGAATATCAAAAAAGTAAAAATCACGTTGCCCATGCAATGCATGATTAGGAACTTAACTGACAAGCAGTATATGCAGTTCAAGAGAGTTTTTTCAAACGTCAAATTAATCATTACTTGTGTTCCTTCTTTTCAGACATACAAACCCAAATTACACTTTGTAAATATGGATGGATTACTGTGCTATTTATCTGAAATGGATTCATAACATTCTGGAATATTACACTACTTTTGATATGAAACCACCCATTCCTCTGTTAGAACACACTTTTAATGCATGCCAGGCAAGTCAATTAACCTCGGACCCTCTGACATTCAAAATCTTCTACATTTCAGAATAATTTCCTGCCTATTCTGCACCTACATGGATTATTAAAACAAGCCACACACTTCAAAGAAAAGCGCTACTTAAGATAAAATGCCCTAAAAACCACTGATAACATAAAAACTTTAACAGTGACTTAGCTTTTACTATTTAATCACTTAGGGTCCAAGTGAGCTTCATTATAGAGGTGAAACAAAAGGGCTCATCACACAAATCCAACCTAATCTAAATCATGACCTGTCCTAGCCATCACAATTCAACCTGCAATATTTTTAAAGTTCAAACTGATTCGAGCAAGAAATGAAGTTTACTTTCTCTGTTGCCAAGTTGCTGTCCTTTCTGTGCCTGAACAGCAGACTCCAGTTACATCTCAAGGACTTGAGGCAGGTAGATGCCTGATCTTACTCTTCTGCTCAGTTAAACTTCTCTTTCCCCGAGTAACCCTGGAAAATGTATTCTTCCTGTCATTTTGACTGTTAATTTACTTGTCCACCATGCAGTCTTGCTCTTCGTGGAACTTCCTGAGAGTTCTTCAGATTTGTGAAAAAATCACAGAAGAGCCGAGTACCTAGCAAGGGAGCCCAGAGACACTTCTTTCAGAAATAAGCATTAGGAAACGTGAAGATATAGAAGTAGTGTACACAAAAAAAAAAACAGATGATATTTTTCTAAGCATCTCCTTCAGGCTTTCAGGACCTCAAGACAAAGACGTTACAGATTTAACTAGAATCGCAACATTAGGCTCCCTTCAGTGTATGCAGAATAATGTAAGTAGTGCAGACCATAAAGAAATGTTACATTAAAGCCTATCTTTTATTATTCTATAAATAGTTCTAAAGCGAAAATAATAGGGCTGGAAGGAAGAAAATATGTTAAGCAAAGACAAAACATGCACTTTGAGAAGCTCCTTTACTACACAATTTCTTCTTTATTATTTAATTTTTTGGTGAGCAAGAGTATATATATATAAAATAATAAGAAGAATGAGCCATCAGCACCTCCTAAGTCACACTGATTTCAGCAGGACAAGTGCTATAATAAACACTATCAGGCATTCAGAGCACAAAGCTTCCATTTTTTAAGCAACCACTTATTGTCCATCTTACCATTGTTGGAAAATACTGAAAATTTGCGTGCTTTGATCAGATACTTTAGACAAAAGCAGTAACAATAATTTTAATATGTATTTATACCATGGCTAAAGATTACAGTAATTCTCTTGAATAGCAATTCGGAGGAAAAATGATTCCTCAGTTAAAACCATATGATCTGAAGAAATGATAGAATCATTATTACTTCTTTTTAACTTTGCCTAATCATGTACAAAGGGTGATAATATTCATGGACTGAATTCTGAATAACCTGAGAAGCTTGTCCAGGTTCAGCAGGAGAATTCAGTTTTTCCACAAAGCCTTTTCAGGCATTGAACAAGACAACATTCAAAGACACAATTTTCAGAGTGTATCTTCTATGGAGTACACTCAATGGCTATTTTCTGCAGTATTTTTAATAAAAGAGAGTTTTCCACAATGGGAAACGGTACACTGATATGTGTGTGTAGACAAGATAGCGTTTCCTGAATACAATTTGAACTTGAGTCACAAAACACTTATCTCCATTCATTTCTGTTAAATCTGCACATATGGACAGATACAGAATTCTGGAAATTAATCTGACGTCTACATTATATGTTACGTTTGTACCCTAAGAAGTAGATTGGAAATCAATAGGGGTTCAGTCAGAAGGAACAGACTCTGCATAAAACAGAGTATGATACTGCATTTATGAGATTCGGTTTAGTATTCACTAGAATTTTGGAACACATTTTCACTTGACAAATGGCCAAGGTATATACCTGAGAAAAAGACTAGTTAGTTAAATGTAGTCACCTACTAGCTTGAATAAGCATGTGGAAGTCACCATTTCAAAAAAGTTAATTATTGTTAAGTGTACTTAATTTCAGCTTATTCAATGGGGTGTTTACACTGCACTGAAAACAGTTCTTAAGACTTTCACACCTAGATTGGAACAATTGTGTCTATTTAAAATCAAGTGTGACTGTGGTCAGCAAAGTGACTATACAAAAATGGCACCTTCCAACGGCCTTACTCCCGGTCTGCACTGAGTCACAGCTGCTTCTCCTTCTTCTGTTTTTCTGTGATTAAAATATAATTTTTACCACTTTTAATTCCTGGTAGTTGTATAGAATCAACACAGCTGTGGGAGAATGAGCTGGATACTTTTCCTTTTATATAAGACAAGCAGATTTATTAGCTAACCTCTGATTCTTTAATCTTTATTATCTGTGATATGGTGTGATCAGAAAAAAAAACAGCTTTACTTTTAGAACACAGGTTAGGTTTTCAGGACTGGCTACACTGAAGCCCCTCAAAAGAACAAATGCAATATAGAAAATCTAAGAGACAATGAAAAACACAACCTTCATTGCACTACAGTTATAGCCACTTAAAAGTCATATTTTAAAGTGCTTTCCCACATAAGATCTGTTGAAAAAAATCACTAGTATTTGGTATCTTGAGTGTTTGATTACTGGACTAATCTAAAATGCATGTTTGATTAAATAAACCAGTAATATTTCATCTATTCTTTTAAATCTCTGAAACAATGACCCAAGAAGAATGGAATTAAGATTTCATTTTTCTACCCTTTTAAGATTTCACTTTCTACTTGAGGAAAGTCAGATCACTTACTGAAATATCCCAGATAATTTCAAAACATTCTGGAAAATAGATGTTGACATAAAGAGGACTTGACTATATAAAACATTTAAAATAATATAACCTACAAAGAAGAATGAACCGGTATTTTGACTGTCTTTTCAAGAAACACAACAGGTACGAAATGCAACTAAAAAAGGCTGAGAATAATACCTATTAGTTGTCTATAAGATAAGAGTTAGTAAAAAAGGGCATTTGATTTACGAGGCAGGAATACCTTGAGCATTGATAAAGAATGCAAACAAGGAAACTGGGTCCAATTCCCTTCTGAAACCAATGACCAGTGACTTAGCTTCACATGTCTTGGTTTTACAGTTTAAGCAAAGCCGAGCAAAAAACCAGTGCTAATTGACACTGCGCTGCAAAATGGAGTGATCTAACACCTGAATACCTAAGCAGACATGCCAGATTGTGTAGCATTAAATTACATCTGGGCAAATGAATACCCAATTGACAGTGCTGTACACATAAAATGCCCTGAAAATGAACATTTTGCAAACAACATACAAGATTTGCACTGAGACAGATAGCGACTAAAAGAAACAGGACCTAAGCCTGTTTGTATCCCAAACAGTGTGCACAAAACTATGTCATACAAATAGGTTGAGACACAATGGCTGAAAAAGCCATGAGACCTCACTAATGACACCCCTTTCTTCATGATCCTATATGCTGATGGCTTGGTTTCTGCTCCCAGACTAGCTACGCTCCCCTGTAATACAATAGGCAAACTTCCCTGTCTGCAAGAGGTGTCTTTACAGAGGTACTAGTCCAGTCCTTATGCATCTTTTTAAAAAGATTTCACACCTTCTGATGAAAAATGGTGTACATGCTAGGTATTACATCTATTAATTGCATTACAATATAGGAACCCACACATTGGCCGGGAGAGCTGGTTATTACCCGTCAGACCACTTCTGCTGCACTGCTTTGTGCTCTGGTATGTACAAGACACTCCTGAGTGTGTGTGCCTGTGAATATATGCATGAGAGAGAGGGACAGAAAGAGAAAGGCAGAATGACTATGCGCGTAATAGATCTCAATGAAAACAAGAACTAAATCAATCTGGGTTGCCAAGAGAGCTAATATTCTATTGTGATCAAAATAATGCCAAAGGAAATAGAGAGGTCAAGCAGCAGCAGCAAAAAATTCATCATCAGTCAGGGTATGAAGATCAAAAATAAACTCTTAAGAATATTGTTTCACAGTGCAGAAGACAGGGTCCAGCCTGAGTGGAAGCCAAGAGAACTTCTTTGAAAGATATTGCCACATTTGCAATGTGTTACAATCACTAAAATAAAAAAAAAAGAATGATGATTGAATATTAGCTGGCAACATGCTGGATCTTCTATTGGTAACAGATTTTTTTCTTAAAATCTGGACTGATAATTGTTTTACTTTGTGGCATTATTAAGAAGTTCTCTACCATCAAAGAAAGATTAACAATGTGAGAACCCAAAGGGATTAGAGAATCAAGAAAAACTGTAACTGTTTAGACCAAAGATTTGGCAAGACATAATAGTGCCTTGAGGTGTTGGAGCATAAAATGCTGAAAGTATTTGTAGCTTGAGGATTGTGACAGGCTCAGGATTTGGAATTACAGAATTGTTAGTGTTGGCAGCTTCGTTAGAGGGCAGCTGACTCACAATGATCTTAATTTTGTTCTCAAAGTGGGATGTGAACAGTTCACAAAGTTCTGTTGATGGAGGAAGAGCCAGATTAGACAGCTTCCCTGCAATAAAAAGTTACAAGAGAGTAGGGCAGTCTGCCCGTTCAGCAATTAAGTTGGAATAATAAGCAGATCTGGCTTGTTTCAAAACATCTCTTTACACATTTATATGGTCCAAACTTGTAAGTGTACATGCAGTCAAGAAGTCCTCAAACAGCATTTAACTTGCAGCCCAGAACATTCACTTTTGAGTACATCTGCCAAAAAGAAGTCTACTGAAGTGGTATGGCCTTTAGGACATTATGAGGGTGGTGCAGCTATTATATATTTAGGAGAAAATCTGGAACTTCCTGAAGCAATCAGTAGTGTAACAGGAAGCTGCGTTTGTCTGGCAAACAATTGTGTTTAGTTAAAAATGAACACAAAGGTAAGGTATCACAAACTTTATTTAAGTTTCACTCAGACTTTATTCCATTAAGAGTTTTTTTTTAATTTGGCCAAGAATAAATCGTAGGAAGAAATAAAAATAAATAGTGGCAATTAACACCTCCTTCACATTTTTTATCTACAAAACCTCTTATCAATATCACTAACATAGCAGAAGACTATCCTCTGGATGAAGAAACCAAGCCAGTGAAAAAAATAGGTCTTGATCCTACATGGACTAAGTACGGGTTTAGACTTCATACTTGAAAATATATTCTTTGAAATCAATGCAACAACCATCAGGTGAACAGCTAAACGTATGTGCAGTATTTGGGGGCTTTTGTTATTTGTCCCAGGACACAAACAAAATTGTTATGAAACAGAATTAGGACACTGGAATCTCCCATTCTCTCTCCCCCTCTGCCTTTTACAGCCAACCGCAAATAGAGATTGCACTGTCACATTTCATTCCCAGCAGCTGAAGAACAGATGACTTTATAAAGCACTGTCCGCACCTCTGGCACTTCTGAGGTGACAACCTGTGTCAGAACAGCTTTATTTGTATTATTTTCCTTCAAGTGGGCTGTCTCAAAAGTTGCTTAACTGATGTTAGTGGAGTCTTAAACTTTAAAGATAAAAGGGATGAGAGTTATGAAGTATGAGGGGAAAATCAGACATGCTGAAAGAGTATCTGCAGTGAGCTCAACAATAAGGTGGGGGCAGTGATGGAATTAAAAAAAAAAAAAAAAAGTTAACCTGACTTAGAGAAGGCACAGAGAGAAGGTTCCTGCACCATACAAGAAGCAGGCTAGTGCCTAGACAAGAAACATGAGTGGGAAAAAAAACTTGGTGCAATGCCTTAAAATGTTACCGTTGCTGGTAGTGTAGGACTGACGCAGACCGACAACACAGGAAAATGGATTTACTTTATCCCGTGGCTGCACCTTCTATGGCATGCCTGTTCCAAGCAGCTCATGATCTCAACTGATCTTTCAGGAAGTCCCACAAAGACGTACGAGTTGATTCAGACTATGGAAAGCCTTGGAGGCATGTTCTGTAGAGGAATCCTGTGCTGTCAGAGGACACCATACAACCTGAAACTTTAACATTCACAGTGATTTTTGACTCTGTGCTACAACTACAGCCCTCTTTCTATCATGGTATTGAAATAACCAGAAAGCTTAAACCTGGAAAACAAATTCAAACAGCAATCCACACACCATCATAAAACATAACAGAAATTGTTCCAACGCAGCAGGAGTGCTTCTCTATCACAAGGGGCAGGAGTCTGGGAGGCAAGACCCAATCATCCTAGATATTCTTCAGTTATCCCTGCTTGTTGTATGAAGTATGTAGTGTGTACATGCAATAACAATTCACAATGAACTGGTGGCATTCATCTAGAGAGGATGGAGCACAAAGACCACAGCTTCATCTAAAAGCCTGAGAAAAACTGTGCAGTGGTCTTATGCAATTGCAACTGGTGGTAGCCACAGTCCTGCAGCATTCCGACTATTTATTTTATGAATTTTACAGTGGAAAGTCATTCAGGGGAAAGTGGTCCAGAAATGAATTGATTTCCTTTGCCTGTGCCCTTAAATTTGATGAACAGAGCCTTTGGTAAAGCTACTGAAAGTCCTTTTCGTGGCAGCTAGATCATGGAGTACAATGTTGTTCTTGGAGCTAACTCTGAGAACAGGATATTTGAGGGGTTAACTACATATTGCAAAATATTTCCTAAATTGACTCCACATTCATATAGGTTTTGCCTCATTTCTCTTATGCTTTTTCCGTATTAATTACTAGCAGAGAATTCTTCAGTTACTTCTGCATGATGAAGAAGAGGATAACATGTTGCTGTTTGTTCTATTTTAGGAAACAGAGCAATTTGCTTCACCCTCGATGGCTTCAGTGTTTATTTTTGTAAGATTAAAGACAGAGTGCATATGGCAGTAATTCTGGTATTTCTTCTTGTGGATGAATCACACAGAACAGTTGGGCACACTGGGAAATCATACAACTGCGTATTTTATCATCAGAAAGTGTTGTAAGCAGTAAGTGAGAGAAGTACAAACTCTCAGTAAAAACATGAGGCTAATAGAATCATGGAACATTTGAGGTTAGAAGAGACAGCTGGAGGTCATCTTGTCCAACCCCCTGCTCAAGCAGGGACACCTACGGTAGGTTGCCCAGGACCATGGTCAGGCAGCTTTTGCGTATCTCATAGGAGGGAGACTCCACCACCTCCCCTGAGCAACCTGTGCCAGTCCTTGGTCACTCTCATAGTGAAAAAATACTTTCTGATGTTCAGAGGAAGCCTCCCGTGTTTCAGTTTGTGCCCGTTGCTTCTGGTCCTGCCACTGGGCACCACTGAAAAGAACCTGGCTCCATCCTCTTTGCACTCTCTCTTTAGGTATTTATATACACTGGTGATCCCCCTGAGCCTTCTCTTCTCCAGGCTGAGCAGTCCCAGATCTCTCAGTCTTCCTTCATGGGAGAGATGCTCCAGTCCCTTCATCCCTTTGTGGCCCATTGCTAGACTCTCTGGTATGTCCATGTCTCTTGTACTGGGGAGTCCTGAACTGGGGTCCCATCATCCACTCCAGCATTAAAACTACATTAAATAAAAACTTTAAAAATTAAAATTATGCCAAATTGTAGCTGGTTTTCCTGATTTGGTGTGTCAATTAATAAACAAAAATTAATAATGTAACCTTCAGTGATGCTTCAGGGAAGAGTTCTGAGGAAAAAACCAGAGCAGCAAGAAAACTGTTAGCAAGAATTGTGCATGTATGAGCACGGCTGTATGCTCTACCTGAATTTTTGATCAAAACAAAACCAACAGCATCATTTAACACCTAGATAACCTTTTTCTCTCAGTTGTGTGAGGAAGAGGAATTCCTATTCCATTCAAAAAGCCCATTGCAGTCAACCCTGCTCTGTAGGCCTAACGTGGCACCGGAGGCAGTAGAAAAGCAGGCAAAAGGAAGCCGACAACTGCACGGGAGTGCAAGGTGGGCAAGTCATCACCAGAATCTGCAACAATCCTGAGAGGAACTATGTTGTTGAATTAGGCAATTGTCATTGCAATACAAAAGCATTTACATACCTGTTGAGTGGAAAGGAAATAGGTACGAAGAGGTCCAACAGACTATGAAATCCTAGAACTGAGTCTGTCCTAGATGGCTACCTGCTATTTTTTAGGGTGCATCTTCATGTTCTGTTTAATCTTACATAACAGTAGGCACCTCTCACTGTCTCACTTTTCTACCCTCTGTCTTTCCTTCACCAATGTAAGACTGGATCTATTAATTATGCCCCATCTATTAATCATATGCCCTATCCCTTGAAACATTCAAGGTCATGTTGGACAGGGCTCTTAGCAATGTGATCGAGTTGACAATGTCCCTGCTCATTGCAGGGGGGTTGGACTAGATGACCTTTAATGGTCCCTTTCAACCCAAACCATTCTATGATTCCATGATTATGAGGCTTTAGAGTCTGTTCTCATTCATTGACCCACCAGATAGCTAGTCTACAAAAATGAAGGGTATGTTCTCTATCAGATCAGCAGGTTTATCTGACTCAATGCATAGCTGTATGACTACTTCATATGACATAAAGGACTGGATAGAGCTTGCCACTTGCAATGCACAGGAAGAGAGAAGAAAGAACCGGATCATCTCTTTTTGGCAATAGCTGGCAATTAAGTCAGATTAGGTGCAACACAAAAGGGCATCGTCACAGTGCAATAAATAAAGTTTCTGAATCTGGCTCATCCTGTTGCACCTGTAAGGACTGCCATCAGTTTGGTTTTTTATACCACATCACAGACACTTCTCCCCACAGTCAGACTTCTTGCTGGTGGTAGCATCTCATGGGTTATGTGCTAGGCCCCGTGCCATCTCCTGTTCTTACACACATACCAGTTCCCCCTTTCTAGGACTGGAGAAAACGCTCTGAAGAAAAGAAGATTAAGGAGTGCAGGCTATGAAACAATGAAAATAACATGTAGCTCCAGTTACAGAGAAAGAAGATAATCTTCTCATCAATGTTATTCATTGCCTGGTCCTTAATAACATACAGTAACAGTATAACAACAATATAATAACAATACAGTAAGTGTAAAATGGATGGCTAGTATTATCATTAGTGAGCGAGTACTCAGACTCAGTAACTCAGACTTGTTACCTTTTCCTCTCTAATTCTATCTACTGCAGAGACCTTCTGTGGAAAAGTTTTCTGAGTAACTGTGAGTAAACACAAAAGGTCTTGATCCAATGGCCCTTCTGCTTCCCCTGCAATTTAATGGGAAATGCTCCTTTGATGGCCTTTGGATGTGATGCTAAAATCACAGCCTCATAACTGCAGATATGTTAAAGCTACACGATAGGCTGATGAAACTACGAAAACTTTTGGGAACTCCCATCCCTGCTGAATAATCATGGTTCTTGGCCCCTAGATATTACATTTGGGAAAGGAAAGGGGGTCAGTAAAAGCAGCTGAACTCCAAAACCAGCTCCCTATCTACAGTACTCACCTCTCAGGCTACTGTTCTGCCATGCTGAGATAAAAGCATGATAGCTCTGTTATTAGTTTTCAGGTGCCTCTTGACTGGCAACTTCTGAAACATCTACTTCAGTCCTGCAGAAAAATAATCCTTCGGTCTCCAAAAAGTATTCCAGTCTAACTGAAGCCATTTACCCTCATTTGTCTATTTTTTTCTCAAAGTCCAAGATTGCTACTCCTGTTTCCTATGGCGTTGAACCAAGGCAGGAAAACTGAATCAAATAACAATTAAAATAATGGAAATACGCAATCTATAACTACATTCACAAAAAAAAGGTTATATCTACATGATTCATACCCGTAGTTCTTGAAAATAAAAAGTATATTAATCCTTGGAGCTTTTTGAACCTGTTTCTTCCTAAAACAAAGAACCCCAGCTGCATCTTGCCAACTAGAATTTGAGTAAACACTGCCTTTAAGTCATTCCTCCTAATCCTGACTCCTTTCAGAGTCAATGGTGGTAGCCACTAGCACTATCTGTTGTTACTGGGAAACTTTTCTTTTGCCTTCAAGTGAAAAAGGAATCACAAGGCAAGACTGAATATACATATTTCTGAGTGTAGTTCGGCCTTGTTCTTATTACTTTCTTCAGTCTATCTCTTTCTTTTTGCACTGCTGGGATTTCTTGGAAAAAAGGCATACAAAATAAACACGAACTGCTTGTCTTTTCACTGATTCTTCTCTTCATAATTACACCCTTCTTTCCATCTTCTCTTCATAATTGCACCCTTATTTCCAGGATAGACTAGATTAAGGCTGTTCTCCAAGTCCTACTGAATTTACCCCACTGATCATGAGATGGGATGTAGTCTCTAAGTACACAAGAATTGATGTAGTTGAAAATAGTCTTTCCTGTTGTGGTGATACTAGTCTATACTAAGTTGCCACACAGGTCTTGACATCAGACTTTTACTCCTGATTTAAGGCTTCCTGAAGTAAATGGCAGCTTTGATGACACCTGAAGTCAGGCCAGGCACTCACCACTTCCATTAGTCCACTCACTCTACACCCATGTGCACTTTTTTTAGACAATTTTTTTGAGAGCTTCTTGCAGCACTTTCCAGGCTGGAATGCAAAATTCTGAGGCTGTTTTGAAAGCCAAACCCTCAAAATACTAAACTCTCTCTTCAACTGCCAATATTTTTATGAGAGAAATGGAACTGCCACTGCAGCTACTGAGCTTTTTTAAGTAGTTGGGTCTGGTCAGAGACGGCTGTGACGGAACGCGAAGCCTTTTTCCTGCTCCTCAGTCACAGAGTCCTCTTACATGGATTATACTAATTTTTCCTTCTTCAGGACTGGCAGCTGCCAACAACTAGGGTCTGCTACCTTTTAATGTTTGTAGGGATAATGTTCCTAATAATACATCCCCCAGCTCATGAACTATAGCTATCTATAATCACGTGTGATCATTTCTCATTTCCCTGAGAAGGGAGATGTAGCCATTTTCTTTGGAAAGACAGTGGAGTATCTAAAAGACCTCTTCTTCCCGCCCCAAGCCAATTTTGAAAAAAGTTCCTCGGGAAGCCCAGGGTTCTGTTAAAAACCAGTTCTATTATTCTGAAATATGATGCCTTCCAAACACATCTGTTACTCAGAAAACAAAATACAGATAATGTGCAACAGGTTAGTGGACTACAATTTTAGAATCAAGCACATAATTTAACTAATTTCAACCATTTATCCAGAATCCCGAGCATGTGCTCAGTCTTATAGCCATTACCTGCATGATATTACCAATAGCACATGATATTACTGACAGCGGCTGCGATTCCCATGCCCAAAGCTTGCTTTTTTTTTTTTTTTTTTCCCCCTCCAAGGCATCACTTCAACTTCTGTAGCTCTGAATGCCTGGAAAGATCCTTTGAAAATATACTTTCTATTAAATTTTCTTGTTTTGCTGACATTACTGCTAGATAGATACAGAAAGGAAACTTAGCAGGTGGAAAAGCACAGATTTAGGGAAGGACAACTCATTTCTACGTCATTCAACTCACTCAGGCAGTTCATGACTTTGAAGATGATCCTGTTGGAAAAGTAGATGCAAAGCTGGGTATGAGCTCAGTGACTGATGGGCTCCTAATAGCCTCAGCCAACCAGCTTCAACTGAAGCACCTGAGATTTATTTAAGATCTTAACAAAATTCACTGTTTGCTTCATCAGGTCCTTGCCCAGCAGGGAGAGACAAAGTTCCCAGGCAAGATAAATGTTAAATAAGGCATTTGTGGATAGTGACACTAGCTGGTTATCCAATTTCAGACAGGATGCCAAGGCTTCACAAAGTGACACAGAGGTCTGTATGCTGCTGGAAACAGTGTCTCAGACAGGTATTCAGAGCATCATCTCCTAGCACAATTTTGACCTTGCTGTGATTCAGGATGAGCTAGTTCCACTTGATTTCTTGTCAGCATCCTGATGTCTTAATAGCAGACGCAATAGCATCCACTGGAAGATAAAGACACAGTTGTCATCGTACTGCTGGGAGCTGCTCCAGTGAGGACTTGTCACTTACTACCCCAAAGATAACTTCTGAAAAATACAGATGGGGCCTGCAACTGATCTCTGTGTAGCAATGAGGTAGTGATGTAAGTCACTGTGCAGGCAGATGAGCTACAATTTTTTGTGTATCTTTGAAAAGTCTGTGGGAAGGGAAGAGAAGGGAAAGACAGGAAATCTGAAGCCTTAACTTCGTGTTTATCCCAGTCTGCCAACTTGTGCCTGTCTTTTTAGCTGTCCCTCACAGATGACCTGCTCCTGTCGCAGCTTTCACAGGTGGTGTGGTTTGGGCTGGATCAGCCAATGATGAGACAACAGATGCTCTCCCCCCACCTCCCGCTCCAAGTAAAGGAAGAGGAGAGATAAAGAGATTTACAAGTTTAGAAGGAACTAAACTACTTTAATGAAATATTAATAATAGAGTGAAAAGGAAATAATGAAATAGATACAATATATACAAAACTGTATCAGGCTCCCAGGATGACGTCTCTGGCAGGCACCGGGGAAGTCCTAGACTGGACTCAGTGACGGAAGATGGATTATGGATCTGGAGTCAGGAACGCACAGATCAGGATTACAGGCAGACAAACAGAAAGGGTCGTCCTTGGATGTCCGCCATTGAAGAAAGATGGTTGACCCTTTGTTCCCTCAGCTTTTATACTGAGCATGGGGCAGATGGGACGGAGTACCCTGTTGGTCAGTTTGGCGTCACCCGTCCTGTCCACTCCTCCACACAGGTGTGACCCCTCTACTCTTTTCTGTTTCTGACCCTCCAGCGGGGCAAATAACAAAATTAGCTGACCTTGGTTGTTACAGCAATAGGTGTAAGCAAGAGCCTCTCTGCATACTATTCCTTAGCATTAACTATAAACAGAGGTCTTACCACTCTGAGAATGAACAGTTTTCTCCACAATATGCTGTTAATTTCAGAGAGTTAGGAGGGGCTTAGCTAAGAAGTACAATTACTGAACAGAAAGTTGGTTCTGTTTTACCTCAAACCAGGACAACAGAGGAAT
Organism: Limosa lapponica baueri; assembly: GCA_002844005.1. Lineage (NCBI taxonomy): Eukaryota > Metazoa > Chordata > Aves > Charadriiformes > Scolopacidae > Limosa > Limosa lapponica. Next base: position 1,023,949 of record KZ505711.1, read on the forward strand.
TCTATCTAATGAATTCTTACGAAAGTCACGGTCATCTTATTTTCCTCTAGAAATCAGGATTGGGACACCTGACAATTTTGCTCATTGAGGTTATGGCTGAAATACGACTTGTGATAGTATCTGTAGTTATGGAGACCTATTCTAGGTCTGAGGGAAGAAGCATGAATCAAATCTCTATATTTGAATTGGTAAGAGGTTCAGACACAACTATGGATAAGCTTCATTTAATCAGATCATAGCTGTGAAATGTCTCGTCTACCATTCATACATTCTGGCAGAAAAGACCACATGTGGACGCTCTTAGTCTCACTAGAAGAAACATCCTTAGCCAAGTTGATCCTTACAGGCTGCCAAATGTCCAAATCCCACACTACCAAAAGTAAAAATCCTACTCAGACAGAAAATGCAATTAATGGGGAAGCATCACAGACAGAAGACAGATAGAAGAGAAGGTCAGCCAACAAGGACACCCCTGCTGGAAGGCTTCACCAACGCGCTGTTCATGTGCTCTTGAGTGTCCTGCTTTGACAGAGGCAAACACCAATTTGTACGAACTGAGTTTACACTGATGCTAAAGAGGCACAAAAAAAAAAGATCCAAGTTCTAATTTACATTTCAAACACTCGTTTTGCTTTTCTAAATGGTTTGAATCTAATTTCCTAATGACATTGTAATTTATGAACCATGTCATTAAAAGACAACACTTTAACTGTGGATGACATTGTTTATCCTCTAGGGGAACATTTGCTGCATTAGACATAATATACATAGCCAATGTGTTTATGAAATGAGTACCAATTTTGTCTTCACGTTCAAGAAGATTTACTGGTTCAAATTTACAGATTGGTGTCCTAAGTGTGAAAACAGTAGTTTGCGTGTCACATGATATATCAGTCTCCTTTTATAGCAATGTATGAGCACAACAGTTGTGAATAAACTTCGGATTTACAACACTACTGAGGTCTCCTACAAAGGGATACATATAAAGCTGTCACTTCTCTGGCTATGCTCTCTGAAGTTAGAGAATTTTGACACAGAACATTGCTAAATCTAAGAAAGTGCTGGCTTTTCTGTCAACTGGGAGAGAGACAGGGCATAGCCCCAAAAAGGAAAAACCTTTCCTGGAACTGAATTTTAAGTATTCACTATAATCCCTTGTCTTCAGCAGCAGCCACAACTGGCAGTCTTAGGGGTGACTTTTTTCTCACTTGTCAGGTTGATGGAAGGAAAGATGTGAAGGAAGAGATCTGTAAAAAGTGAGTTCCCTAGAAGCCTGCAGTGCCAATGAAATCATAAGAATGCTAATGTTTAAAGAAGCCTGAACATTTTGGAACAGAACAGTACATGGACTTTATCAATCTGATGTTTTAATGAGGAGAAAAATGCCACCACTAGTTTGCCAAGCCAAAATTTCTCTATTTCTAAGAATACCATTGACATATCCCTAGATACAATCAGAGAAACATCTGCTCTGTTTCTACTCTGCTGCTGCTCCTGCTAGAAACCAGGGCCATATTTTAAGATACATAAAAACTGACATAAAAATAAATCAGCTTCCAGGTAGCATTTGTGGGATTTGATTTAAAGCCACGGAAGTCTATTTTGAACTGAAAAACAATAATCAATGTAAGGCTTTTGGGCCTCTAATGAGGATTATCTAGGATTTAATGGATTAAATAATATAAATGGGATTCTGTGATCTGTTTGACCCTCCAAATCATTACTTTGTCAACCAAAACTCCCTGAGATGTGCCATCCAAAACATTATGTAATTAAGGTATGCTTTCAGACAGAGAGAAAATATGGCACCCAGCAAAGTATAAGCAACTTAAAGACTGAAGAAATAACAAACTTTTCAATGGTGTTACAATTACACTAAGCATTCCAGAATATAAAATACCATGTGAAGTCATATTTCTGAAAGCATTTCCCAGTAAAATGATATTAACAAATCTGATCCTTGAGCTCTTTATCCCATGTTCCTTTGCTTGCAGTCACAAGTTTAATTCCTTTCCGTAGAATCCTAGAATGGCTTGGGACGGAAGAGGTCTTTAAAGGTCATCTAGTCCAACCCTCCTGCAATGAGCAGGGACACCTTCAACTAGATCACGTTGATCAGAGACCTGCTCCATTTATTCACACCAATTTAAATTCCCCAGACTCTTTCCACTTTTTCTGACACTTTTCAATGCTTCGTATCAATAGGTGATAAAACCGAAAATCAGTAAAACACTTAACGGCAAGGTACTATGAACAAGTACTTACAGTTAATGCTTAGCAGTCTTTCTTCACAGGAAATACAGAGAACACAAATGGCAAGCAGAAAACATGTAATCAGCATCAGTTTCTGATGAATTAAATATTGAGACGTGACAGCAGTATGAGCAAATTGTCATTCCAGACAATTGCATTTCCATGCATTATGTATATTCTATGTATTTTGTAAGATGTACTTGTTTTAAAATTCTTTGTGTAGTCTTCAGGGCTTAGGGGGGTTGCTGACACTTTTAAAAAATCTTTGAAACACTACTCTTTTCCACTAGTTTAACCCTCTAAAGTCTAAAAACAGTACTGAAAAGCTCCCCCATGGCTGAAAGCTCCTTTCCCAAAAGTGAACAAGGTGTTTAAAATCCCCAGCTTTTCATGCCAGATGTCTTGGTTCTTCTTCTTTTGATAATGGGAATTCAATGTTAAGGTCCTTCAGGCACCTGTGAACATCTGACTTGTAAATATAAAGGGTCCTACTGCCATCAGTGCAGCTCTCCAAAACAGAGAATCAGAATTATTTCCAAATTATCTAGAATTGCTTTCTCAGAAATAACACACTCACATTACCATACATTACCAGCAGTACGAAAAAACCTATGATGAAATATACTGGTGACTGCTGTTAACACCTTACTGGACAAAAAAAATAGAATTTACAAAGCACTATAGAGTTGGATTTTTATAAAATAAATCACTTAGAATAGGGACAAAAAAAGTAGAATTACTGGACAAAAAAAGTAGAATTTACAAAGCACTATAGAGTTGGATTTTTATAAAATAAATCACTTAGAATAGGGAGAATTAACTTAGAATAGATAATGGAGAAGGAAAGAAAGAATAGCTTCAAAGACATTCATGTGAATGTTGCGAAACCCACACAATACCACTAAAATGTCAATACATGCTGAGTTATTGTATCATGCTAGTCAGGATACTGTTGTTTTTTTTCAAGTGTGAGAAACCATCATACCTTCCTAGATGCTGTGACACAGAAATTCTTAACAAGGATCACTGTACAGGAGTTTACATATAACTGACTGTAACACTGTTCAAATAAAAGATATTAAGGAAAAACACCAACTCTGTAGTACTTGCCTACAGCTGAGCATCTACTGCTCATCTTGTAAGCAGGACTAGAGGCCCGGCCTTTCCTAGATTCTTACTTAAACCTGGCAGAGTTCCTTTACCAGCTGCACACATTTAACATACAAAAATTTATACGAAATTTTTCATATAGACAAAGGATCATGGTATGTATTTCTCAGAAATTTGATCTCTCGTTGGCAACATCTCCAAGAAGAATATTACAGGTCTAATAAAATATTTGCTTTACTTTAGTGTGTATTTTCATAATGACCTGAAACATGCAACAAATAGGGTGGTACTTAAGTCAAATGTATGCAGGCAACTGCATATATGTAAGTATGAAATCTCTTTCAAAGTTAAAAGGAAATATGCAGGTGAAGAACTGGCCCCAGATCCTTGTAGGTAGCTTAAGAGATCTTTCTTACGTATTCTGTGAGATAGAAAATTTATTCATCTTTTCAGTAACACTGCATCTTAGTGATTAGAAACCTACTAGATAGATGCGGTCCTTGATGAGACACTATGTTTAGCATGGTAATAACAATGCTGAACTTCAGGGACACTGAAACTACACGTATCTGTTTCCTCTGTATCTTCTAAGCCATTTTTCCTGTACTAATAAGCTAACGTTGTACTTCTGTCAGCACAGCGGGCTCCAGAGTGAGTTGAAGAGAGAAATATCATTTATCCTCCCCTTTCACTCATCTTGAAACAAACCACCAACATATTTTTGTCCATTTAAAACCATCCTCAAAGCAGCCTTCTCCCTCATTCTAGATACTCAGGTCTTTTTTAAAATTACCACTTTCATATAAAAGCTCTCTAAACATCTGACCACTTTCTTTACGACTTGTAAAGGAAAAACTCTTGTACTTGTTCATTGGCCCTTTCTTCTTGAACAGCTGTAAACTCCTCTTTTCCTCTTGACTACTACAACCTTCTCTGGTACTTGGAAGGTGGGGAACAATCCCATCTGCATGCCTTCTCAATGCTGAGTATGTTAGTCATCTTCTGAGTGTCACTTCTATTCTACTACTGTTTACATCCTAAACAATTAATGAGCTTTCTCTGTTTCACTCCTCCTATTTCCTTCTTCTCCTACCTCCCCCTTGCTCAACCCCACCCCCAACAACCAGATTAGTAATAATTAAAAATCTCACACGGAAAGAGCAAAGCTGGATCAATTCTTCACCATAGTCATGTGATGGTATGTTGCTTCACAACTTTTTCAACTTCCCATTGGCGTTTTTAAGGAAGGAGTTCTCTCCTCTTTTAAGAGCCCAAAGCCACAGGTTGTATATCCTGATTTCCACCTTTGGGCATTATCAGGCTAGAAGTATCGATTACTGAAAATTATAAAGTTATTGACAAAAGCACACTTTTCAAACACCTAAGTACTTAGTGTGAATAGTTCCACGGAAGAGAGACCACAGCCATAGTTAAGGGATGTGCAAAAGAGTTTGGAGAACTACAATCTTTATTGTAAGTAATAATAATAATAAAAAAGCACATGATTTTAAGGTGCTACAAAAAACTTTGAAATTTTTTGCCTTGAAAACAAAGACTGACTTTGTGCTTCCTTACAGCTAGGCTCTACTATTAGTTTTTTTTTAATTTTCCCCTAAGGAATCTTATGCAACTGCAGACGGTATGAAAAACAGAATTCAAATGAATGACTATGTGCTAAATGCTCACTGCAGTGAGATGTGCAATTACAGATAGCTCTGATATCCTGTAAACAAATGTGCTCAAAGCAAAAATGGTTCTGGCTCCAGCTGCACTATTTTGAAAACACGTTGCTGGTATCACCTAAATAACTGCTTTGACCATTAGAGTGGAAAGGGTGACACTTCAAATTGTGTTTGGATACAAAATTTAAAAAGCTTAAGAACTATTCACCAAAAGGAAGACACTTATCCGGAGCACAGGGCACATTTATTTTGCATAAGTGCACCGGATGACAGGAGAAGTCTAAGCCATTTTACAAGTGATTTAATAGAAGAGACAGCACATATGATACACTCCATCTTTCTGAAGTCACATAAAGGAAAAGATAAAAAAACACAAACAAAACTCCCCATAAACGTCTTTCTTCATTATTCATGAAGGCCATATATAGTGACTTACAATTTGTGGACCTTAAGTTGTTTTTTTAAACTGTTGTCTCTTAGAATTATATGCAGTCACAATGGCCCTGATATTTTATAGCTTTTAACCATTTTATAATACAGACAACGCATAAGATGAAGTGGTGTCACTTCTTCGTCTTTATGGGATTAAAGTTTGGCTTTAAACATATGACTTTACTCTGTCAGTGATACATTAAAAACCCAAGACAAGTAACATGATGGCATTGTGAAACAATATGGACAAAGATCAAGCATGGGAAAGATGACACACATTCAGTGATTCAAGTTTGGAATCAAAAACTCATTTCCAAGTGAGGAAATAAAAATAAAAGCTCAGTTACAGCAGCCTTACAGAACACAGCGCTTACTCCAAGTTTTATCCTGGCAGCTGTCAAGCAGTTAACATTGATGAAAGTGTCTACAGAACCATAAAGCATTATTATTACCTATGTCATGCCCAGAATTCTTTTTACCTGTATAACATGATATACTAGAGCAGTTTGGATATGAAATATTTCTCTATCACTACAATAAATCATAGCTCACTAAAATGCCGTAGTGCTGAAAGGAAGTGTGAGAATTACTGCCAATGCTAGTACTACTAGAAATCAAAATCTGTCAGATGCTATACGCTTAATATATCTCTCTTCTCTACCCATTTTAAATTGTAAAGAGCCCATCAGAAGCAATGAAACACCTCATTACAGATACTATTACTTAAATTGAGGGCTGTCAAACAGTAGCATATTATCCTTTTAAAGGCTTGATTACTTCAGAAGACCACAAGCACCAAAATAATGTCTGCTGGCTCTAAAACCCAAAATGTCCTGTGCACCATATTACAAACACAAGGTAGTTTAACCATGTTCTTTTAATGAGCTACGTAATTTTTGTCACAATAGCCTCATGTCACTTCATCAATTTTAAAAAAAAAAACAAAAAAAAGGTAAGGAATTACAAAATGCGCTTATCTGTAACTTCTCCCCACATTTAAGGATAAAGGTGACATTTCAACTAAAAACTACACAGCCAGATGACGCCTGCTCTAATATTTGACCCATACGGAAAGATTGAAGGAATTGGGGTTGTTTAGTCTACAGAAGAGAAAACTGAGGCAAGAAATGATAACAGTCTTCAAATCTGCTGCACCGAAGAGGTGAACAAATTGTTCGTGGCTAGGAAGGATGGAACAGGAAAGAATGGTCTTCCGTTGTAGACTACCTCCTGATTTTGCCCTTTTTTTTTAAATATAGAGAAACGGTCCCTGTGCAAAGCCACAGTATGAGTTCAGTGTAGTTCTCAGCAGACCGTATGCAGTCTGTGTGAAGTTTGCGGAGACCTCCAAAATCTTCAAGATAGTTACGAATAATTAAGGCAGGAAAATAAAGAGGTCATAACAGATTTTTAAACCTTATTCCCTAGTTTTATTTTAAGTATTTCTTTTCATAGTTAGTACAAAGCCTACTGTTTGGATTTTGTGGACTTTCAGTTTGATAGTCATGACACCAAATTCCTACAAAAAGAACATGTACTTCTTTCAGTGTAAGGAAGAGATTTTCTGTGTAAAATTGAGTTTTCATTAAACATATTAAGTTTCTGCCTCTTTTTGAGATTTCGTCTTTAAACCTTGTTTTATCTTCTTCCAAAAAAATTATTTAGCAGCATCACCGATGTGCATAAACTTTCCAAGATAATGTAAACCAGATCCTGTCTCATCTTGCTGTTTTTAAATCTCTTCAGCACTATTAACCACTCTTTTCATTCTTCCTGCCTCATACTACCATGTCATACATGGATGAAACATATTTACACTTCAATATACAGAGAAGCCATCCTTGCAAACACCAACATTTTCTATTGAGAGAAAGGGAACTCTGGAGAGTACTGTGGATAGTTTTGTTCAGCACACCTGCACTGAATAGGCTCTTCCATATTAAGGAGCATTAAATGAAGGAGGTGCCCAGCCAGACCATCTTTTCTTGTCTTTTCAGCTCATTGCTTGCTCCTCTGCACCTCACGATTTGAACACAAACCCAAAAATGTTACCTTCAGACTGCTGAAGAATTTTAACATCCCCTCATATATGATCCAAGAGGAACCTTTTTCCATTTTCATATATTCCTCTGAACATCCAACAGTCTGTAACATTTCTTGTTTAGTGTAAGCATAATGACTACAGCTTCAGAGCACAGAAATGCTGAATAGATAACTGTAATAAAGGCACATTGTACTGATAAACAGAGATGGAAACGGGAAGTTTACACCCTCTGGATTCTAACTACTGAGATTTATGTGATTAGGTACATATGTGGGCCGCAAGAGGTTTCTGTGAGTAGTTAGTTAAAATCCCTAATTATTTTTTAACATATTTGTACAATAACAGTCCTTTTAAAGTTTATACCCAACTACTGCAACAAATCAGTGTATCTTTGGATTTTGTTATAACTCCAGAGCTAGTCAAACACTATTACTATGTGGTGATGCAATGCAAGGAAGGTAGCTGAATCATAATTTTAAATTCTCAGTACCTTATCAAATCTGCAGAGAAAATAAACACATACTCAGTTTACTCTGAGTAAACTTTCATACTCACATATTCTCTGAAAGTGCACTGACATATCAAAGAATATAGTGTAAGAGAGAGTAAAGTTTTGGGCCTGATTTTATATTTAAAGATGAATGTGAGTGCGAAATATAGCAACCACTGACAGTGGGATCAAAGAAGTACTTTAATCACCTATACACACACAAACTAGTTTGTTTCAGAGACAAACAGATCTAATTAGCTACAGTGAAAGTGGTTAAATGTCTTGAACCGTGCCCTGAAGCCCCATAGCCTCCAGTGCTGACAGTGAATCCTGATGGGCAGGGGGGTAAAGCTTCGGTTTAAAGCCCTGCTTCAGGTAAAGCCCTCAGTTTTACAAAACGCCAGCACATAGGTTAGGTGCTAAAGTTAAGCCCTAGATTAGTCCAGGTGGTTCTTTGACCTAGGAGCTACAACTGCAGATATGTCACATCTCTTGAGGAAAAGGGGAACTATTTGTGTCAGTCATCAATTCAGCAAGATGATAATTTGGTGTTTCTGCTCATGTGCTATGTAATGTGGAAGCAGTAACCACAACTCTCTGCTGTGCCTGGGAAATGCATTTTTACTACAGTCATCTGATGAGAAATCTCATTGTGCTCAGACACACTAGTGTAGGCAGCACGTGAGGCAGAATGGAAAACAGCAGAAAAGTGACATTCCCCTGCAAAAACAGTCTATGACCAATCTATAGTCAAAGGTGGGCATTAGTTATGTCTCTGGTACCTCTTTTTTTGGATCAGGAGAGCACTTTTGAAGTAGATCTTTCCAACACCCCCACTTACTGTGCTTAGGTTCTCAATGCAGAGAGGTCTCACCACACACAAACCCTGATTCCCGTCAGAAGAAACTAAACCAGAAGATGTGTTCCAGGAGCACGCCCAGCACTCTTCAGCTGCGACTGGGCATTCGGTCAAGTGAGGAGACTACCTGAAAAGCACACAGCGCAGACATCAACTTTTCAGCACCTTTTCAGCACCAGCTGTTGTGTCTACCGCTCCGCCGAGGTGCTGTGCCGTATACCCCCAGAAACAGAGTTTCTCCTCAGTTTAATCCCGAGCATGTTCTACACAAGCCACTGTCAGCCTCCTGCTTGCAGTGGATCAGTGTCCACGTATACTTCATATCCTGGCACTTGGAAGGCCACAAATTTCACTGTCACAATTTGCAAGTACTTTAGGGGCTGTAGCAGCAACACCGTTCGGAACAGGCCCTGAATGCAAACGGATTTTTTTGAGCAGAGAAGGTAATAGGTGAAGAAACTTGCTAGGCAGGGAAGAGGGCAGGCAGTGGCTCGCGAAAGAGGTCTGCGCTTGATGGACTCGTTGGGTGCAGCTCCCGATGGCCCAAAGCCGGGGTGAAGGGGGTGGGTGCTGAGCAGCGCCCCTCTAGTGCCAACACCAAGCAAACTGGGAGTATGACAAGGGCCTCGCGGGCTCACGTCTCTCCCCAGCACGCTAAATGCCCCAAAGATGAAAGACCAACCATCCCCTTTCAAGATCCCCCGAGCATCTACTATTTCGGCTACTTCACCCACCGGTGGGATCTTCAAGGAACCCTCCCGGGCAGAACGGACTAGCTGAAGTCGCAGCAGGGCTACTCGCCCCCTCGCAGGTACCTCCAGCTCCTGTTTGGCCAGGCAGAGCCCCCCGAGGAAGACACACTGCTTCCCGCCGCCCCCCCCCGCCCAAGGAACGGGCACCACCACCACCCCACTGCCCGGCCATTTGTAACCACCTCAAACCCAGCCAGCGGCTCGGGGCTCACCCTGGCAGCCCCCCGTAGCCAAGAATTAGAGAACCCCCTCGGACGAAAGCCGCGGGGGCTGAAGGCACTGCACCTCTCCCACCGCCCACCTCAGCCCGGGCAGGGTCCATAGCGCCAGCGCTCCCCAGGCCCTGCGCGCCTCGCCCCTCCCATCCACCCTCCGAAGCTAAGCAGGGCCAGCGCCGGCCGCAACTGGGATGGGTGGCCGCCCCGCCGCTCTCCTCCCGCCAGCCCCCCCCCGCCCCGCCACATGGCGCGGGAGGAGCCGCCCGCCCGGCGGCGGCGGGCGCAGGCGCCTCAGCGTTCTCCTCAGCGCCATGGCTGGCGGGGGGCCGGCGGCGCTCCTGGGCGCTGTCGCTTGCCTGTGCTTCCTGGCCCCGGGGGCTGAGGGCTTCAAGAAGAGAGGACCCAGCGTGACAGCCAAGGTGACTCTCGGCCGGGGCGGCTCCACCGAACGGGAAACCCCCCGGCCGCCGGCCTGAGGCGAGTCGGGGTCGGGGAGCCGTGAGGGGGCTGCGGCGTCTCCTCCGCAGGCTCCCGAAGGGGTTGATTTTCCTGCCGGCTCCGGGCCCGCTGTCGGGGGTTACCGAGGGGGTGGGGGCTGCCGTTCACCCCGTTTTTATAGTGTAATAACCGGTCCCTCGCCGGCTCCCTCCTTTCCGGGCCGATTCCGGGCAGAAGGGGAGGCCCCAGCGGGGGTCAGGTTTGGGGAGGGATTGGACAAATGCCTTAACTTTCCCATTTTATAAGTGTGCTGGTTGGGTTTGGGGTTGGGTTTGGTTTTTTTTTGTGGTTTTTTATTTTTTCTTAACCCCCTCGGGCATGGCCCCTGTCAGTAGGTGCTGGCGCACCTCAAACTTCCCGGTGAGCCCCGCCTGCCTCTGGCGCGTGGAAGCAGTAGCTTTAAGATGCCTAATTACATCCTTGCTCTCTGCTGTGGCCGTGGGCGGTTTGGGGCTGCCTGGATGTGTGTCCTCGCTGGCTGCAGCCACTCAGGGGGGTCCGCCATGCTGGGCTTAGTTTTTGTGCGTCCGCCTCTGCTGAGCTCTCAGTGTCCTGAGCTGTCACCCCTGAGCTGTCACCGTATTGACCCCCTTCTTTCCAGTTCCCTTGTCGATCCCGCCCGTGACAGGCCCGGGCACCTAGTGTGGGTTAAAAGCTGACCTGAACCCCATCGTGACTCAGAACCGGCTGCCCTCGAAGCTGGGGACCCGGCGTCCGGCGTGGATCAGTGTGGCCCATCTCCTCCCAGGGCAGGGCGGTACCTGGGGCCATGGCAGATGGCACTGCCCAAGGGACGGGCTTGCTGGCCCTGCCGCCTGGCAGCAGGGTGGGGATGGACGCAGTAATCGCAGCACGCCGGCAGTGCTTTCCAATTTCCAAAACACTTCTGCTGGCACAGGAACGCAGGGACATCTGCTCCAGCTTTGGGTAAAGTAGGGGTGAGGTGTTTCCACCTCTCCACCTGCACTCAGGAGCAAGTGCTGTGCTCCTGGTGAGAGACACATCCACTTGTGAAAGTGTTACAGGGCAGAGGCAGAGCAGCTTCCTCAGCCACAGGCTGTGCCTTTCACTCTGGACTTCATTGCCACCATTGTCTACCATTGTCATCATAGACATTGCCATCATTGCCATCGTGAATTTGACCTTTTTGGGGGGGTGTGTGTGTAAATTTCCTATGTTTCAGCCTCCAAATTGTCTTCTGGCAATATATTCCAGTTTAATTATGCATAAAGTACTTTGCTTCTTCAGACCTTCTGCCTGGGATTCCATTTTATGCCCTTTTTTGATTCTTATATTGTGGGACAGAGTATTTCAGCTGCCCATTTTCCTTGTCCAAGCCACTCATAATTTTACAGAGCTCGTCGAATTACACCAGTTTTCTCTCTTCCAGCTTGCACAGTTTTATTTAATCTTTCTTCATGGGAAAGGTATTCCGGGTCTTTGAGCATCTGTGCTTCCCTTTTCTCTACCTTTTTAAGGTTGATTTTATCATTCTGCAGTAGAGAAGCCAGAATTACATGCAGCACTCAGGCTATGAACACACAGTGGCATAATTATGCCCATCTCTTCTCCTTAGCCATTTTTAATTATTTCTAACATTCGTTTTCCTTCTCTGACCTTCACAAGCCCAGAGCCAAACTTTTCATCGGACTGCGCAGGGTGACTCCAGATGTCTTTTCTGAGTGGTAGCTGACTTGGGACCCCTTGTTGCGGCTGTATAGTCCTCTTCCGCATGCAGTATTTTGCCTTTATTGGGAGTTTGTTTGTCGTTATATTACCTGGTCTCTAGGAATCCTGAGATCTTTCTTTCACAGTCAGTTCCTGCGCCCCCCCCTCCCCGCCCCCGCCTTCGCCAAATAATTGAACACTTTTGGATGGTTTTTTCATTTTGATATACACCATCTTGTGTAAATTATATATGAATATGTTCATGAGAACCAACCACTCTTACAGGTGGACTCTTTCAGTCTTGAAATACTTCAGCAAATTGTAAATAAGATTAAATATTTGTATGAATATAAATATATAAATATTAGTAAGACTGAAAATTTATAATATTTATTTTCTTTAAGAGGTTTTGGTGAAGAATCTGGCCAGATGTTTTTTGAGATTTGAGACTTCCATGTTGACCAGCTCACTAGAGTCTCTGTGCTTACTGACCTTCTGGAGAACTTCAGGAAATATGCTTAAGAGGACATGGCTTCTCTATGCAAAAGTTGCATCTAGAGCTACCGAGTATTTCCATATTTGATTTCCTGGCCAGAAATATGCACAGACACCTTATGTGGTGCATAGTTAGGAAGCACAGAGGTTTCCAAATCACCCAAGCGTGTAGCACAGGTATGCGGAGCTCTAACAAGAAGCCAGGAACTTACTGTTTGTTCGCAAACACAGAATAAGCTGAAGCAACGCTTTTTGGAAGTACTGGGCTTGCTGCTTGAGTGAGCAGCTCTGCCACGAGTGAAGCCTTCTGCTTGGGTTAGGTTTACCCTATATGATGGGTTTGTCTCCATGTGCTCTGTGGAAATGTTTGATGTTACTGCTATCTGGGGTCATTGTTTGGTAGCCTCCCTTGTGTTACTCATATATATGCTTGTATGTTTCAGGAAGTCCTTCTACTAGGACACCATTCCCAGGCAAAATAAGGTGCATTTAGAAAATGCGGGTAGGCTATAACCCTTACCTAGATAACCCAGGGAGCAAAATTCAGACAAGTGTGTCTAAAAAAAGGTTAAGAAGTTAGTGAAAGTGTGCTGTTAATACTTTGGGAGCCACACATCTAAGAAGTATGTTGTTTAGTGCCAAGTGCCAGGGAAATGAATGAGGTGTATCAAAAGGAATTTTATTTTCTTTATGGAGCTTTTATAGCATTAGCCAAAAGTTCAACAGTCAAAACCACATGGAAGATCAAGAAACAGTAGAAATGTTTAGTAGGAGAGCGTGAAAGAGGCATTCACATTGGAGAGACTGTGGTCATTTATTATCATCCTTGGACTAATTTCTTAGCATTGCAGACAAGTAATATTTGGTCAAGTGCCACAAGGAACAGCAAATACCACATCATAGGAATACACATTGCTGTTTCCTAGAAGTTGTAATAGTCTTTATGTAACTTTTTCAGAACCTTCAAAACGCCTCATTTCCTGACAGCTGTTCCTATTTTCAGTAATTGTTGGAACATTTTTGCACGTTCAAATATGCATTCATATATCCTGAACTATATTAAAATGCTTTATAAATCATTTACCTTTTTGAAGTTGTTTTTTAGCAACATGTACGTCGAAACTTTTAGGCAATCAGCTGAATAATTTAGCCTCGTTATTTCTTTTCCAGGTTTGGATTCCAGGTTTGAATTCATATTTAGGAAAGTGACTCCTTGCCTGGGCCATAGGATTTTCTGCTCACTGTTTGTCAATTTAATGAAATTTAGGGTTTCGCCTATACTTAATCACATATATGCTAATGCCTAGAATAGTAAAGATTGTGAGTGGATAGCAAACTATCGATTGCGGGGAGTGTTAGTGCTATAGTTCCTTGTTATTGTTCACCCCACTGGAACAGCATCATTGCTTTTCCTTACTTTGAGATTGGATCTATTCTGTACAGCATTAAAGACATGCTTGTACGGGAAAAATCTTTGAACACTACCTTCAAACTTGTGAGGCAGCAGTCTCGCTGAGCCCTTAAAAGCAATAACAATCAAATAACAATCAAAACTATGCATTTTGATAGTCTCAAACTATAGCTCTTGAACAGTTTTCTGCATAATCTGATTTTGGTAGCTCTGAAAGGATTTTTCTTAAATAGCACCTTCAGGAATGGAAGGATTCTATTAATGTAGACCAGCCATAAGCAGTTTCTTACTGCCTTAGCTTTCAAAAACTTGGCCTTTTTGTTGTGCTCATGTCTGTATCACTTTTGTTCTCTTCACAAAAATGTTCAGGTGTTCTTTGATGTGAAGATTGGAGACAAAGATGTTGGCAGAATTGTGATTGGATTGTTTGGAAAAGTTGTGCCAAAGACTGTGGAGAACTTCATTGCGCTGGCAACTGGAGAAGTATGTTTGCAGTTTTCTTCCACTGTGTACTCAAGTTTGGATTGGGAAGTAAATATTTGTTTAATGCTGCTTCAGTTGTGAACTGTTGATCTTAATTCACTGGAGCCTGTGCAAGAGTGCCATCCCCCAGGCTGTGCTCTCCTGTGTGTCTTCTCAGGACCTTGGGGCTTGTTTCACAAGATGTAATTGTGAGATGTTGCATATCACCACCTCAGCCTGTCCCTGCACGTCTAGCATGCAGAGGTACTCTGGTTAGATACCAGTCAAATAAGGACGGTGGTTTTGACCGCCCAAATAACACCAGCTTTGTGGAAGTGCAGCTTAGCTGCATTCACTGGCGCCTCGGTTTGATTTGTTTCTTGGCAGTATTTGTCTCCGGTGGTGGTGTATTCTGTGAAATCTGGCCATTCACCACATCTGTATTTCCGTATGACTGTATAGAACTGGATGTTGTGTTCATTTAAAGAATTATTTCATTTTCTTAGAGAGGATATGGATACAAAGGAAGTAAATTTCATCGTGTGATCAAAGACTTCATGATTCAAGGAGGAGACTTTACAGCTGGAGATGGATCAGGAGGTAACATGCTTAGTATCTTCCAGGTTCCCTTTCCTTTCTTTGAATGTCTGCGGAAAAGATGGGCAAATTAGCATATTGTCTTGGTCTTTCAGCTCACATAAATTAAAAAAAAATACAACAAACCAACAACCACCATTTGTTTTAAAGAATCTAGTGCTTTTCCAAGCATCTTGGAACATAAGCTGCAATCATTTTGATTACCTGATTATAAGTGTGTGTACAGCGTCCTTTGTCCTGAATTTTTGCAGATAGTTCTTTTCTGTCTGTGATTTGTCTCTGTTGAAGAAGTGTGGCTTTGCGTGGTGGGCTGGCCCACCAGCTGAGCTGCTCCTACAACATACTGTCTCCAAAAGATGGATGTCTCCGCCCTTCCTCTGCTCTGGCTTTGCGACAGCGTTCCTTCCCTGAGGCACTCACTGATTGCATGTGTACCTGAACCGATTCAAGTCATCCGGCGGAAAACTAATCTGAGAGGCAATGGTGAAAGCACGTAGAGGGAAGGCAGGTAGGGAAGGAGTAGGCTGTCCTCTCTGCCCTCAGCTCAGCCAGTTCTGTGGAACCTCCTAAAATGTGTGGTGGGAAGGAATTTCAAAAAGGAGTAGAGAAATTAAAAAATGAGGGTCATGCCCTCTCCTCTTTTTTCCTCTTACTGAATTTAAAACCATGAATTTACTGGTGGTGTGACTTCTGGCTGTGTGCATCAGTTCTCCCTGCTGAGCCTCCAGAAGACCAGCTTAGTCCACAAAGAAGAGCAATCCCAGCGCAGCATCTCTTGTCGCATGCATTCTGGCTTCTGATTTCTTGTCTTCCTTTACACACACATTCTTTATGTGCTACGATTTGAACTGTCTGCATAAAATGTTAGTGATTTCCCCGCTGGGACAGAACGGGAAACACACTTTTCCTTGCAGCAAACAATGGGGAAGGCTAAAATACCAAAGATAGGGTTTTAGCATTAAAGGTAGGCAGTGTTTGTTTGCCTGCTAATACTGTTTATTGGGATAGTATCTGCGGGTGTTGGGAGCAGTGTCCCCATCGTGCTAGGCGCTGTACAAATGAAGAATGAGACAGCCAGCCTTCTCTTTTCAAAGTGATGGTGGTTTAAACATGACTCAAATGTTTTCTCTTCTGAACTGTCTTAGAGACATCAAAATCCTTATGTAATGATTGCACAAATCCATTCCCAGTCCTTTAGGCTAATTTCCATTTGGTCTTCATATATTTCTAAACATGTCTAAAGCAATTTCTTGTCAGGAGGAAAAGTTGCAAAAGTAAAGACTAAAATTGTCACAAAACATGGCAACCTTATTTTTAGCATATTTTATGTAATTTAAATTTGTTGAACAGGGTGAAGTATACTGTTGTTCGGTAGTGTATGGAAACAGGATCTCTGAAGATGCTCAGCTTGCCTGTTAAATTCAAAGGATAAAGCATCATCAGCTTTAAATATTCTCTCCTTATATGTGGTGTTTAGCTTACCTTTAGGCACAAAATGCTTTTTAGTTATGGAATCATATATGGCAATGAAACAGTGATGTTGCTGTACTTACTCGACCAATGAATCTTCAAGTCCTGAATTTATACTTTGGTTTTCCCATTTTTGAACAAAAAGGTTTTGGTTTTTTTTGTTGGATTTCTTTTTTAAGCGTGCTTTCTTATTTTATGTCATAGGAAGAAGCATCTATGGAGAAAGGTTTCCAGACGAGAACTTCAAACTCAAACACTATGGAATTGGATGGGTTAGCATGGCTAATTCTGGCCCAGACACCAATGGATCCCAGTTCTTCATCAGTGTGACAAAGCCTTCCTGGTTAGATGGAAAGCATGTAGTATTTGGCAAAGTCCTTGATGGAATGGTAAGCTAAAAGTCTTGACAAGTTGAATCCAGTAAAATCTGGACAAATTCTGCCGCATGATATATCTGTTAGTGTAACTGACGCCATTGTGGTTCAAAACAATTGAGTGTTTATCTAATATGTACCTGGTAGAAAATGATTGTGACGAGTCTGGAGCTGGACGATTTAAAATTGAAATAGCAAATGGTGACTGCAGAAATGGAAACTTAAATCGTGCCTTTGGCTTTCACAGCTCTCGTTTCAGACCACTAACCACAGAAATCAACACTGACACCTTTGCAGATTACAAATGGAATAAGTTCAGGTGCCCCTTTCACTAACGCTGTTAGCCATGAAATAATTGTATTTCTACAAGCTAAAATCTAATTTTGTAGCCTGTGCTAGTTATGGATAGCACTTTCACTATTAGGGTTTTTAGAGGCATGTGAATGTAAAATATACAAAGACACATATTCAGATCTGTTTAAAAGGGAAAAGAAAAAATTAGTTAATTCCCTCAAATTGTACACAGCTGCAAAATGATCAGAGGCCAAACACAATTTGAGTTTAAAAACTGCACTTCCAACTGATTATAATTTTAGTAGTCTGGTTTTCCTTTTAAAGTATTCCATTTAATCTCTATTTTGAAATGAGCAGGGAAAACACGAACTGCTGCACTGACCAGTTCTTTGAGGAGTTTGAAGACCTCATCAGAACACATCCCCCCCACTCCCACATTCGTATTAAATTCAACTCTCATGAGCTACAGTAGTCGCTGAAAGTTTTTGAGGAGAGATTTAGACTAAGTTTTAGTTTAGTTAGATTAGTGGACAAATATCCAAAGCGAGGTTGTCAGTATTCCTAACTGAATTCTGTCCTTTAAAAATACTACTTTATTTAGGTGCCTAGCGTGAGGCCAGTACTTGTACCTGTCTGACTGGAGGGCATGGTACTGCACTTAAAATCAGTTGTGTGTGTGTTGTAATAAAGGTAAAAGCAGTCATCAAATTTCTTGAAGCAAAGTTACGTCTGTGCGATTAGAAAAGTAATTACTGCTCATCCTTTATGATTTCCTAATTCACTTTCTGCTCGTGGGCTACAGATAGACCCTGTATGTGCTCGATTGATCAGCAGAAAGCATATTTCCAGTTGCCCCTTCATAATATTTTTGTTGGCTGAAAGTTTTTATAGATGGGCGAACAGCCGCCGTGTTCTTTTGCCAGCTGTGTGTGGGTTGCAGTGGCACAGCTGTTAATGTGGGAACTCCACAGGGTAAAGGTCTTTGTTCAGAAGTTGCTTAATAAATAATAATGCTAGGAGCACTTAGTTGTTTACTTGGTACCAGACTTGAGCCACTGGAGTTTCCTTGGCTAAACTAAACTTTTTTTTTTTTCTTCTTTTTTCATTTTTAACAGTCTGTGGTGCACTCGATAGAACTCCAGCAGACAGACGAACATGACCGGCCCCTTCAAGACTGTGTGATTGTCAACAGTGGCAAAATAGCTGTAAAAGAACCATTTGTAGTTGAAGTAGGCGACTGGTGAGACCAACAGTCAGAAAATGCAAAGTAAAACTTAATCACTTTTCTTTGAGGCCTCTTTTTGACTTACCTTAACTATCCATTGAGTTTTCTCCTCAGAACATATGAGGCTATATTTGGACAATACCTATCATTGCCAAATACATAAAAGATACAACCATTTCTCTAACAACTTGGTGGAGCTGTCACTCCTTGAAATTCAAGACATATCCTAGATCTTGTGAAAAAAGTCTTTCATGAAAAATTT
This sequence comes from Limosa lapponica baueri, assembly GCA_002844005.1. Taxonomy (NCBI): domain Eukaryota; kingdom Metazoa; phylum Chordata; class Aves; order Charadriiformes; family Scolopacidae; genus Limosa; species Limosa lapponica. The sequence goes on from KZ505711.1 coordinate 1,042,545, forward strand.
TAGAAGTACTTCTATTTTTTCAAGGTTTGAAATGTAGTCATTTTGTTATTTTTGGAAATTTTTGCAGTATTTTTTTCCTCCTTTCAACTGAAAATATTATTTTCTGTAACAGTATCAGCATTTTTAAAAATAAAAAAAAGTTAAATACAGAAGTGTTTTGAATAAATAAACTGTGATTTCAAATGAATACTTAATGAAGGCCTTTTTCTATTCCCACCGCCAAAGGCCTTTTCTTCTCACCTCAGTTGATTCTGCAAAATACGCAGGGGTTGCCGCTTTCCAGGAGATGAGGTTGTAAGGGTAGAGCGGGGATGGTAAATTTCTCTGATCTTCACGTGCCAGATAAAGTCCCTGCTGTCTTTCAAAAAAAGCCCCACAGTATTCAGACACCATCCTGTAATCAAGAAAGAGCAGCTCTGTCTATTGTTAAGATAGATCATCCGTTAGTAACTGATTAAAGCAGAAGAGTCCTTAAGTCCTTAAAATACTTTTAAGCCGACAACATTAACTGGTAGCTTTTAAGCAAGGTCAGCATAAGGTACTACTTAGAGACAGCCCTGTTTTTTTGGCTCCTTAATGAGCTACATGGTACTCCACAGGACAGAGATGGGGACTTCTCCTGAGTTTCCAGTGTGCTACAACTCAAGAGAGAAGAGCCGGTGCTGAGATTTGACGAAGGAAGGATTCACCCACCCGTGCAGCAGGCAGGACACCGCTTACCTTTGTAGTTTGCTGCAGGGTGTCCTGGATCCCCCGCGAGGTATCCAGACTCGGAGTAGCGCAGGGAGGAGCGAGTATGACAGCAGGGAGCTTGTGGATACCTAGGAGCACCCCCCTCACACACACAAACGGGAAGATGCTGCGGGCAGGGATTTAGCTCAGGTCCTGACACATCGTTTGTAGTTACAGGGTGCTTCTGCTGGTTCACTATCCACAGTCCTGTGGCCCCTCCAGAAGGTAAATACTGATGCTTTTTTTCAGAGCCCTGTGAAAGGATGACCGTCCTCTTTAAAAGAAAGCTAGAGGAGGACTTGGTGAGGGCCTCTGAATTTGCCTAATACTAGGCAGCTAGACTTCCATTTTACCCCTGTTCATGTTTCTTTCTATTAGCCATTTAGAAGTAAAATTCTCTGGGAAGCAGTGTTAGGAAGTAACAGTGAGAATGCCTCAGACTTCCTTGCCTAAATAGCTTTCCGCTGGTAGCTGAAAGCTTTCCTAGAGGTTGATGCTACAGGCAGCACAGAGGGTTCTGCTGCCTGATCAGATGCTGCAGGCACAGGTCTACCTTTTGTGAAAGTCCCAGCTTTTCACCGTCCTCAAGCAGCTTTAAAACAGATTTCGTAGTCAGCAGGAGGCAACGCCTGCGTCTGCAGGGTCAGGCTTCTGTCGGTGTCTAGTTCTGCCATCACGGCTTCCACACAACACACCTGTCCTCTGATGACCCCAATGACTTACTGGCTGTTCAATTACACTGAATTCTCCCCCCACCTCCCCCACATCCCGCAAGACATACGCTTTTATTAAGCCTAGCATGTTCAGATAGCACGGTGCTGAGAGTCTTAAATGAGCAGACACACAGGTATTTTCTCATGCTTCATGTGGAGGTATCTCTGAGATCCATCTCTGATGACACAAGCTCAGAGAAACGTCTTGATTGAACAGAAATGTACAAAAAATACACTGAAGCAGTCCATTCATGTTCTAGTAATTTATTTTGTAATGTCCAGTAGCACAGATACAAATTTCCAGTTAAACCTGAACATATATATATATGAGTGTATATATATGTGTATCAGTTTTAGTTTTACGATTTTCCTACTTAATCATATTCTTGCTTTAGATTACCACAGAGCTCTATGCTCTGTGACTAATAAAATGTTAAGATATGGAATACAGTCTGCAAGTTGATGTGAAGAGTAAACATACAAACAGATTAGTTGTCATAACTGAATGGAGGCACATAAATGCCATGTAAAATCCCCTGGTAGATAAAATAATTTCAACTGAAATCTAGAAAATTTCCTGAGAGAGCGCTATGTACTTCAGAATAGGGAAGCATGTTTTCCAATAGAAACTCTCCATACACCTGCACTGGTTCTTTTCCAACCTGGTATTAAGCAGATTCAAAATAATTTCAGAAAAATGAACAAAGTACTTTTAAGTTGCTTTCAATTTCTTCTTGCTTTAATTTTTTTTTTTTGGCAATGCCTCACACACTCTCTTCAGTGCCAGCACTTTTAATCCATCCACTGCCAGCAATGGGTAATGTGCTGGGAAAAATCCTGGTGCAAAAAGGTTTAGTGTAATTTATGATAGAAATTATAGAAATAATTAGTAAAGCTTTCAATTCTTTTCAAAGGTTAGTGTAATTCAGTGTATGACTTCCAGCTTTTAGTGTTAAATAGTTAGAGCATGTCAATATATAGAAGGTATAAATAACTTCAATACTGTTGTTTCCATATCTTTTTTTTTT